>CAXKWD010000001.1:37756987-38102334 GCA_964059195.1 Ectobius pallidus | reverse complement strand
ATGGAACTCGGCTTCTCATTCTCAGAAATACAGCGAGTTATGATAATGAAGAAGCTACTTGACGTCCTTCCAAAATTCTGGACATGTCTGTTCACAAAAATAATAATAATTACACATAACATCTGACATTGACATTTTGACTTTTAAGGTGAGATTCTTGACATTCAGTGGTCAGATTCTCCCCTGACAGGTTAAGTTATATAATACAACGCGACACCACAACTAAGAGAGCTATTACAACACGATCGAATAAATTACATCCTTCCCCAAATATAGATTTGCGTTTCCATACATCAGACTGGGTCAAGGCCACCTATTAGAAATGTAAATTCGCGTGATCTAACAAACATATCCGGGATATACTTAAAATAGTGGATGATGGAATGTGTTATAAATATTTTATTATTTCCTATCTTATTTTAATTCTTTTCTTTGCATAACCTTGGATTTACAATCATTCTTTGTATGTGCGACATGAATGATTACTTTTCGTAAGGAATGTACTATGTTGAACACGAATATGATAATGAAAATTCTATATTGGTGCAAGTTTAATAATAAAGTAAGCCTAATAATTACAGTAAGACTTAGTCATATTTCTTACAAAAATATGCTTGATATCATATATTAGGTCATATTCGTGATCGCTTTCCATGACTAAATACGCTTTTTCTTTGTTTCCCTCTTGTAGTCAAGTTCAGGAGCATCCTTGATTACTGTCTGGCAGTAGTCAGCAAGCTTTCTTTGCATTCCCCTTACCTTGGTAATATTCTTCCATCGACAAAATTTGTTGTCGCTAATACACCTACAACTTATTCAGAAGAGTGTAAAAAGTGTAATTTAAGGGACATGTTACTTCCCAAGATGCCAGAAAATTTTTAACGAGGTTTTCATAGTTTCCAGCTCGTTTTTTGTCGAAGTAAATTTTTAGCGACTTCCCTGAAAGAAATCCATGCCTCTTTTTCATTGTTACTTAAATACTGTTCGAAGATATAATCTTGGTAAAGGTGATGGATCTGTAGGCAACAAAAACTTATTCCTTTAACTTTTCCCAGCAATAGGCATACACGGAAATTTTATAACTAAGTTAGATATACGCCAATCCATTTTGGTCCAAATGTTGAACGAAGTTTCTGATGATACCAAGTTTCATAAGAAGCGAAGGAATTTAACTTTTTTTCTGGTTCCCCCAGAGCTTCATGTAGCCCTATAACTTACTTTTTTGTAGTTTGACGTAAAGGCATTCCTTTTCTAGGCCTACCAAATGAGCTCTAATGTCCCACTTCCCATATGAAACAGTTTAGTGTTTAGTGTATCCTAGTTGGAATGCAGTTAATATTTCAATTACTTTGAATTATGCACATATTATTTTCCGTTTATAGATGTTATGAATTGATTCGATGAGGAGTGTCAGGATGTTATATGATTCCTTCATGCAGACGGAATAAGCAGTAGGAATTTATGGAAACCGATTGCCATTATGGAGCGATAGAGCTTTGAGACTTCATACATCTATAAACAGTGATCATTCCTTAGAGATGTGGTTAATGTTCACAGCATTCAATAAACCACTAACATTATTGAAAACACTAGATCTCCATCCATAGAGAAATAGTTCTCAAACTGTTTCTGACGGTCTTATATTTTCGGCAGATACAGTACTTCCATTGTCGGAGCCTGGAGGCTAAGAAGCTCTGCCTTGGCTTTTGAAAGTTCCAGATCTCACACTAAATCTTTTAATTCTCTTTGGTTAACCATGTTCTGTTCAGAAGATTTAACACAAGGAACGAAGTCAGAATCTACCTATCAATAATATCTTCATTTGTGGAGGAAAATATGTGCATGTGTTATTGATTTTCTTTTTGATGTCAGTCTCTGGAACATGAGTGTGTGGGAAACAAAATAAATCTTTAAGTTACCGGAATTTCCGTTTCTTTTCATTGGAATTGTGTGTAGAAGCAATGGGTGGCAAAATAATTCTAAGTTCTCTAAGAAAGACAAAAAAAACTAAAGCCTATCTAGCGTTTTCTCACAGAACAGTTTGAGTGTGATAAGTCGTTCTTCCTCATTGCCTATTCTAGATACGGTACCTGTATGAAGACATAAGTGCTCAAAAAGATATGTAAAAATAATAATAATTTTTTTTATATCCTGAATAAAATATGTGTTGCTAGCTATTATAATAATACGATTGTTTAATAATCTCTATTAGTTTCAAAAAAAGATAATAATTTAGCAAAAATGTTTCAACATTATTGTTGTGGAATGCTAATTGAATTGACATGTTACTTCCATGTTGTAATGTAATTTATTATAATGTTGCAACAAGTTGTTTCTGTAATAAGATACATTACACAATCAATTGTTTATGGTTACCCGGTTCCTTAGCAACCTTATTCGATTTTCGAAACCCAAGACTGCTAAAGGTAAGTTCAGCACCTAGATCTAGAATTCTAGAAATCATAAAAACATTCTGGGTTTAATTAGCATTTTTAAGCATGACATTATTTGGCTTAAAATACACTTATATAAAATCTAGAAAGTATTGCGTACTATAACAAAATATTGAGGAATATATTATAAAAACTTGATTAACGAAGATAATGAAAAATATACACTACCGAGGTCTAAGTACATACGCTGTTAATATTTCTGGATGAAATATAAATTTATGTAGTAAATAATATATACATGCGAATATAATATATAAACTGTTCATTGATATTGGGAAATTCAGTTGACCGGTACCGGAGTAAAGGCCAATTAATGTTCAAAGCTAGCAAATCATCACTATACTTCATATCCGCACTTAAAAAACATAATTTTTTGCCCACTTGCAGATAAGCCAGAATCTTCAAACTCGGCACACTTACAGCTATTAGCCTTTTAGCGATGTGGAAATTCCAAAAAAAAGTTATTTTTTATTTTTTTACACTCCCACTTATTCTTTACATATGCTGATAAAACTTTCAAGGAAGTCGTGGTATAAAGGCATATGGCATATTAACTCAATCTGATACTTTTGTTTTATTTGTTTAGCTATTTTGTGATATTGCTATTTACATTGTTTCTTTCTGAGTTGAATTTCTGTGTCTTTTAACTTTGTACATATTGGTAAGTAATAAAGGCTTTAAAACTTAGTGCCCGAACCCACAGAGGGAGTTGATTCCGGTTACCAACAACCTGAGTATAGGGGGTGGAGAGTGATTGCGTAGGCTGATAAGACTGTCATTGATAGTAGTACTGAGAAGTGAATGCGCTCGTAGTACGGTGACTCTCAAATTGGTCAACAGTGTACCTTGTCATTGTGCGTGTTTATAAATTTATAATACGTGTTCGGCATGCCGAAAGTAAAGTGTTCTAAAACGCAAACATATATTGAAACATTTGGGAGGGACTATTATACACAAACAGGAGAACGAATCATTTCGCATGCTTTTAATGTGAGTTTAGAGAATGAGAAGTTATTTTGTGATCTTCTTATACTTGTATTCCGGTTTGTGTACTATTACGTGAACTAGCATGTGGTAGTTAGCGCATACGCCGAGCAAAGTCCGTACAGTACGGTTGCTGTTAACATATTCGATCGGGCACTAAGTTTTAAAGCCTGGTAATAACTTATAAGACATATAAGATATGTCTGTATGTTTACATAATGTAACTTAGTTGATTGTACGTGAAGGACGTGAAGGCCAGAGTACGTGATGCATTATTATTATTATTATTATTATTATTATTATTATTATTATTATTATTATTATTGTCATTATTATTATTATTATTATTACTTATTATTGTAATTATTACTGTTGGTTTTAAAATCTTGATTTTTCATATTTTTCTTTCTCTGCTACTTCTCTCTCTCCCCAGGATGACGTCACAGGAAATACTTTTACTCACTCTAATGAGTTTCTTCCAGTTGGGAAGACTGAAACTGAACGTCGTTCATGAATCACTGAACACCATGGAGATGGGACTTCTAGAATGTTTACTGAACATCACTGAACGTTATCTCAATCCTGAAGATACTGTTTTTGTAACGGATCCATATTTGATTAGAGGAAAGAAAGAGGGGTTCTTAAAATGGGGAGATACCGTTAAAACAGAATTGGGAAAACGCTTCGTTCTAGTAACACCACCCACAGCAAAAAAATTACGTGAGAATATTGTATTGAAACCAAAAGCAATTATATTTTTACTGAATTATCCAACATTGCGAACGAACTTTTTGCTGTTTGATTACACGTTTGGTTCACTACGTTTTGTGCATCCAGAATATCAAAATCCTTTTGCGAAAGTGATAGTAGTGTTATGGATGAGTTTCAAGGAGAGGAGAGATAAAGCAGGCGTCGCATTGCATTTCTTGAATTATGCTTGGCTAAAGTACGGTGCTATGAATGTTATTGTCCTGATCCCTGATAAACATGACGCAGAGGATGCTGGTATAGACATCTTCAAGTGGCTGCCTGGAAAACATCGCGTTTTGTATTGCTTTAAGGACGTTCATCAAGAAGAAGTTGTTCCTATTGACCGTTGGATAGTTAGAAGGAAAGAATTTCTCCACAACAACGACTTGTTAGTTCCGAAAGTCTACACAGACATGGGTAATTGTACCGTAGTTGTGACTTATATGATTAATACCCCACTTGTTTACGAAAACAGAGATGGTAATCCACGTGGATTAGACATTAGTATTATGAACACAGTTGCAGAGGTTTCCAATCTTAAAACACAATTTGCTGAATACTTCTCAGTTGATCGTACTACAAAAAGTGAAAACGTCAAATATGTTCACATGGGACACGCAATGACAAGAATGCAAACCTACTTTGGTGTATCCAGTGCATATTATGTCGAAGAAGTTTTGTGGTATGTGGTCATATGGGACGAAAGGTATAACTGGATAAATCTTTTGTCTCTTTTCAGCAGAAATATGTGGATGGCTGTAATTTTTGTTTGCATTGTATATATCGTTGTTTATTCTATTTCATGCAAAGTCGAATGTGATATCTCGAACAGAAGCGTGTCTACGGTTCGGGAAGGAATTTTAACAATGATTTACCACAGCCTGTTCGAGGTTTTCCAAGCAAGTATTGCTGTTTCTGTTTCACACACGCCATGTGGAAGAATATCTGCAGCCTTGTTTACTCTCTGGCTATTTTACAGTTTGCAGATTTATACTGCGTATCAATCAAATCTCATTGCAGCTCTCACCAAAAGAGATAGATATCCAAAGGTGTCGAGCATTGCAGAACTTAACGACTCAGATATTGATCTGTACGCACTCCGTTACCAGGTTAGAGACTTAGAGAATCCAAACCAGGTGTTTGGAAATTTATACAGCAGAGTAATTAGACGCGACATTCCGGTTAGACAGATCTGGAAGAGTATAATTGAGAGGAACAGAATGGCCATCTTAGGGAAAAGATACGATAGGTACCTGATGGACTGTGAAGATATACGAGATTTATATTTCATTATAGATGAGACAGTACACACAACTGTTTACAACTTTCAAGTACGTCTCGGCTCACCTCTTCAGAAACGCATGGAGACTATAATAGGAAGACTTCAATGTGGTGGAATAATGAGAAAGTGGTCGGAAAACCTGATACCTCAGTACAAACGAAAAAGTGATTCCCAAGAACCTTACAGATTTACTCTTATTATGTTACAAGGTCCATTTTATATGTTGATGGTGGGAGCAGTAATTGGATGTGTAACATTTCTTGCTGAAGTTATAATTGCCAAACTGTATAAGGTTTTCCTCAAACAGAAGAAACAAAGAGGATATTGAAATCATTGTCTCATCAGTTAATGACACAGACGTGTGCATTTAAATTCCTGCTATTCCTGAAATCAAAAGGAGTATGACAGACCGTCATAAATAAGCTGCAATGGAGTTGATTGGTTGATACACTTATCTTAATTTACAACTAATACAACTGTGTTATTAACAAAATATGATGACACAGTTTAAAATTCCACTTGGGGTTCCAGAACTGAGCCAACGAAAGAACTTGTTTTTGTTTTATTAGCAAGGCTCCCATAAGGACACCTACTGTTTTATGTGCATGAGCCCTTTCGTGACACGCACAAGAAGGCAAATAATGATAAATATACACACACAAAATTCGAACAGTAGATTTTTTGCACACTAATATTTTGAGGGGATTATAGATTTGGATTTGGCTAATGAATACGAGAATTAAAACTTAAAACGAGCGATTGAAGTTTGCGTCACCATTCCATGCACCCAAATTGCATAAACTTTAAAGTGTTACACTTTATGGAATGATGGATTTCTTGCATTAATTCTAAAAGTAGCAGTTTCTTACCAAAATGGGTAAACCAACACTTCTGTCATTCCTTAAGAATACCTGCCTTTAAACCACCTACATCGTATCTTAAGCAAGGAGATTTATAAAAGTATTATTAGACATGGTCTAGCATATATGGAAAGGGTTAATTAATTAATCATCAGTTTAGAGCCTTATACGAGACTAGACACTGACGAGACTCGTATCTAAAAAATTACCCATTCTTAGGTAACAGTTGTGAAATATTTGGAAAGAACAGTTGTATGTTACTATGAGGCAATAGATTACAGCATGAACTCTTTAGTACCGAGAAATTAACGAGCGAAGTAAGGTCTACTCGAGTTTCAATGCATTTCATCTCTATAGTACAGATTCACATCCAATATAATACTGAAGTGTTGTTTTGGACATTAAACAGCCTGACTGTTTAGAGGGTGGGGCAACATTGCTGCTCGGAAACTGTGAAGTTCATTATAACAGAAAGAAGGCAGTGGAAAATTTTCATTCCCTTACAGGTGTAAGGGATAATTTAGTTTTCTAATATATCCAATCCTGCTGTAAACATAACATAAGAATATTTGCCAGCACACGCAGGCGTCTTCGTGTAATTTCGTAAGTCCAAGTTCTTTTTTCTTATAGTTCGAGATAGTCTCGGCTCCGTGCACCTCGACCGAGACCCCACAGTATCTGTTTGTAACAAAGTTCCCCACAACATAAAATGACTACTTGGCGCACAGGTCTACAGCTGGGTCTAGAACTGGCTACATCCTAGATCCAGCTCAGCCATATAGGTGGAAAATTTATGTTTACAGTGGGACTGCTCGAGGGTTTAAAGGGATGATATTTCATTGTAGCTAAAAAGGCTATCAGCTGTCAATAGCGTAGTCTGATTAACGAGGTTCAAATATATTTGTTTCTTTGCGTGTTTTGTTGAAGTGTAGGTTGGTTTGATTGATGTGGGTGGAAGTTTTGTTTATGTTTTGGCTTATTGGTGTATTGTCAGTTTTCCTTCTATGTGTGTTTTAATTTGTTTTTGTTTTGACTTGGTCGTGTAAAGTGAGTTTTGCTTGTGTATATGTATTAATAATTGCATTTTTTTTTTGGCGTGTAGGTGTGCTGTGAGTTTTGCTTTTGTGTTTTTGTTTGTGTTTTTGTCTTGGCCTGTTCGTCTGTTATGTGTTTTGCTTGTTAGTACTGTATCTTTTAGTTGTATGTTTTTGTTTTGAATTGTGGTATTACGTAAGTTTTGATCGTATATGTTTTAATTGCATTTTTTGTTGTTGTCCTGGCCTGCTCGTGTGTTATGAGATTGGCTTGTGTGTTTCAATTATTTGTTTGTCTTGCTTACAGCTATGGCAATAACAGCCTAATGGCTCGTGGAACAAATAATGTATAAACTAAACTAAACTAAACTAAACTAAACTCCGTGGCGCTACATCCCTGGAGGGACTTGGCCTACCACCCGACCGCTGCGTCATCTCCCGTAGGCAGATGGCAGGATTGGGGGGCATGTGGTCAGCATGCCGACACCCACGGCCGTTAATGGTGGTTTTCTTGACCGGAACAAATAATGTATAAAGTTAATTTATTTGTGTTGTAGCCTACACTTGATTCATTCATTCATTTTATGAGTTGCGTGTAATTTGTGGTCTTTCATATGGTTAGATTTCTGCGTTCGTTGGGAAATTGTAACATCTAAATAATGCTGGGGGTTTGTCAGAATTCTAGCAACCAGAGTAAACGAAATTGTTGTGAGTTCTTTTATGTGAAATGATTCTTTAGTATGTTATTAAATATATTTGTGAATACTGATGAAAATTTGTTTGTAATTTTAAAGCGATGTTAACATTACTTTCTGAAGAATAATACTAATATTTGTTTCATAGTCCTGACTTTGGTTTAATATACCTAGTATATAAATCATTATTACATGGCCTATTGTATATTACAATCAATACATATGAGTGATTTCCGTGTAAGGGTTAGGTTTATGATTGTGTAATTTGTTTTAATCATTTCATTTCAAACTATAAACCCGTATTGCCGTAGATAATTTATTTTGTTGTTTCGTTATGTGTTTAATATTTATAATGACAAATTAATAAGAAAATTTCGTATTATACATTATTATACATGAATGGGGCATCAATCAAAACGAATTTCAGTCAACATATTGAAGAACTAACCTCGTTTGAACACCGTGATTTAAGAACAGAAACATTGAAATCTTCAAAAAACAAACTCGTAATTCATTTTCAACCCCCGAGAGTAATATTTTCACTATACAAAACTATATTCTTTTACAAACGAACCCTGTAGATTCCAACAAACCACCCTTATTTCTGTAAACCTCCTGACAATGTCATATCTATATGAATATAAATTTTGTGACCCTGCACACAGATCCCAGAGAACCAGAAGAAAATATATTTTAATAACACCAATATATATAAAATGTTTTGAACCGACCTAGGATAAATATAGGCAAAATTAAAATTCTGTTAAACCAGTCATGCGCTGTTTTCCTCGCCTATTACATAATTATTATCTTTACATAACTATTTCATATGCTTTGACCGATATTTACAATGCTTTGTTTACATTAGTTTCGTACTACCACACAAAGGCATATTGACTCTTACCCGTTTGTATCCCTTGTAAATTGCATTTAAAAATCTTCTCTTCGTGCTTTGACGGAAGTTTATCGCAAGCCCTAACAAAACGGGATGGGCTTTATAGTACTACGTGCATAGTAAATCATTATATCCCGGTTTGTGGGGAAAAATCTGATTTTCTTTTTATTTCAGTCCCTGAAACAAGAGTGTGGGGAATAAAACAATACTTTAAGTTACCGGATTCATGTTCCTTTTTATTGAAATGGTGTGTAGAAGCAATGGGTGGCAAAATAATTGTAAGTCCTCTAAGGCCGGGTTTCTGAAACGTTAAATATCCATTAGATTGCATTAATTCATCCATAAGTATTTCTGAAAGTCAGATGACGGTTATCCATTCAATGAAACACTCGATAAATTATCGGTAGACAGATCGCTAGATATCACGAAGCTAAACATTCAATATGGCCGACGTGCGATACATTTATTTTCATGTATATTTCGTAATAAGTGCCAGTATGGTACTTTATGAGATTGTGTGGGGGACGAAAAAATGTCTGTCCGTCTGTCTGTCTGTCCGTCCGTCCGTCTGTCCGTGCGTCTGTACGCACCATAACTCAAGTACGCTTTTTCGTATTTTCATGAAACTTGGTATAAAAATTCATAATGTCGATGGGAAGAACCCTATTGATATTGAACCAAATCGGTTCACCGGTACCGGAGTAATGCCCAATTTAGTGTCTATTTTAATAGATTATGGCGCCTTTCTCATAGAAAGGCGCCATCACTCAAATACGCTGTAACGGATTTTCATGAAACTTGGTATACCCATTTATGACGTCCATGAGAAGTGCCCTATTGAATTTGAACCTAATCTGTTGACCGGTACCGGAGTAAAACCCAATTTAGTGTATATTTTAAAGACGCGGTAACTCAAATACGCTTTACCGGATTTTTATGAAACTTGGTATACACATTTACAATGTCCATGGGAAGACGTCTATTCATAATGGATAAAATCGGTTGATCTGAATAATTAATAATATGATTAGGATAATACATCCTATTAAGTCTTTAATTGTAAAATATGGGTGGAATGGAATTTTGTCGATGTTTCTATTTAACCCTAATGGGAAATTTGTTTCGGAGTAATGCTCAATTTAGTGCCTATTTTATGGCAATATACGTATTCGAAAGAATTTATAAAAAAAATGAAAATCAGTTATCTTGACAACATAGACTATTGTTTTACTGTGATCTTATAAGGCCTTGGAAATTAAAATACAGGTAGCTATGACAAAAAACACTATTGTTTTACATGCGCTTATCCAACTAGACCGTTAAAATGACCCAGGTGCCGAGATGGTAGACCTTTCTTCTTCCGTAAGCCCTGCTTAATGAATAAATCTGGAGCTTAACTTGGAAATCAATTTTTAAAAACAACATATTCTGCATATCATAATTGCAGTCATAACTGATTAAACAAAAACATACTGGCACTTTTTTTACATCAGTTTACCTGATTTTATTATGTTAGCATTTTATCTTACATGATGTTACTAGCATGTTATGGCATTAAAATGAAAAGTAGTAATGAATCTGGCATTGGTTATTAATTTGTGTGTGAAATAATTCATAATACTAGAAAAATTGTATATTATCGGTTCGATGAACTTTGTTATAGCCTATTTGTATTAATTTCATTTTCTGTTGTAATACTTTTAGGAAAACATCGCGAATATTAATTCATATAATATTTTCTTGCTGGTAATTTTCAATGCCAGATCGTATAAGGCCTAGGTCTATACAGAAGTAAATATTCCCTGAAAGAAATACAGCAATCCTTTCAAGAAGTACGATGATATTCAGATTTGGAAAAAATGTAGCTTAAGTATATTAATTTTATTTTCTGATGCAACACTTCATGAAGAAGATATTGCCTTTTTACAGCACGAATATTAATACATAATCATCTTCTTTCTCGTCATCTTCATCCTGAGGCAATAAGTAGGCCTAGAGATGTGTAAAGCAAAAATATTCCTTGAAGGAATTAGATCTTTGACAATATTGAGCTTTGGGAATAATCAGGCTGCCAAAGCAATGACATATGGATAAATAGGCCATCATATGAAATAAGGAACAACTGCAAGCATGCCTTTTCCAGCGTTAAATTGGGAAGAAATCGAAGCATTCCTTTCTCAGTTGTAAATCTCTATATATATAAAAGGCTTTGTCCTGACTGACTGAATGAATGACTGACTGACTGAATGAATGACTGACTGACTGAATGAATGACTGACTGACTGACTGATTGACTGAATGACAGGAATCAACGTACAGCCTAAACTATAACAGGTAGAGACTTGGAATTTTGACAGTACCTTGGTTGCATTATGTAGGTGCTCACTAAGAAAGGATTTTGAACAATTCTGATTCTAAATTCCAAAAATTAAATGTTTTTGAAAATACTTAATCCCTTTTTACATTTAATTATCAATTCCAAATCACAGAATATATTGTTGCCAAATGGTATCAGGTGGGCTTGGAAAAAACAAATGAAATGCACTTTTGACAAACAAGAGAAGTTATCAAAATAATTCATGTCATAAATAAATATTACAGAATGAAATCCACTAAAATAATGGAATCACATAACTTTCTCTACCCTGGACATAGAGAAAACAAAACGAGGTATGGTAATGTATATATTATTATATTATATCGCAGGTTTTTGGAGAGAAAAGTATGAAAGTGATAATGCTTCCTGTTTAATTTCATCTCCAAAACGGTTTTATGGCAACATAAGAGTGGGAAATTTCCCGCCTCGATATTACAATTTTATGTTACTGGAATTTCTGTTTCTTCTTATTTAAACCTCTACCAGGCTTGCTGTGCACTGTACAAGCGATGGGATGCAAAATTCTAGATCCTCTATGAGCCATAAAAAACTATATCAAGCGTTTTCTGAGGGAATAGTTTGAGTGTAATAAGTCGTTCTTCCTATTTAAAATTATAAATGCCTATATAAGGACCTAGAATTTAAAATTTAAAATCCTTCATAAGTTAATTTCCAATTACAAAATACAAAACCCGGGCGACGCCGGGTCTTTTAAGCTAGTAATTTTTATATAGCCTGAATGGAATATAATATGTTGCTAGCTGTTATAAAAAAGGCGGTTTTAATAATCTCTGTTACTTTGAAGACATAATAATTTAGCAAAAAGATTTCAACATTACTGCTACGGAATGTTAATTTAATTGACATTAAATTGACATTAAATTTCGAAGTCCTTAATTCTAAAAGTGAAGTAAATACAATTAACCGTTTACCCGCTGTGCTTGGCCACAGATGGACAGACAGACGGTCATACGTCATTCCAAAAACACTTTTTTCGATTTCTAGACATCATGGTTCGATTTCGAATTTTTGTCACGATCACAATACTTTCTCTATACTACGTATATACGAGAAAGTAAAAACAAAGCCTACCTTAGTAATAATGACTTAATTCTTGTTTGGAGTGAAATGCTCACCTTTTATAGTTGATACCCATTTGTTTCTCCATATCTGTATATTGAAGCTCTGTCTATGAAACTTGCCGTAAGTCGAGGCGTTGCTTACACCATAACATAAGCTACGGACGAGGAATATCGGAACAATAGATCAAACAATGACAAATTTAAAAATAATTCATCCAAAACGAAATTTATAACTTGATTGAGTAGGCTAATATTACAAACTTTTAAAGTAACTGTCATTTTTACATGATCTTCGTTGCTCATTGTCTTTACATATTTCTAAATAGTATATAATTGTTTGGAAATATTTTAGCCTAAACCCTCAAAATTTTTTTTTCAACCATGAAGCAAAAAATCAAGAGTCCTGTAGATATAGATGCTGGTAAGCTTATAATATAAACTCAAGGATTTATATGATAAGGAGCGATGATTCGTATAAGTTGTCAAAGTCCAATGGGTACGTTAGGTTAGAAGAGCATAGCATATAAAATGTAGGAGTAAAACCATTTATATTTTATTCATGTATAGCATTCGATCATAACCAAGTAAGTTTTTAGTATCTTGTTTAGATAATAAATCTCATGTTTATAGAATAGATATTCCAAGTCATTATTAAAAACAGTAATACTAAATAATTTATTCAAAGAATAAAAGTCAAATAATGTTGAATGGTTATGATTCTATTATGGTGTACAACGAATGTTAATAATTGATATTTACTAAGAATATTGCAAATGAATAAGCTTATTTAGCTTTTACAATAATATTAAAAATAATACTTATTCAAAATTGTTTACAGGTGTACAATTCTGAATAAGGTTTCGTATTATAATTCTTTTACATATTATATTTAACGCCCATTAAATGTGGTATAGTAATATATAAAAGTAGCGTGGTATAACTACATATATAAGTTACATATAAAAGTCTTGTTAATATCTAAAAGTTAAACAGTTTTTTATATAAGAGTGTTTAATATTGCAAGTTTCACATCATATAGTATTTTACCATGTAGTATAAATTGTAGAAATTATGTGGAGAATCTATTCTCTTATATTTCTCTTATATATTTCCGAAGACAAATTAGGTATTTCAGCTTGTAGTTTTACATAATGTCAGATATTATTCATATCAATTATAGAGAAGATATGCGTCCAAGTATTTATATTTTATTATGTGGTTTTAACCTAACTTATTTGTGAACTAGTGCAAAATGAATTGATAAAATGTTTAATAAAAGCGTAGATGTTGCACTATATTATTATTTGATATATAACTACTACTTATTTTTAGGAGTAGTATCAATAATTATTGTATGCTTCTTCTTGGATGATATTGGTGATTGTAGGATTATCAGGAACTTAATCATTCGCTTCTAGTCGTAGGTTGTTTAATTGGAAATGCACATTTCGGTACAAAGATGTACCATCTTCAGTCCATAGTCTTGTATTCAATTGTAGATCTATGTAAGTGTGACCATGGTAGATACCAGTATCTACAAAGCTTACCAGCATCTATATCTACAGGACTCTTGATTTTTCGCTTCATGGTTGAAAAAAAAATTTGAGGGTTTAGGCTAAAAAAAATTCCAAATCCATTAATTCTAAATAGTAATTTAGCACCCATCTGTCGGGTTGAGCTTTGTACCTTTATTTCCACATACAGTCCGGACAGATAAAATTATAACTGTACCGACTGCAAACTTTAAACTTTAGAATCATTATGTCTAGCACATTTCACTAGATATAAACGGTTAAGTGATTAATCTGGAACTCCTTTCTCTTTAATGTATTATGAAGTACTGCACAGTTCATCGTCCTGACAAAATTAACATGTTATACAGATTCGTGCTTCAGGTTACCTTGTATTCCAGCTGAAAGTACCAATTTATGTTGCTGTCGCCGATGAGATACTTTCCATAATAGGGCATGACCTTCTCCAGATATTTTGCAATTAAGAGCTGCCTCGCAATGTCTATTCCAGTCGTAGACAATATTGCAAACACTTGGTAAGTTATCGGCCAAGTATTAAACTTACATAGCTAACATGATGATCAGTAGGCAGGCGATGAATTTTTGTAGTTTTTATATCTCTTCTCTATATATATATAAAAGGCTTTGTCCTGACTGACTGACTGACTGACTGACTGACTGACTGACAGGAATCAACGTAGAGTCTGAACTATAACAGGTAGAGACTTGGAATTTTGACAGTACCTTCGTTTCATAATGTACGTGCTCACTAAGAAAGGAATTTACAAAATTTTTATTTTAAATGCCAAAAATTAAATGTTTTTTGAGAATACTTAATCCCTTTTTACACAGAATTATAAAACCCAAATCACAGAACATATTGTTGCTAATGGTATCAGATGGCTTTGGGGGAAAAAATGCAAGTTTGACAAATAAGAGAAGGTATCAATTTATAATTCATGTTATAAATAAATATTAAAGAATGTAATCCACGAAAATAATGCAGTCACATAACTTTTCTCTACCCTGTACAATGAGAAAACAATACGAGGTATGGTATATGGTATATTATTATATCGCAGGTTTTTGGAGAGAGAAGTATGAAAGTGATATTGCTTTCTGTTTAATTTCATCCCCAAAACAGTTTTGTGATAACATGAGAGGGAGAAAAAAAATTTTCCGCCTCGGTATTACAATTTTATGTTACAGGAATTTCTGTTTCTTCTTATTTGAACCCTTACCAGGCTTGCTGTGTACAAGCGATGCGATGCAGAATTCTACATCCTCTATGAGCCATAACAAACTATATCAAGCGTTTTCTTTCTATTTCAGATTATATTACCTATATAAGGACCTAGAATTTAAAAATCGAAAGTCCTTCATAAGTCCATTTCTAATTACAAAATAAAAAACTCGGGCGACGCCGGGTCTTTTAAGCTAGTTGGGTATAAACCAGTAAATCAGCAAACTTGATTTAAAAAAAAAAATCTGTTTTGATTTGAGCCGCTTGATAGAATGAAACTATTATTTAATCTATGGGGTTCTTCAGAAAGTACGTAATACTGTTATTTTCACAAAATGCTATAAAGTTGACCCGCTATCAGGTTCTAGAAGCCAAGCGCAAGTAAATATTGAGAAGAAATCTAGCCGGCCATCAGTTACTTCAAGGAGTTCTGCAATCTCATTGAAATTGAAGCTATTGACCTACTCATCGGTGGCAGAGGAACAGTCTTCATTCTTTCTGCCGCTAATTTATGAATAATTCTAGGACCATTAAGATTATAATTCTAGAAACGTTCAAATAATCTATGAGGATAACGAGACGCAATTTGTATTTTACGCAGTAGCATGTATGTATACCATCGTTGTCCTGTTTTATTTATTTCCATATTAATTTTTCATGTTTTACATTTTCTTCTAAAAGACAAAAAACTTATTTAAATATTATGTAATAAATATTACTATGTAAAATTCTTTGTCACAAGACAACCTCACAAGTTGGGAAGATTAATAAATAAATAATTATCACACATTGAGAATTAGCATCTTGAGCTACTCTCAACCAATGTCGCATATTTTTCGCATGACTCAATGGTTTTCATTAACTAAACTATACACCTTTTTGTTCCAGTGACGTCATGTTATCATTTAGAGAAGTATGAATTATGCTGTAGGATGTAGAACAGGCTTGTCGAACACTACTTGGAAGGTGTGGCGTCATTCCCCTGGTTCCCATATCTTTGTGACCTCCAAACCACAAATAACCAATCGCTACGCTTTGGAGGTCACGAAGCGAGGAGAAGTAGGAGAACGACTTCACACCTTCGGAGTACTGTTCGATAGGCCTGGTGTAGAATATCCAGGGTTCAAGAAAACAGCACTTGTCTCATAAGTTATTACCTCATGTGTACCCCTGTCAAAAATTAAAGTTTTTTTAACATTTATGAAGGCTAATACAAAAATATTACAAAATTGTCCAAAAAGTAAAGAATGATTTGGCATAACGAAATAATAACGAAAGATATCAACACAAAACTTTATTTACAAAGATACAGTACTATACTCTATTTCTCAACGTAGTCGCCATTGCTGTCAAGGCATTTATTGTAACGTGGTACTAGTTTTTCAATTTCCAAATTAAAACGTTAAAAACGTGCCTGTGTTGGAACAGCCGAATGAGGCCGAGCGTTTTCATAAATCAAACACACCTTTTCAGACAACTTTCCACATCTCTTGTTTTGGATAGCGTGTCGTAGTCGAAGAGTTGCACAATAGGCATTTGCGTTTATTCCTTGTCTTCTTGGCAAAAACTCCACATGAATTAAACCCTTTCGGTTCCAAAAAAAATGTTGCTATTAATTTTATTGTGTGGCGAAGTTGTTTCTTTTTTTGGGTTTTGAAGGTGAGTATGCGTAGTGCCACTCCATAGACTGTCGTTTGGATTCTGGTGTTTTGTTCGAAACCCACGTTTCTTCACCCATTACAATGCGGTCGAAAATTTTTTTTTTTTTACAAATTCTTTCCATCCTTGTCATTTGTTCCCTTAAGAGAATTTCTTTTTCTGAAATTTTTCGCGTCTTCAGCATTTGACGTATGTCTCGGTTTTAACGTCAAGGATTACATCAACAACATTATAGATATTAGGATTGCCAGTGTAAAACGAACTATTCATTTTTGCATGAAAGCTTTCACAGTTATTCGTTGTCCTTTTAGGGGCGGAAAACTGGGCCCAAATCCGTGGAAAAGTAATTCTCAAAGCATAATCAGTAAATTGGAGTATTTTCTCATATGTCTCACTCTGCTTCTACTCTTGTATACTTAAGTGTGAGACAGACATTTTTTTTTTACTTTATTAACTTGAGGTCGATTCTACAATACCTACCCATCTCATTGTCTAAAACATTTCTGCGCTGATTATAACATATTGTCCTTTGGTTTTACGAGAGGGTTAAGAAGTCGTGTTATCTAACTTTTATGGTAATTTGAAGTGTATCTACAGGCTTTCTTCCATTATTTATAAATTAACCCGAATTAAAAAATATATAGAACATTGGTGATTTACAATTATTTCCCATTCCAGTTAGGTAACTCAAATACTTTAATTCTGTTTAGCCCAATCATCAAGTCTGATCCTTCAGGGAACACGTCAAGTGATCTGTTGCTGTATAGAGGCTTAATTTGGTTTGTTAACGATAAAAACAAACCTAATTTAGAACATTATTGAGGATCCTGGTGAAGATGCTGCAGGTACAAAAATGCAGCAAACAACATGAAACTATCACATGGTATCTAAATTAGTCTCTGGTTACTGTCTTAGTATATCCACCAGCTCAACCAAGTTGGAATAAAGGATGGGATATCTGAAGCAAAATATCGATATTGAAATCAATATAAATATCGATTACTAATATCGATATTATTATATCGGTAAAAAAATATCGAACGTTTTACTGAGACTAATCCACTCATATGCCGCGTGTTTGATATTGACCAATAACGTTTCCAAATGTGCTTTATTTATTAATTTATATGTACAAAATACGGAAGTTTTGGTCTGTAATTAGCTAATGAAGCCCAGTGGAAGTTTATGTAGCAAACGTAGGACATGCCCTAAGTATTAGCACATAATTTTGGTTCCACCTTAGCTTAGTTTACGAACATTTGTATGTGTATGCAAGACTGAAAAAAATATTAAGGATTAACTCCTGGTATTTAAACTGCGTGTGATAATACACACTTCACGGTTCACGATAATTACGAGTACTACTTTTGTATAAGGTAAGTACTGCTGAGGTATTTCAGCAGTGACTTTGACATCAAACGTGATCACGACTTCGGCACGAATGTATCTGTAGGGTATATTTAATTAAACAAACATCATTACTATTAAGTATTAAGTAGTAGAAATAACCTTGGACCTAGTAAGAATTTTTCCAAGAGCATCAGCGACGTACAATTGTTTTGTGACTTACTGATGACGGCGCGAAGTATGTGACGCCTATATCAAGAATATTATTTACGTTACATACCTATTCATAAGGCCGCGGTAAACTGAAAAACAAATAAGGCCATGGAACTAGTAAAATACTTAATTCTCGTAAATTTCTTGTATATTGTCTTAGGCTTCAAAAGTATTCGATGATTATGTCGTTATCTCCGTTGTGATTTACCAAATTTGCGTTACAGATCTCAGGCAGTAGCGGTTCGTGCTTGTAAATGTAGGTGAAGCACAAATCAAGGTTTGCAAAGTTCTTGTAATTGCATCACCAGTAGGAAATACAATGTTCTCCTGCCATAAGATCGCATAGTCTTCAAAGGAAGAAGGTGGTTTCACTATTTATCCCTGTTATCAATGCACATACATGTAAGTTTCGTTATTATATTGTATTGCTTACCTAACTTTTGTATATCAAGTTGATCTTCCCCTCTTTCAGGGCTGCAGAGTACGAATAACATTTAAAGTCACTGATGTCAGTTTCATTCCATTCATTTTTTTTAACCCCAAGGAGAAAGCATGTCCAACACTATAGTTTTCTATAACGTAATGGCTCCCTCATAACCACTGGTGCTGGTTGTACCAAGAAGTTTTGAAATTCCGGGGTGCGCGGGCAAAGAGAGTTAAGTCCACGTTCTAGTTACTGAGAATTAGAGTGACTTAAAACACTATACCAGCCCAACATAGCTTTAGAGATGGATAAACTCATGAGGCATACATCCATAACTACCGTACAATTTTGATTATGACTTACTGGACTTAACACAAATGTAGAGAACTTTTTATCTGTAACCCTATGGACATATCTCAATTTTTTAGGATGGTGGACTTAACTCTCTTTGCCCACGCACCCCGGAATTGACTTTGTATACCTTGGCAGCCAGGGAATTTAACTTTTTTAAAATTATTGTCTAAAACAGGCTGAAGTCTGCCTAGAAACAATAGATCTCTCTTATCATCCTCCCTCCAACGACTAAATGTACTTTGTATTAAAGTGCACACGGGGTCATTAACGGATTCATGTTTACATAACGCCTTATGATAAACTCATATTCCCTAACACACTTGGATCAAAAACAAAATTATTTAAAGAACTGAAGCACACCTCAACTAATAAAGAGAAATCACTTATGTTAAATGTACGTTAAGAACTATCACAACTGCCACACAACACGACATGGAACAGACTGATAATATTGGAGGGGATACATGTTCCCATCAATAGGCATCACAATAGCATGGCTGTGTTCAAAATATAAAACTTTCTCTCAATTAGCTTCAATGGTACATACTGTTAAAATTACTAGTGTGATTCTCAATTAAGAATCTGCAAAAATGTAGCCAAAAGAAAGAGAAAACGAGGAAATACAATGCCTCCTTATCCTACTCATAAAGAATAGAAAATAGAATCAGAGCTATATTCATTTTACTTGTAGGAAGACTGCAGTATTTAAGAAAGAAGTATCTTTGACAGTCCCGGCCGGACAGACAAGTAGTCATAAACCTATGGCTTTAGCGCGGTAGTTATAAGCAGCGAGCAAGCGAGAAGACAAAAAAATGTCTCGTTCAAGTTGGACGTACTGTACTCCCCCTCAAACTGAAAGCATGGACGACGCCACAGGCAGAGGCGGCGGGAATTCGAATGCAAGCGAAACGTACTGAGATGAAAACATTGACGGTACACGCTAGTATCCACATGGTTAACTAAAGAGCGTGGAGACGTGGACTATATTTTCACGGTGGACTTCAGCATTTCAATCATGTGCACTGCAGGGCCGCCACATCTCGGGGTCGGGCCCAGGACCATGAACAGGTCGCGGGCCCCTCACCGATCATCCTCATTCAGTTGTCTTTTCCCTTCTCCGTGGATCTTCCTTCTCGTTACTCGTGTAACAGAACATTTTATCACACTATTCCAGTTTTCCGTAAAATTATATCACGTCACCAGGATCCAGCGGGCCCCTTGGGGGCCGGGCCCGGGTCCCTTGGGTCCGGCAGCCCTCCCCATGTGGCGGCCCTGGACTGCACTGCCAACGATATGTTCAAATTTTAACGGTCGCTATAGTCCAGTCATTTGGTAGTTTTACCTGGAAAGTTTTCCGGGAGTTTTGAAAATTTGTGATTCTATAAATTTCGACGTGCTCTTTTCGAATTTTCACTTTGCTACCTCGTATCTTTGCCGCTCGCGCCGCCATATTGGAAAAATGGCGCCCAAAAACAGTTTTTTCACAATATCTCCTTTCCGACTCATTTTACGATGAAAATTGTTATGTAATAAATTAAACTAGAGAAAATTTCCTATAATTTATGTAGTAACGATTTTTTTGTAAAATGAATAGTTTCATCGTACGAGCGCCACAAAGTCTACTCCGACACGCGTTTTGGCGAAAGCCACGGAAGATGCGGATACGCCACTACCTGCATCATTTTGCGGTAAAGCATTTAATGAGCGATTTTAACTAAATAAGGTCTCCTGATTTCAAAAATGTCATTATTTTTGTTGTTTCACATCTAGTTTTCGTGTTTGCTGTTATGGCGGACGCAATTTTAAGGTCTGTGCAGACTTTTTTGGGGGCTTATAGTAGCTAAACGGTAAGTCGTATAAAAAAAACCTGTTGCAGAAGCAGTAACGGATTTTTAGGGATCTACAAGTTTGGTCTTATGACTTTTTGACGTATCTTCATCGGTTATCCCTTAGATTGAGTTAGATTGTTTTATTTTAAATAAATTCTGTATTTTTTCTCACATTATGTAATATTGGCACACATGGTATGAAAGATAGAATCATACAATTTGGTAGGAATTTGGGCACATACAATAGTCATAAGCGTGCTAAATTTGGTGTTTCTAGCTGCCCCATAAGTATAGAAAAACTTGCTGGATAGCCGTGACATCATTCACATCTACGACAGTCTAATCTTCCAGTTATTAACATTGATGTTTATTCACTTCCAGATGAGCTAGAAACTTGAAATTTGGCAAACTTATAGATTTTAGATTTATTAAAATACATGTTCAAAACCGTACAGCTCGATCAATGTAATAAGATAAATAAGATACCATTTGCTCAACTAAAATATATTTTATAGAATTTAGCTTATAACCATTGTAAAAATTCCCAAAAGTTCAAATCTTTAATATTTCCCCCTCCAAACAAACTTCGATTTTTTTGTCACTGAGCATTTGTACGGCATCAGATGATTTGGAAAAAATAAATTTATTTGGCCTGCACTCACAAAAAATACTGGAATACATAGGCTACGTCTTGGACTGTTTGAAAATATTATTTGATTTTTCCCCGAAAAATATTATCAAAATTATCGTAATTATTAAGTATTTTTTATCCTGTAAGCTAGTCTAAGCAATAACTTATATCTCTCGTTGTGAAGTACCTATTGCAAGAAAACATGGCGTGTTACGTAGAAACGGTCAACGGATTCATGTTCAGTGACCCAAAATTGGTTACGATCACCTATCACACCACTTACCGCAAAGAAAAAAGTTTCAAAATCCAGCATCAAAGCTGCATACAGTTATTTTATTATACAAAATGTAAAATAATATTGTTTACAACTGTCAATTAACAAGATGTGATAGAGAAAAACAAAATGTATTTTCGAATTTAGCACAGCGAAAAGAATAAGAAGATCTACATCTTTGCCGACAGCTATTACGGAATCAAATGTAGATGAAGTGTTGATTGCCGTATTGATTATTAGGGCCTATTAGCGTATCCGCATCTTCCGTGACTTTGGCCAAAACGCGTGTCGGAGTAGACTTTGCGGCGCTCGTACGCTGAAACTATCCATTTTACAAAAAAATCGTTACGACATAAATTATAGGAAATTTTTTCTAGTTTAATTTATTACATAACTTTTTTCATCGTAAAATGAGTCGTAAAGGAGATATTGTGAAAAAACTGTTTTTGCGCGCCATTTTTCCAATATGGCGGCGCGAGCGGCAAAGATACGAGGTAGCAAAGTGAAAATTCGAAAAGAGCACGTCGAAATCTATATAATCACAAATTTTCAAAACTCCCGGAAAACTTTCCAGGTAACCCCCTTTTTGAGCACCAAATGACTGGACTACTAAGCTTTCAGATTCCAGACGAGATGTAAATATCTCAGAGAGAGGTTGGAGTGGCGGAAGAAATTTTCTACTTGTTGCCATAGCAACCGCTGTAAACAGAATTTTGCCAAGAAGACCTAGAAAAGCTGAAAAGTTTGTTCTGCTAATGCCCGGTTTCTACAAACTAGTGAATTACCTATGGGTAAATTATCCATGGACAAATTAGTTCGATTTAACCTACAATGATATAATGAGCAAGGCCTTTGAGTTGTACAGTTAATTTAATTCAGAAGGCTATGATTATCATTGTTTAAATATTACTATTGATCCTATGAAAGGTTAAATTTTATCCAGCCATCCATGAAAGGATAAATTAACCCGAAGATTTACCCTTGGAAAGATCTAGCCCGAGTTTGTAGGAACATTATTTCTGTCATTTTCATATTTACCCAGAGGACATTTATCTATAAACTCGCCACAAGTGTATGTGATTGCTATCTTTAAATTATTTGTGTTTGTATGGTATTATTCTTGTGTAAATTCTGTCCATTGGATAATTTACCCATAGGTAATTCGCGAGTTTATAGAAACCGGCCATAATCCATTGGTTTCCCTTGATTGTCATCCTGATGAATGTTGAGGAACTGCGAAATAATGTTTTTACATCTTCTTTTGTGCGAACATTCAAACAATATATTACTGAATTTCAGCTTGAAAACTACAGTAAAAATAATAATGATAATAGTAATAATTTAATGATACATTATGATATTAAAAATGATTATAGGTAAAATTCAAATCAAATAAATCGCAAATGGTAGGTGAATTTGTTCTTAACCATCTTGAACTGAATAGCCGCTACTATTCTCGATAAGTAATAACCAATAACTACCAATAATATAACCAATATTTAGGACATAGTTAAAATTACGAGTCAGATGTTAACAGAAAAATTAGGAATTTATTCCAAATCAGGAACAATGTAATTAAATAATCATTCATAAAATATAACCGAATTTAATAGCGATTTATACAATAAAAATCTAATGTGAAACCCCACATGACAATCTCTGCACCTCGGGATCGAGTTCACGCGTCTAAGCCTCGATCAAAGCCGTATTATTCATGAGACAATAATTAAAACATAGATTACATTCATATTAATACTTTTCGCAGGATTTATTAGATAAAATACAAACCATAGTTTTAGTTCTTAGTATAATATGCAGTTCGTGGGGGGGGGGGGGGATTTAAAAACGTTCGACCTATTTCCTAGAAAATTTCAAATTAGATGTTCTTCTTGTAAAGGGGTAGGGTTATTAAAAGAAAGAGAACGTTGTTGCCGTTCGTAACTTTTTTCTGAGTTTACCTCCCCCGTTGTAGGGACGTGTATGCAGCCACGCTGCTCGGGTCTTACAGGAGCGGAATGCAAGTCATAAAGCAAGCATGGGAAAAGGTAAGAAAATTGTGCAATATAATAAAGCGGACAGAATAGGCTATGAAAATTGTGTAAGATAAAATTATCCAACTTGGTGGAAATAGTGTGAATGATTGTTGGGAAAACTTTAAACCGATTATAGTTACAGGGATAAGTAAATCACTCCAGTTAAATACTTGTCAAATAATCCAGATCCAGAATATTATAATAGAGACATATGAATATGGAAAAAGACAGCTTAAGAAAATAAATTGTACGTTATTGGAAGAAAAATTAAAGAGGCTATCAAAAGAACTGCTAACTGCTAAACGGAAAGCCGAATAATATATTCCAAGACAAGCAGAATGGGTGGGGGGAATTTTACAAATATCTAAAGAGACGAAGAAGAGGCCAGTACAAGAGTTCCCCTTTAAGGGACGATCAAAACCAACTTATTACTAACGATAGGAAAAAAGCATAAGAATTAAATTCATGCTGATAACGTCCTCCTCCAGGAAGATCTAAATAGGATAAAAAAATTGGGCTACAGAAAACAAAATGAAAATAAATTCTTTAAAGAACAACTTGTAAGGCCTTATAAGGCATTCATATTTTCTAGTCTATAAGGATCGCAACGTGCGGCACCATACTCCAATATTGTTCGAACTTGTAAGCTATCTCTTTGAATTTATTGGTTCCTTTCCTTAGTGCCCTCATCAAAAAATGCAACGCTGTGGCCTTTCCCGCTGTTACTGTAGGATGTTCCCAATACCCAAGGACACTGTTGAAATATTATACTCCGAGATATTTGGAGTTTTCTTTTTTATCTCTGGTACGATTTTACTCCCCTAGTTGTAAGTTAACATTTAAATTTACTTTATGTTTAAAGTTTACGTGATGTATTGTGAATGGTCCCATTGAAAAACTTTTAAGTTTACTTTACGATTATGATTAACTTTCGGGACATTAAACTTTCACCGCCAATCCTCACCCAAGTGAAATACACATGTTACAAATAATGTAATAAGACTTGAAGGTACAGTAAACGTGTGATTAACCAACAGTATAGCGCAACAGTTCAAAGAGCTTAGATAAGAGTAAATTAAGGAATCATACTAAATCAATGTTATATACAGAAAAAAGAACATAGAAAATAATACTGTGACTATGATAAATGTTAAATGATAATATAATCGTATATTGCGATACAACAGTGGTAAGTGATTATTGGATGAGAGATTTTATTCGAAATTCTCCAATGCATTTAACACTTGTGTATTTCATCATACTATTTTTCGACGATAGGGATTAATGTAAATATTACTTACATGAAAAATCGTTATTCACTAACTGCTGTTCGAGTTGCTGATCAAGTTACAAGGATATCAACCTTAAAAAGTAATGCTATGTAATCTTGTTGGCAACATACTTAGCTGGTGGATGAATTTAATCGTGAGTCAATATTAAGAAGATTGAAATTGTAAAATTCAACTAGCAAAATTTATTGCATTTCATGTTTGCAATAATACATATATCGTATATTAGAGGGTTTGTTATAACGATGCACATGAGCTGCAAAGAAGGCAAAGAAGCAGGTAGGTTAGGTTATTGGCACTGGATGGGGAATTCAAATTTCCACCAAGATAGCGAGAAACGAGAAATGAATAAAAAAAAACACTATCCTCGAAAAATAATAATTATTACCTATGGTTATTCAATGATGCCTATTTATGCCTGTTCCTCGTCATCTATCCTTGGTAATGGACTCATTTTCTCATAGTGTGTTATTACTTTTGATACATTAAGTGTGACAATGAATTGAGAAACTTATATATTAGGGCTATAATTTAATTATTTTAATTTTCTTTTTCTTAACATTTGCTTGTGATTTAATTTTTAACTCTTATTACTAATATTTGGTAGGGAGCTACTTTACTCAAATTTACTAATACTTAACAAGTCATAGCTTTTTATTCATGTGTATGTAAAATTTTCTCTGTGTTTTTTCTCATAATTAGAAGTTTTATAGAAAAGTTTTATAGAATCTGAATTTGGATAGTAAAAATATTAATAATAATTTAACAAAGCATAAATACTTTTCAACATATATTACAATAAAATCCACAGGAAATAGTGAATATGTGCATAGCCCATTTGCAATATTTTAAGACACTCTAACAAAATTATTTCACAAGACAGATTTTATATTTTAAAAAATCGACAGTGTTAAATGTAAGAAACTGGACGTGCACTACTCACCACGATGCATACAAATTCTTCCACGCTTATTCTTAAAAGATTGTTAAAAATGAGGTAAGGTATAATTTTACCATTTTAATTGATGATGAAATATAATTTTGTATTAAGGAAAGTGAATTTGTTGTCGAAAATAATGAAAAACTTAAGAAAAGGGACGTTTAATACCCATAACGGAGCAGTTAACCGCATGTAAGCTCACTTTTAACCCATTTAATCCCGCTGTTCCCAAATGGGAAAATAAAAAATGTATTAGCTCTATGGTATCTTCCTGAAAGCAACAATGCTGAAGTTGGCTGATGATTTTTTTCAGGTAACTATTCGTAAACCATAGGCCATAATATTTTTGTTACATGATTGTAATTTATTATTTTTAAATATCACTAATGTTAATTAACTATGTGACTTTAAACATATTTTTTATTTTCATATTCCTTGAGGCTTCATGTGAGGATGCTTCTGAAGTATAATGTTTCCATTTGGGAACAGGAGGCACGAATTCATAGATGTAAATTTATTTAATAATATTTTATTTCAGTCTCGCTGTTCAATAAATTATTGTATTTCAGACCTTGAATTTTTTATGTCCTTGAGCCTAACATAATTGCACTACCACCAGATGGGTCAAGATCGAAAGAAGATAATTTTGTAGAGGATGAGAAAGATGGACCGTCTGAAATTTCACTGATTCTTCGCCCTGAGGCAGGTCCAAAGACAGGAAATAGGGATCCGAACGTAGGGGTAGATTTCTATTCAGTTGAATTCAATTTATAAAATTTCAGAAAAGAAATAGGCTTTCTTTTGGTTACTTTTTATCAGTATATGCTTGCTAGAGAAACTGAGTCAGCTCATCGACTGCTTACGAACTACAAAGAATAAAAAAAGTTCATCAGGCGCATCCAGGACAGCTTGGAAATGTCAATTACAATGTACTGGTGGCCAAATAATCACCACATCATTTATTTTTATTTCTTTCAGATACGTACTGTAGGTAGTGATAAAAATACGTTTTTTTTATTTGCCTGCTTTCAAGCAGAGAAAGAAACAAGCCTCGACGAACAGTTTTCTTGTAAATGTAGGAATATTCTTTTTTTAAACAAAGTATCCTCTTCACTGTCTCTATCATGACGTTCTTACAACAAGAACGAATATATTTTGTAATCTCAAATTATCAGTTTTCAGATCCTTGCAATCAATAAAGTTATTTTTATCAGATCTCGACATATGGTAAATCATGTTGAATTTTTTAGTTCCTTCTTAGATATCTCAAGGCACCTGGGACATTTAACGAGCTCTTAATAGCCCCATCTGAACATCTTCAGCAATGTATAATCACAACATGCTGCTGTCCTTGACAGAGTTTTGAACTTAAAAGTATTTCTTCTTACCTTGATGTCACCGGGACTTCTCTTGCATTAGCATTCCTCGCCAGACGACAACAGTTCTAAGCGCGTGTAACTCTATTCTTAGAGAAGTCTACCTTAGTATGCAAAAATTATCACATTCACTTTCTCATCCTTCATTGCCGGCGAAGTAAAGGAGCTGTTATCTGTGTAACACTTGGTTGAATTCTTAGGATTATAAACGTTCTTCCTTTATTTCTGTCATTAGGTATAGAGCTGTTAACTTCACATTTGTATAACAAATCCGAGGTTTATTATGAATGCTCATCGCATGCTGTTTAGCTTATCCCTAATTAAGAAAATACACTATTATAGACCTTCCGTATTGTAGCTTATATTAAAAGACCACTTTCTTCCTAATTAGACTGAAAATGGATAATACTTATACTGAAAAGCATCTCCAAGATAATTATAAACCGAGGACTCACGGACACAACCCTATCTGGACCCCCAAAAACACATATTATTCGATGATTCCCTAGACTTTATCATCCAAGCGCCTAGAGAATATTAACTTGTTACATGTTTGTTGTTTACAACTAATTTAAATTCTTTATTGCAACAAGAAGCGGTTAAATACTTGAACAATATTGATTCCTGATTCATGACTACTGAAGTTAAGATTTTGGGTACTGTTTTTGTATATAGATATTATATAATAAACAACAGTTTTAATACAATTTTATAACTATGTGTTTTTAGCATAGTAAATTTTGTAAAATGTATTTTAGCACAATGATTTTGTAAATATGGTTTAATTAAGGGGTACTAACATTTTAGTATATAATTAACTGCCACTGGGCAGTATAATACTCGTTACCCTAGAGATGATTATACAGAATTATTGGAGCTAACTATTATATTCTTGGAATGAGTTCTTCAAAGGGGAATCAAATTTGTGAAACCAGGAGATATGCACCGTGTAAGATTTATTGCTCGCCTGATTTATGGCATTAACATCTTTCTTTTTCGGAACAGTATATTTCGTTTAACAACCAGTGAACTAAATAGACTCAAGGAACTCTACATTCTCGCAGACATTTTTTACTTCTAGAGTGGGTCTCATCACGTCTTAGAATATCTGCCCCGAAGAATGAACATTTAGCACGATGTTAACTGGTTTCTGGTGACAGAATTTCACTTAGTGCCCGGAGTAAGTTCAAACAACATTTCTAGTATCTTTCACAAGAATTAATTGACTTTTCTTTCTTTGGAGACTCAGTCACGGTTCAAGAAAAGAGGATAATATTTTGTAAGGTCCGCAGAAGCGAATCACTCTTTCTGGCCTTGACATCCGACTGAAAGATATTTGCGACTTCGTGAAGAGCAATACAAAAATGTTCTTTGAAGCTCTTTTCTTTAACAGCGATTTCCTGAAGGAGGACCTTGAAACTTCGTCTGATAACCCATTATACAGAGTGTTTCAAAAATACTTTTACAAACTTCGGGCGTGGGTTCCTTACACCAAAAGGAGGGGAAAAAAGTTCATATGAATATATGTTCCATAATCCTTGTTTTCTCGTTAGGAACTGTTCAACACATTTGTACACTCATAACACAACACACAAAACTCATATCAAATGCTCGAAATGTCCTTTTCTTGCATCTAGAAATGCATGCACTCGTCGAATCATGGATTGTCACATGCAGAAATGAAGTTGCGAGGTCGAGGGTCGTTGAACGCAAACTTCCATTAATAAATTAATAACGAAAAACCAAGGATTATGGGACATATGTTCATATGAACTTTTTTTTCTTCTTTTGGTGTAAGGAACCCATGCCGAAGTTTGTAAAAGTATTTTTGAAACACCCTGTATAGTGCACTCCAATGAACTTTGGCCAAAATACGTGTCACAATGATACTGCTGCGATAGGAAAGCCTTTCAGGGAGGAGTACAATGGGCTGCGCTCCAAATCGTGTGCCAGTCTTTAACCCTATTGGAATTACGATTTACGTGAAAATTTGAAAGCAACTATAGGAATAAAAAGTCGGAGAACAGTGGATTAATGACAATTTATTTTTATAATAAAAGCAACATGATTTAACGAGAAATAACAACGTACAGAAAACTGTACTTCCAATAATAGATCGTTGAAAATCTTTGGCCTGGAAACATTCTGACTTTTAAAGATAGTGCACTAAACACATTGAAAACCCTAAACCACTGGTAATCTTGGCCATCCCATCCCGTCAAGAGAAAATAACACATAAAAAGATAAAGAGCTAGCAAACAAAAATCAACTGAACTGTAAATAGCAAACCAAGCAACGGACACTCTGCCCCTATAAAAGGCCCATGTTACACGGATCGAAAAAAAAAACGCGGCCGATTGTCAGCGACCGAAAAGCGTATCCATGGGTAGGTAGTGGGTAGGTAATGTTATAAATTATACGGACCAAATGAAACGCGCCTTCAGACGCGTAAGCACTAGCATAGACGGTTTTTACGCCTAGCGACGCACAATATTGCAGAATGTCGACCGAATGCACTCGCACGGAGGATTTTACAGATATGTTGCCATTACTAAACTTCCATCCCTCGTACATTTTTGTAACCAGGAAAGTGCAGAGAACAATAATAGAGGCGCAGAGAGAGGTATTGCTTGGTAAATGTTTAAAACAGTAATAGTGGTAAATGATTAATGAGAGACTTACTTCAAGGTAATGACAAGTCTTTCAGCATTTTCTATGCTTCTTCTCATATTCGTATCCTGCTTTGTTATTTTGCAAGCAAATAAAGCCAACAGTTCGTCAAAAGAACCAACTGACATTCGGTATTACTGGAAAAACTAGTCATGGTATATCCTGTAGTCGCAGAACACGATGTGGAACTTTCCAGTTGTCAAACGATTTGATAACATTTGTTGGATCCCCCAACGTTTTTTCTCCTTTTCAGGCATGACGGATAAAGGGGGTAGGAAGCAGGGGTGCAAACTGCCCCGGGCGCACATGTAAGGGGGCGCAAAATGGCCAAAAGCGTTATTTTTATTGTTGTGGAACTGGGGAGGTAAACAAAAACATTTTGTCGTATTATTAATACTTTAATCGTTATTTCTAGTTCCACCAGTTTTAAACCTTTTAAAAACATATAAGTTATACCGCAGCCTTTTTTTAACGAGTATGTGATAGTTAATGACGACGTGACTAAAAAGAATGACCCATTCTAACTATTTTAATAGAAGTGAACGGTTTTAAAATCATGCTCTCGACCTAACACCGACATTGAAAACAGCAACTCCTGCAAAACTCTTCATCTTAATTTGCCACAACGGAATTCAGGATGCATATCTGAATGTGGCAATGGCACTTAGAATTTTTATAACAATGCCTGTCTCAGTTGCATCCAATGAAAGGAGGTTTAGTAAGTTAAAAATAATAAAACATACTTATAAAACAGACGACTCAAAAACACCTTACAAACCTCAGTATTTTTAACATTGAACTTCGCTTAGCTTCAAAGATCTCATATGATGATATTATTAAGACTTTTGCGGAAAGAAAAGCTCATATTTTTAACTTAATTTTAAGTTTTAGAATGCAAATTTGCACCATTACTTTTTTGTTATTGATTTATTTGATTATCTCAGTGGTAATAAATAAAATTGTAAATAATGTTTTACTGTAAGGAATGTTAGTAAACCTATACATTATGAAATAATGTTGCTTTTATTTTTACAATTTTATCATATATTTCATATTGTGTAATGCTTTTCTTTTATTATTTTATCATTTATTTTTTATTGTGTAAGTCTATTTTTACAGCCGTTGTGAATAACTTATATTTTTCATAAAAATTGAATGTTTGTGTAAAGAAAATTACGTCCTGCTAAATATTTTATCTACGTGTTCTATTTTTAGTCAAATCTTTGCAAGTAGGATTATAGTTTAATTTTTGTAGTTCTTTAAAATATTCTGTGTTAAAGTGAACTCTGTTTTGTTAGGATTTTCTTTTATTAATTCACTTTTGCCGAAAGTCGTACACTATCTGTTCATTAATAAAAGAGTGTATTGGAACCACAATAAATTGTTTATATCATGCTTTATATTTCATATTAAACTATCACTTTTTATTAATTTATATATTTATGATTGGTATGAAACAAAAATATGCTGCCGTCATTAATTGGGGGCGCAGAATTACATTTTTGCCCCGGGAGTCGGACAATTAAGGCAATGAAATAAATGCACTGCAACAGCACAACCTACTTTTATCTTATCCTTTTTGTAATGACTATTGCCCTCGAAAGAATTCCAGGTTGGGTTTTTTGGTCAACGTTCTGTCCGTGTAATTCATCACGTGTTTCTGTCCCTGAAATTCGGCTCGTATAACATGCTCAAAATCAGCCGGTCTCGGCCAGAATATTCGGCCGCGTTTTTTTTTTGGTCCGTGTAACATAGGACTTCACAGGTTTTTTTTTTTTCTTTTTTTTTTCGCGCGTTCTTTCTGCAATTTTGCGCGTCGCTAGGCGTAAATACCGCCTACTCTAGTTGTTACGCGTCTGAAGGCGCGGTTCATTCGCTCCGTATAATTTATATTATCACCTACCCATTGACCCAATGGATACGCTTTTCGGTCTCTGACAATCGACCGCGTTTTTCCGCTCCTTGTAGCATGGGCCTAAGAGAAAAGATCTCCCGTCTTCTTGCAGAGAAGGATCTGCGACTCCCTGTCCTGGGTAAATGGATAAATTACTGATGTCTTTCTTCTGTAATTCGTTCTTGAATTACTAATTAGAATAAACTAGTACCATGGGCTTACTGGTGTAGAATGACGTGATCACCATTGACAGGTCTCGTCCTTGATAAGAAGATTTTATGTTTATTTATTTATTAACATTAAGGATCCCAATGAGCATTGAAATTATAATAGTGTCGTTGCTACATTTTACAGGAATGTAACTTCAATAGAGTTATATCCTGTTTTTAAAATATTTATATAATGTCACAAAATAGTTATTTATAAAACAAGTGGCAAAAACAAAATTTTATTTTACTAGTAGGTATGTTTGCGGAACGAGCCCGATGAGAACAAAAGAATCATGAAAATCTTATACTAGAAACTGATAATATTTCTCCCAATCGGCGTAATGCACTAATGAGAGGTGAAGTTTATTACAATCGTTTCAAATGCTATATAGGTCTACCCCAGTTTAAATATTCATCTATTATTAAACCAAAATATTTCTCATTTGAGAAATTCTATACGGATGGGTTACTTTATTGTAATTCAGAATCAATAACTTATAATAAATGATTTTTATGAAATATAATATATACTATCTATACTTCGACTGAATAGTGTCGTCAGATCTTTAGGCATTTATTTATGCACACCCTATATCGCAGATATGCAATGGTAGGAAACTGTACGGTCTGTAAATGACTTGTTAATATCTATTACCAAACTGGATTATTTTAATTATTGCCATATGCAGATGTTGGACGATCAATTTGACAGCTATCTGTCTTAGAAAATGCAAGTTATTGATGACAATTATGACTATATATTGTACATGGGTTTGGCACGTTTTGTTTTTGCATCTAATAGGCTAAGTTTCGAAATGCAATAATCTCTTCAGCAGGACAGCCTCAATTGGCTCGGAAGGAGGGAATAAAAACAAGGTTTACCATTATTTACTGTGAACCATTAACACTTTAACGAGTTGTTTGCAATTTCTGCGGTTTTCTTGTAGTTAAAGATAATGTTAGCACAGCATAGTGTCGTTATAAAGCCAAGCAACTTTTTTCTGTCCATGTTTTAAAGTTTTTAGAGAGTATAATGTTTTGATTTTATAACTGTTATCGTAGTCGGCCGATAAAACTAACTGTATTTCTTTATGTTTATGACATGGGAATAAGCATTTTTTCTATAGTGATGCACATTGAGAAAGTAATGAAATATGGTTTAGCGATATAAATAAGATGTGTATTTGAAGTGCTATTGCATGATATCTACAGAGCTGACCACGTTAAGACGACCCAATGGCCTCATGTTGTGAAGTATTTCTTGCAATTGACCGCTCCCTTCGCGCCATTCAGTACTGTCCAGTGTTGCCAACTTTAAAAAAAATGTTCCGTTAAAACAGTGTTCAAAATCCGCTGAAATCCGCTAAACCAAATAAATAAATTAATTAATGGCAGTGATAAAAGCATAAGGGCATTTCCAAAATTTATTTGACAGGGTTAAAAGCACATGTACATACATTCTCATTTAATTCCAACTTATATTTAGCTTTTTTCCCCCCATTCCACAGTTGTAAGTTTCAACTACTGGAAGTTGATTTCTGTCAGTGCATCGTCTGGAAACCCTTCTCTTTAGCCGAAGGTATTATTGGTAATTTCATCAACCTCAAACGCTGAAATTTAATAAAGAAAATTAAAAATATGGCTTTATATTAGATTTTATTTTAATATTCCGTCAATGCACGATATCCACTGAAAAACTCGCTATCCGCTAAAACCATATTTTTCCCCGTTGAAAACGTTAAAAATCCACCAAATTTAACGGGAACTCCGCTAAGTTGGCAACACTGGTACTGTCGGCTTTGAACAAGGGTGGCCTTCTTTATACCGTAAGGTACAGTGTCCCTTGTGTCTGAGGACATTATGATATGACTGAAATCATTTCTCTGTTCACTGATTGGCTGGTGTAAGGAATACGTGCAATGAAATGAGGATGCTTACTGTAGGAGTCTTTTATATATGTACATACTAACAAGATTACTATGAATCAATAGTGTGTGGCGAATATCTCCAATTCAAGAATTCCAATTACTCCAATTCCTTAACACTTCAAAATAGATTACTGAAATGAAATATCATCACAACATTCTTAAAATTTTCAATCTTCTTTTTTTCTTTTTGTGTCCTATCCGTCTTTAGTTGATTCTACAGTCTGTTCACTGGGACAGTCTCACTTCATATAGTCTGGGACTTTGAAACAACAATCAGTCTCTGTCTCCTGTGATTCGGATGTGCACTTCATTACTTCTTCTACCCGTACCATAGCTAGGCCTACTATAGGTACAGGAAGTATTGTTTTCGACCCCTCAGATTCGTAGTTGACTTTTTAACATAAGTTCGCGTTTTATGGTCCCCTGAATCCAAAAACACTATTTTCGGAAACACGTCTGTCTGAGTGTGTGTCTCTGTGGATGTATGGCTGTAAACAGCCTAGCTCCAGAACGTAAAACAGCATAAAAACAAAATGTTATATTTAGGTCAGTTACCTTCCGAGGATGTGACAGGAAGATTGGTGACAAGTTTCTCTTATTTCTTAGGGGATTTTACATGAAGAGATTTTTGCGATTTTTTCGAATTTTTCGAAACGGCTTTAACGATTTTCTTTAAATTTTGTACATAAGTTGCTTATACTAAGAGCTAAAACTTTTATTTGAAATATTTTTGTTTCGAAAAAATTCTCTGAAAGATAGTTATACGCTCTTTTTGCAATACTGTATCGTGTAACGGAAAATCGTACGAAAACAAAATTTTGTATTTGGGTTAGGTACATTCCGAGGATATGACGCGAAGATTGGTGACGACTTTCTTTTATTTTAAAGGGGACTTTACATGAAGAGAATTTCGTTTGTCGCGATTTTATTGAAAACAGCTCTTACGATTTAGTTTAAATTTTACACATGGGGTGTTTATACTAACAGCTAAAACTTTTATTTGGAACATTTTTTTCGAAAAAATTATCTTAAGGGTAGTTATAAGTCACCAACTCTGAACACGTGCTGTTTGAAATATGGCCTCTTGTTCGATATCAGAATGTGAAGGGAGAAAAATGTATTGGCCATGATTAAAGTAAAGAAAGATTTTGTTTGGGTTGTGTATCCTTTGGGAAGTGATGTGGTGTTTTACAACCAAGTTACATGAAGAGAATGCCATACGTAATAATTAAATTATCTTATCTTATCTTATCGGCTCAGGGGCTGAGCCCTGACGGGCTCGCGCACGTAGGCCTCATAGGCGGGCCCATTGTACACCCCCTAGGAAACGAATGATGTGCATGCCCTAAGGCCCCCCTGTCAACAGACTCCACCACCAGCCCCCACGGAGCTCCCCTACATCCAGCTAAGACCAGGTACCACTCCACGTGCACCGTACCCAGGGTCCCTCCTACAAGAGCCCCATAGGCGCAGCACACCATGACGTGCGCCACTAACCCAGGGTCCCTCTGAGAGCCCCAAAGGTACGGGACACCACCAGCAACTCTTGACTACAAGCAACGGGGCAGGACGGGGGAGGCTCGCAGCAGAGTCTGGCCCGAAAACCAGTAAAGGGGAACGGGATGATAATGAGGGGGGAAAGGAAGTTGAAGTGGAGAGTGTTGGTGGAATGAATGAAGGGGGAAACGGGAGGATCCCCGAGAAAAACCCCCAAAGGTCACGGCTTTGTCCACCACAAATGACACCCGCCGGCCCCGAGATTTGAACTCGGGACCGCTAGCATGCCAGGCCCACGCGCTAAGCATGAGCCACCGTGACGGCAATAATTAAATTATACTAAGAGGCTAAGCTTTATTTGGGCAGATGAAGTTAGGTGAATTTCAGATTTTTTATTCCTATTCTGTGCTGTCTTAATTCTTAATTTAATTTTACTATTAATTATTTTACATCCCATTTGTAACACATCTTTTTACAGTTTATATTGGTCAAATAAGTCTTATCTTCATTTATATTCTATCTGAACTAGTACTTTGAATGAACTTCTTTATTTTATGTTTATACACCTACGTAAATTAAATATATTTATTCTATATAATTTACAATCACTCATCTCACAATCTTCCTCTCAAAATATGAAATAATATAACATTATCTACTATTCCTTTAACCTCTAATTTAAATTGTTCCTTACATTTCTAAACATATCAATCTACCTTTCACTTCCTAACCTTGTTTAGGTAATCTTTCTATTTCATTTTACATTAACCACTTAATTAAGTTAAATCGTTTGAAGAAGAACATTTTAGAAATACAGGCAGAAGGAAACAGAAATTTAGGCCTACGACCGAGACTGAGTCAGGACGGTAGGCCACCGATACGAAGTTATGTAAGCTATCATTCTAGACTCATTTTCGGCACTTCGAAACCGGAGAAACAAGAATGGGCCGCAAACAAAAACTTTATTTTGCAATTTATAAACTAATAAAACTCCCTTTCTTTCGTTTTCCTTCCTCTTACTTTCTTTTCCTTTTTCCTCACTTTTTTATTTTCTCTTTTCAGACAGAAACTTATTTCAGGCCTCTTATGTCAACCTTTTGATATTTTTATTTATTTTAGACTACTTACGCCTACCTCTCTCCATTTTAATTTGTTACAGGTTACTTATACCTACGTAGTTTTCTTTCTTACTATAACCTTTCCTCACATTCTAACCTCTCTTTCTTGCACTTCCACTTTAATCCTTCTATAACATTAACTTCTTCCTACAACTATAACCCTTTCACAACCTTAGCCCTATGCTCCCCTGTCTGACTTATTTCCTGAATCGATTATGGTTGCCGTTCAGTATAATGAAATATTTTCAGCCTATTACAGTTGTACTTGTACGGAGAGACAAATACTATCTTGTACTCTCGTACTATGCATGGCTAAGGCGCCGGACACTCACCTGAAGACATGCGTTTCTTCCTTCCTCTGCCCTAACCTAACATACGGCGCCATAAACGTTCAACAATACAGAGTTTACTACTCCAGAGGTTCAATTGCCCAAATATAACACAGGCCTATTTGTCCAACAATATTTCATTAAAATCTCTTGCTTAACTTCTCAAAATCTTTTCCGTACTAACTCCCGCCAATTAATCCTTCCCAATACAGACCTAGTTAACTTACCCAACATTTTTACCTCTCAGCACAAGCACATTTTTCAAAATTGTATCCTTCCTGCCGTAAGGAAAACTCATTATTTTACACTACACTTGAAGTATTATTACTTTCTTTTTAATTTCTCACTTTTCTATCTTTAAAGCATTTACTTCTGGGTATATATTTATTATACTGAAAAAATCAATAACCCAACCGGATTTACTTGAGTTCATATATATATATATATATATATATATATATATATATATATATATATACTGTATATATATAGAGGAGCTCTAGTACTAGTATAAGTTTTTTCACCTTATAAGTTACCCTCAATATTTATGGATGAACGATCCTAGGTGAAAAACTTTGCCAATTACATTTACAGATTGTTCCTCTTGAAAATTTTATTTTAATGTATTCAATGCACCATTTTACTATTGCATTTTGCATGTGATATTGGTGTTTTTCTCATAAGAGTTATTTTAGTGTTCTACTTCCTAGTAATTTTTACTAAAATATATGATTTAGTTTAGATTTAATATAAATTATTAAGCCTATATAGCCTCATCAGGTAGGCCAAGAACAATCTGCAGAGGACAGATCCATAGATTGAAGAGTGATCGATATCTGAAAGAAGATGACTGGTGTGATAGGGCAGAATGGCGAATGGGAATACAGGGCAACCGCTGAAGAGTGGAGATGCCCTCAAAAGTAAAAGTAACTAAGTCTCTTGTGCTAGAAGATCTAATTTTTAATCAAGCTGTCTAAAAAATTGTATCACAGAGTCTGAGTTAAAACTTCGTGTAGTGATTTTATGGTAGATAGCTAGATTAATACTTTGTTTACATACGGTTCAGTGAATTGTTTTATATGCCTAGGAGGGGGTGTTAATTTACATAATTTCAATATTGATTTCATAATATTAAATATATTCAAGTATTCCACTTCTCTTCTCTGTTCTAGAGGCTCAGTATAATCTAAAAGCTAAAAACCTCCATCGTTCTGAAACCCTAGAGGGACCAGGCCTGTCATCCGGGCGCTGCACCATACAGCATAATATACAGTATATTGTTATTCTGGCAACTGAATTCATATGCAGAAAAGATCACAGAATTCACAAATTTCTCGCTTGTATGCAAACATAGAATATAATTATTTCTTTTTTCTGCTATACCTTTATTGTAGGATGTAAAGGTTTTGTAAAAACTTAATGTTATATTTATAATTTTCAGTAAATTTGATATATTTTACTAATGACCAAATTAGGGTAATTACATAAGTTTTTTTTATTTAGAATCATATAATGAAGGCAAGCTATTTAATTTATGGTTGCTTCACAAGGTACACATTCACATCCACTGTAAATCTACGGAGCCCAAATATATTTAAAAAGATTATTTTAATAACCTACTTGTACATCAGTTACCGATGGAAGAACTGCTGACTAAGTTTTCATAATACAACAAATTAAGACGAGTATAGACACAATATAAAATGAAAAGATAATTAATATCACTCACTTGGTACACAAGGTACACATTCACATCCACTGTAAATCTACGGAGCCCAAATATATTTAAAAAGATTATTTTAATAACCTACTTGTACATCAGTTACCGATGGAAGAACTGCTGACTAAGTTTTCATAATACAACAAATTAAGACGAGTATCGACACAATATAAAATGAAAAGATAATTAATATCACTCACTTGGTACACAAGGTACACATTCACATCCACTGTAAATCTACGGAGCCCAAATATATTTAAAAAGATTATTTTAATAACCTACTTGTACATCAGTTACCGATGGAAGAACTGCTGACTAAGTTTTCATAATACAACAAATTAAGACGAGTATCGACACAATATAAAATGAAAAGATAATTAATATCACTCACTTGGTACACAAGGTACACATTCACATCCACTGTAAATCTACGGATCCCAAATATATTTAAAAAGATTATTTTAATAACCTACTTGTACATCAGTTACCGATGGAAGAACTGCTGACTAAGTTTTCATAATACAACAAATTAAGACGAGTATCGACACAATATAAAATGAAAAGATAATTAATATCACTCACTTGGTACACAAGGTACACATTCACATCCACTGTAAATCTACGGAGCCCAAATATATTTAAAAAGATTATTTTAATAACCTACTTGTACATCAGCTACCGATGGAAGAACTGCTGACTAAGTTTTCATAATACAACAAATTAAGACGAGTATCGACACAATATAAAATGAAAAGATAATTAATATCACTCACTTGGTACACAAGGTACACATTCACATCCACTGTAAATCTACGGAGCCCAAATATATTTAAAAAGATTATTTTAATAACCTACTTGTACATCAGTTACCGATGGAAGAACTGCTGACTAAGTTTTCATAATACAACAAATTAAGACGAGTATCGACACAATATAAAATGAAAAGATAATTAATATCACTCACTTGGTATGAGAAACAGTCTAGAAAACTTATTTTTGTGTAGGCCTGCATTACAGGATACAGCAATTGTTATCTTATAAACGACAGGCCAATATGAGGAAGTTTTCATGAGATATTCCCTGCAGGGGACTTCGAAGAAATGTCGCTCGTGAAAGAAAGTTTAAGAGGGGTCACGATGTTGTCATCGCCATTACGCCCTGGTGCACGTAATATATCTTACTTTGTGCCTAATAACTTAGTCATTCAGCTTTAATTCTTCGCCGAAAAGTAAAAGTGGCGTGAAGTGTTGATCCTCTGAAAATGTTCCGTGCTGTGTCTGACTAGATACCCATCAACATTCCAATTTAATTTAATCCTATGAACATTGATCTCTTTGGTTTGTGTGCGTGTCTGTGGATGGGTGGGTGTGTTCGTGTGTTGTTTTCGAGGGAGGTCTTGCGTAATCCTAACCCAATTTCAACCAATGTTTTATACAGTAGACCTACAGTAAATTGTATTTTCCACAAGATATAAAAAAATAACACTCTTATATCACTATAATAATTATTATCTATCGATGCATCTTAAATTTCATTGATTGATTTTCATAAATTAAAACTATAAAGATCGAGGGGGTCAAAACTGACCCAATTAAAAAATTTACGTTTTCTCTTGATTAAACCGTAAGCATAAGTATTCAACAGTCTATGCCTCTTCATAAATGTTATGGTATAATACACATACGTATTATAAATATTTGCCAAAGCTTTCCGTGTTTGAATGAAACCACAATGAATTTCAATAAAGTTGGTAAAATTCTGTTATGCTAATATGATTCTAGAATCTTGTTTATGGGACAGTAATTCGAATAGATGTTACCGAAAGCAGTGAATGGTTTCTCAGAACACATGCCACACGCCTACGCACAATGCGAGCATTACTTCATTGTGTGTCTTATGTTCCCACATCGTGAAAGTGTGAATGGGTATGTGTGACTCGTGGCTTCCTTGCTCATAGACCTCGTAACAATAGCACTGGAAACAGTTTGAATATTCTATTTGCCACATTTATATAGAAATTCATATGTAGGTCTACCTTCTTTATATTCTATCCCCCATATACAGTACTGCCAAATCTCTTAAACAACAGGAAATATACATGTTTTAGTGTTAATAACAAGGTGGAGATTGTTTATATCCTAAAATATTTACGAAGGACGGCATACAAAGTAAAAAAGCAATAAGAAACATAAAGTGTTTGCCAAGTTAGTTTTTCTACAAAAGACTGTAATAGTATTGTTCTCTAACCCAGTGGAGTAAATAATGGCCGCTTCCTCTCACTCCACTGCCCAAAATTATTTAGTATTGTTATCAGCTCCAGACAAGGATCGAATCTTTCTTTATATTGAAAGCTGACTAGGACAAGTGTTCCCTGCAACTGAGGACGCACTGTACACACCATACCACGGAATGTAATAATGTCCAGAAATAGAAAACACATATTTACAGCACATCCAAAGAAAATACAGCGACATGATATAAGTTAGTATGAGTACTCTCTAAAAGAATTAAATTTCCATACACAATACTGAAAGCAACTGAGAGATTATTAGTAGTAAGTTGTGCAAACTGTCCATCGCTGAAGCGTATGGGATGCGTTAGCTCCTCTCACGCAGCGGGCCCGGTTTCGAATCTTGGTCGGGGTAAGTTACCTAGGTGGGTTTTTCCTCACCTATGAGACAAAAGTCTGGTAACTTTAGGCCTTTGTGGTCCCCGGATATCATCTAGCCATCATGATCATCTTCATCCCATCCTCGCCTTGTTCAGAGTGAATGTGTGTGAATGGTGTGTCTCGTCCTATGTGTTCGTATTGTCTCGGAGGTGGCCCCGGCATTGGGCTGATCACGCATCCGGGGATGTCCTCCATGTCCTTGTCTGATCAAAAAAGTATGTTTTTAAACCATAGATAATCCCTCTCTCGGCAGGTCGCGGCCCTATAAGGCCCGGGCGGCGGGGGTCGCTAAAATTTTTATAATTATTTAATAAATTGTTGTATTTGAATGTATTTGATTGTATTTATGTGTTCTGTATAGACATATAGAAATTGAAATGGTAAGATATTGTATTAGTGAAATTTAATAAACTGAAAAGTCTAAACTGTAAAAAAAAAGTCCCTAAAAGGAGAGATAAAACTAAGGTAAAGAAAGAAAGAAATTATGCAAAGAGCCTGATTAGTGACATATTAAAACACGAGAATGTTTTTGAAACGAACACTGCGAGTTGCAATACTATCATACGAGTGTCTTAATTGCCATTATAGAGCAGTTGCATTCGACTATTTTTATTCGACCATAATTAGCCTAAATGTCTAAGTTTTGAGATTTTAGAATACCCTGTAATGCATCAAACGAACGACTCGGTTGATGTCGGAGATCAGCTGTCAGTAAGTTCACGTCTTTTGCGATACATGGCAGATGACGGCGTGCAGGCAGTTCAGAGTGCCTCTTGTCGTTTTAACATCAAAGCAACGGATATTAAATTTAATTAAATTTAGTATTGTAATAAAATTTACACGAACGGAATTTATTTTTATTTTAAACACAGGTTGTTTATTGTGCAGTTTGAATTGCCGTTTTCAATGCTTAAAAATTGTTCTGTGTACGATATTAATCGATACCACAACAGTGTCATAACGAAATTCTATATCACAATGGATATCATTATGACACTATTACGTCACTGTAATTATCGTATTATAGTATGGCCGAACAAAAATATATATTACATAAGCGGTTTAAAGAAATGTACACCTTAACTTAGATTATACAGGGTGTTAATGAATAACACCGAAATATTTTACCTGTGGATAGAGGGACATAGATAAGCAACTTTTATTAAGAGAATTTTGCTCTATGATTTCAATTTTTTCTGTTACAGCATGAAATCTCCCAGGGCCGCCACTGACTTCTAACATTAGAAAAAAATGCAAAACAAAGGAACATCGTTGTTAACACTGTAGTCAGTAGTTATGAATAAAAAAAAGACTAATGCAGTGGCAACCAGTCATGTGATTAGTCTGTAAATTTTGCAGATTATGAAAACACTAAATTATGTTATAGCTGTTGACGATTGATTAAAAGTCAGGTTTTTATCGGTCACTAGGAAGGCATGAAGTCAATTTAATGATCATTTTAACCCTATTTCGCTACATTATAGAGTTGTGAGCACCAAATTGTAATGATTTTAATGCCCTGTAGCATACACATTTTACGTCGTAGAGCAAAAATCTCCTAATATAAGTTGCTTGTCTAAGTCCCCTCTAGATGCAGGTAAAATATTTCGGTGTTATTTATTAACACTCTGTATAAGTATGACTATTATGTGTTTCCCACGAACATATTAAGATATGGCTTAGAAGTAACGGGTAATGAGGCAGAGTAAAATAAAATATTAGTTATCCAGAAGAGAAACAGCAAGAATACAAAAAAAATATATTTTAGGATTACAAGCCATAATTTAATGATATAGGTATTTTAACAGTCATCATTTTTCCACGGCTTATCATTGTTCTCGTAAGTGAAGAAGTGCATACATAGAAAACCAAAGAATACTTATAATACTTGATGTGGTGAGATGTAGGCAATACAAACAAGGGATTATTATCATTCAACCCTCGTTGTGGTATATAGGCTAAGCAAAATCAAGGATATATCATTAAACACTCGTGAAATATAGGCTAAACAAAACCAAGGATTATCATTCAACATTCTTTGTGAACTTTAGGCTAAACAAAACCAAAAGTTATCATTAACACTCGTTGTGAAACATAAGCTATCAAAACCAAGGATTATCCTTCAACACTCGTCATGATATATAGGCTAAACAAAACGAGGGATTATAATACAACACTCGTTGTGAAATATAGGCCAAACGAAAGGATTATAATTCAATACTCGTTGGTGAAACATAGGCTATACAAAACCAAGGATTACACAGGGCAACAAAAAAAAACTTTTGGAAAATTGTCCAGGGTTTTTCAGCTGAATTAGACTAATTTTGATGCCCTGAGTCCGAAAATGACCTTGGGTTTGCTCAATCAGGTCAGGATTTTTTTCTACAGAAATTTCAAAAAAAATATGTTTTTCGTAAGAAAAACTCATTTCTGCTGATAAACCCCTGACGATTTTTTCCGTTTCCCTCAAGAAATAAAAGTCAACGTATCCAAATTAATTCATTATTTATTTACTACATGAAATTTGATAAGCATAATAATCATAATATAATAAGAATGAGCGTTACATGACACAAAAGTTCAGAGTTCAAGGCAGATTTCGGCGTTTCTTCGATTTCCGTGTGTGAGCAGCTGCTGGGTTGTCTCTCTTCAGCGACCAGCAGTAGTCCGCCAGCATGACTGCGTCCCACTTCCCCTGGTACCTCTCCTCCATTTGGCGCATGTCCTGATGGAACCTTTCTCCCTGCTCGTCGCTCATCGCCCCAAGGTTTTCAGGAAACTTGTCCATGTGTGAGAAGAGGAAGTGCATCTTTATACTCATCAAACACCCGAGTTTTTGGAAGGCCTCTATCATGCTGCTGATGAGTGTGGCGTGGTTTGCTGCCTTCGTGTTCCCCAGGAAGTTGTTCACCACCTGCACAAACGATTTCCAGGCGGCGCACTCAAGCGTGTTCATGGAGTTTTGGAACTCAGTGTCCTTTATGAGCTGCCGGCCTTGAGCTTCTCAATGGTCAGTCGAGAAAATGCTCGGCACATGTAGTTGAAGGACCTCCCATCCTTGTCCAGAGCGCGCGTGAACTGTTTCATTAACCCAAGCTTCATGTGTAGCGGTGGGATCAATATCTTCTCCCGGTCAACAAGAGGTTCGTTTATGATGTTTCTCGCCCCAGGTACTAACTGCTCTCGCGCCGGCCACTCTTTCTTTACATAGTGCTGGACTCTGTCTCGACTGTCCCACATACATATAAAGCATGGGTACTTTGTGAACCCGGACTGCTGACCTAGTAGAAAGTTCACCATCTTGAAGTCGACGCAGATCATCCATTGGTGCTGCTTATATTGGATTTTGTCATACTTCACTGCTTCATATTTCTCTTTGAGAGTTGTGAAGTGCGCAAGAGGGATTGAGGCGATCTGGTTCCCGTTGTGGATGAGCACACACTTCAAAGAGCGCTTGCAGCTGTCAATGAAGAGTCGCCAATCTGTCGGATCGTATGTAGGAGCGCCGAGTTTATGAAGAAGACCGGCGACATCTCGGCAGTACACGAGGTCTTCCTCCTGGCAGAAGTAGCCCATGTACTCCTCATGCCTTCTACGGAAGAAAGTGATACGCGCGTCCTCGCCAAGTAGATTTTTCTCTTTGAGTCTGGAGGCCAACAGCTCTGAGGAAGTCTTCGACAAGCTGAGATCCCGAACCAGATCATTAAGCTCACATTGTGAAGAGGGCTGCGGACCGTCTTGTGTTTCATACTCCTGTTCTGTATCTCCTATGTCGTCTGAAGTGGTGGCCTCGTCGTCGATGTGAGGAAGCTGTGTGAACGCTGGTAAAGGTATTTCTTCGCAGTGAGCAACTGGACGGCGGGCAGATGGAAGGTCGGGGTACTGGAGGCTGTGCTAATTCTTCCGGTTGATGCCAGTAGTATTGATGGCGCAGAAGTAACAATCCGATGCATGGTCAAACGGCTCCCTCCAAACCATCGGAATCCCAAACTTCAGTGAAGTTTTGGCGCCCTTAGTCCACCGCCTGAGGTATTCCACGCACGTCTTGCACACCGTGTGCGGTGCCCACGACTTATCTTGGTCACCTAGCTTGATTTTAAAGTAAGCCTGGTATGCGTGCTTCACAAATCTTGTGATGTTCTTCCTGTCCGCTGACAGCGTGTATTCTCCGCAGATGTAGCAGAAAACGTCAGGATTATTCCTGCATGAACGTCGCGCCGAAAATATAATAATATAATAATATAAAATATAATAATATATAATATAATAATATTAATAATAATTGTGATTATTTTCCTGCTAATTTTTATGCAGCGAATTTAGAGAAATGACTGAACTCAAAACCCGTGATACATACATATGATATTAGCATATGTATGTATAGCTCGTCAGGCAGGTTTATGGCTGTATCTCAAAAAGTTGACCTGATTGAGCAAAACCAAGGTCATTTTCGGACTCAGGGCATCAAAATTAGTCTAATTCCGCTGAGAAACCCCGGACGATTTTTTGGCTGTTACCCAGTGTTATCATTATCTTTATATATAGGCTAAACAAAACTAGGGATTATAATATAACACTCGCTGTAAAATATAGGCCAAACGAAAGGATTATAATACAATATTCGTTGGTGAAATACAGGCTAAACAAAACCAAGGATTATCATTCAACACTGGTTTGAAATACTGACTAAAGGAAACCAGGGATTGTATTAAAACACTCTTTGTGAAATATAGGCTAAAAAATCAGGGATTATCATTTAACATCCATTGTGATATGCAAGGCTAAACAAAACCAAGTATTATTATTCAACACTCGTTGTGAAATATAGGCTAAACGAAACCAGAGATTATAATAAAATACTCGTTGTTGAAATATAGGCTAAAGCAGACCAAGGATTATCATTCAACACTCATTGCGAAAATAGGTTAAACAAACCCAAGGGTTATAGTACAACACCCGTTGTGAAATGTAGGCTGAACAAAAGCAAGGATTACCATTCAACTATAGTTGTGAAATATAGGCTAAACAAAACCAAGGATTATAATACAACACTTGTTGTGTAATATAGGATAACAAATCCAAGGATTATACTTCAACACTTGTTGTCATATACAAGCTAAACGAAACCAGCTATTATAAAACATTACTCGTTGTGACATATAGGCTAAACAAAACCAAGAATAATCATTCAACTATAGTTGTGAAATATAGGCTTAACAAAACCAAGAATAATCATTCGACACTAGTTTTGATAAAAATGCTAAACCAAGCCAGGGATAATCATTCAAAGCGATTTTGAACACATATTCAAACAAAACCAAGGATTATTATTCAACACTCGTGAAACATAGGCTATACAAAACCGAGGATCATCACTCAACGCTAGTTGTGGATTATAGGCTAAACAAAAACAAGGTTTATCATTCAACACTCGTGAATATAGGCTAAACAAAATCAAAAATATTAATTCAAAACTCGTTGTTAAATATAAGCTACACAAAAGCCATTATTACCATTCAACAATCGATGTGAAATATATGCTAAACGAAACCAGGGATTATAATAAGCACTTGTGAAATATAGGCTAAACAAAACCAATTATTATAATTCAACTCTCATTGTGAAATATAGGATAAACAAAACCAAGGTTTTTCTTTCAAGACTCTCTGTGAATTGTAGGCTAAACAAAACCAAAGATTATCATTCAACACTCGTTGTGAAACATAGGCTATACAAAACCAAGGATTATCATTTAACACTAGTTGTGAAATATAGGCTAAACAAAACCAGGCATTATCATTCAACACTCGTGAACAACAGCAACACTAAACAACAACAAAAGCAACAATCTTTTGTTCCGTTTGGTCTATATTTCACAAAGAGTGTTGTATTATAATGCTTGGTTTTGTTTAATCCATACTTCAACAACAAGTATTGTTCTATAATATATGGTTTCTTTTAGCCTATATTTCAGTTAAACAAAACTGAGGATTGTCATTCAAGTCGTTGTGAAATATAGGCTAAACAAAACCAGGCATTATCGTTCAACACCCGTTGTGAAATATAGGATAACTTAATCGATATCACGGATTATCATTCAACACTTATTTTGAATCAAAACCAGGGGTTCGTACTTCCTTGAATTGCATTCTATAACAAAACCTCGTAAATTGCAAAGACATGCATTTAAATTTATTTAAAAGAAAATTACATTGTTGGCTAGGGTACGTATAGATCTGCGCTCCTCTTGCGCGCCGTGCAGCACGCGTGCAGCACGCGTACCGCTCGTTGAAATTATTTTTACAGCGCTCCTCTTGCGTTCCATAGGAAAGCGACGAACCTACTGCGAACCACTAGCTTTCATCATTAGGCCTAATATTTTGTGTGTTTTTTGCTTAGAAAACTAGTTTTGAAAAAAGTCCTCAAAAACTTGTCTACGGCTTAAATATCGAAACAAAACCATTTTTAAACAAGAGTTGAAAAGTGTGTAAACAGTGTTATTATTTATATTTTATAACTTACCTTTTCCTGTACCTTTGCTGGCGTTAACTTTAATTTTCTCTCGCCGGTTACAAGAAAGCATAGATAACATCTTCTTCTTGCACTCTTCTGAGGACGCATTTATTTCCATTCCTATTTGCCTCCATGCATCCTCCTTTAATTTTTTTTTGTAGTTATCCTTATGTTTTGGGTTCCACAGTAGAGGTTTTGATTTGTAAATATGTATCATCTGCCGCACGGCGCGCAAGAGGAGTGCAGATGTATACGTACCCTTAGATCAGGGATGTGTCTTTATGGGTAACAATTATGATATTACATGTATGTAGACTAATTAAAATTTTAGTAATTTTGTAATAAAATTCTTGTACTAGCTAACGAGATCAAATGCAGTTTTGTTTGCTGGAACTGCTTAAGTCAAATACAGGTATGTAACAGTTGTTAAATATATACATATTTTTCTGGTTGGGTTAAGAAAATTTCTGATTTTAAGTAATACTGCAGTACGAAGAGCTGTTCACATACACACACACACACATTACATAACCAAAGAAACCTTAAGATTTGGAAGAGGCTATGGGATTCAAAACATTCACTACCACATCAACACCTAAGACAAATTTCTTGTGGAGAACCAGGAATAAGGTAAGCTCACGAACTTGCGCAAAGGTTCCGAGCACTCGAAGATAATCGAGTGTAAGGGGAGGCAGCTAAGGAACTAAACTCCGTGGCGCTACATCCCTGAAGGGACGCCTACCATCTGACCGCTGCGTCATCTACCATAGGCAATGACAGGATTCGGGAGCAAGTGATCAACATGCCGACACCCACGGCCGTTAATGGTGGTTTCCAAGACCGGAGCCGCTACTTCTCTATCAAGTAGCTCCTATTTTAATCACGAGGCTGAATTACCCTGTTCCAGACCTCCCTACCCCAGAAAAGTTCGAGGAGGCATCGGGGATCGAACCCGGGTCTACGGATCTGTAGTCAGCGACGTTAACTACAAGACCTCGCAGGTGGTCTAGGGGAAGAATCACTAACCAGATAAGGGAAAGAATATGCACAGTGTTGCAGATAAATATCAGTATTTCATTGGAATGATTTACTATGTTTTTAGATGATAAGTAGACCTGGGATTTTAGGCTCTAAAAAACTTGGATTTAGGCACCTTAAATAGGCTTTTAAAACAAGTAAATAGGCTTTTAAATTATAAAATAGGCACTTAAAATGTGCTTCAAAATGTGTACAGTAAATAGACAGAAAATAGATTCTACAATATTACAACATACACTTAAACTGTAACGTGATCTTTTTATTACGGTAAGAAACGCGGTATAGGCTATCTATTCTTAACAGAAATAACTTCAAAATTAAGACAGAATTAAAAAGACATTTATCAAATCAGTTATGGGTCATTAGAAAAATTAGATCACTATAGGCCTTGAAGGGCCTTGGATTTCAATAACTGCCAGTTCAAGGCCTGCAGATATTGGATGAACCTGTGGTCAACACACTGGCGACTTGACACAGTATGTCCCTTCTTGCTGCTTGCTCCTGTTCTTTCGAGCTAATCCTCCCCCTCCCCCGTCAATCATTATTCCTTTGGCACAATTGTTTGGGAAAATCAAGTTTCTGTGAAAAACCGACCCTTAGCTGTTCTGCTTTTCATTCAAGGATGTCCATTATTGTAAAAATTACAGCAGTTTAATTTCATTTTAAATGTAAAAAATGGGCATTTTAGGCACTAAAATAGTAAAATAAGCTCTAAAGGCCCAAATAGGCATTTTAGGGCACTATAAAACTCTATAAATGTAAGTGATTTTTCATGAAACATCAACATATTTAAAAATGTTAATGTTATTTCATAAGGAACAAAATAGGCATTTGCCTTTAAAATCCCAGGTCTAATGACAAAAAATCGGACTATTTAGCTCACGTTTCGGCAGTATTTATTAAGGAATAATATACATTTTATATTCAGTCAGACGCTGATGGGTTACATTTGCTGCGACTTATTTTAGATCTGGACCAAATATGTTAAACCCTCTGTTTTCTACCAATAGCCTCTGTAACCTAGATGGCAATATATCCTGGATAGAGCAGTGTGCACAATGTGATATTGTATGTTATTTCAGATAAGCATTCCAAGTAACAGTCTCCATGATTTGAATGATTACATGGGGATCTTCTACTGAATTCAGCTTCACATATTAATGCATTTAAAAGGGATACACGATATTAAATTAAAGTAGGAAAGATAGAAAGAAATAATAAAAAAAAGACATTGTAACTGTATATAAAGAACAGTGCTCAGTCGACATTATTAAAGGTAGTGTAAGCAATGCAAACAAATACAAGAAAGAGACGTAACTGAAAGGTATAGGTTAAAGGAAATGATGGTAGTAAACGATTCAGCTCTACAGGTGCAGCTTGTCTAGTTAAGAAATTACACGTACGGCCTGTTTGTTTAGTGTATTGTCCAAAGTGAGGCAGCTTAGGATGGAACTGGCCGAGGGAGTGGGGCCGAGGGAGTGGGACCGAGGGTGTAAGGGGAGTATTCCGATGGGGTAGACGGCTTTATATAGGATAATATGTAAAATATATTTGGTTGGTGTGTTTAAGGGTATTGCTGGTGTATGTGCTATTTTTGTGGGGAGTGTGTGTATGTGTGTGTGTGGAGTTTTGTTTGTATATTTGCTAGTTTTAACTGTTCGTCTGTGTGTTTTAGTTTTACTTTTAGGGTACATTTTTGCTTGTGCACAGTTAAAGCATGGGCAGCCTAAGGGCTCTTGCAACGAATAATGTAAAAAGATAGTTTTTCTTGTTAACAATAAAAGCACTTCATTCATTCATTCATAATACCATACAGTGTTGCCTAAATAAGCTTGAGGTGATAGGATATGAAAAGGGGCATATGAACTAAATAATGATATCAAGAAGGGTTTGAAAAGAAGCTTATTTTATCTTTATTTTCCTTTTTTCTTATATTTTGTAATTATTAATATTATCTTTTCTACTGAATGAGAATTATAACGAAACCAAAACATTCTTTTTGCAGTCCCTCCCCTGTGCCTACATAATCTCTACTAATCATGTGTTATTATGTTTTAAGATGGGAAAATGACCAGCATCAGACCCGGTAGACTTCTCTTCTAAATTGTCTTATTACAATAAATATCATTATCAATATTATGCATAGTATTAAAATTTTAAGCGCCCGACAACGCGAGTGACAACAACTCCAGAATTGTTCACTATGTTACCATTTACGATATGCCCCATGAATAAGCTCTGACTCAATATGAAACAATAGGGAACTGTATTCACAAATGGTGAAGTCCTGATTAGATCTTCCCACGTGCTGAATGAACTCACGTTTTGTTGCGGATTGCTCTAACGTTAAGCAATGTCCTAATCTCTGACTTGGATGTGACTTGTACTTTAAATAGTAACTACTTCACCACATGCAAATTAGACGCACCTCTTATAGAATTATATCCTTTAATGTAAATCGTTGCTAAAATCTCCATTTCATACTTTCAATAGGATGTAATGCCTTTGGGAAGAAATTACTGTCAATTTAGAGGAGAATAAGTGAAAATAAAGGAAATAATAACACAGAAATAGGGTTGCCAACTATCCCGTATTTCCACTTAATATGAATGAAAAACCCGGATCCCATATTTTTCAAGAAATATTTCGTATTTCCAGAATTCCCGCCATTCCTTTACGTTTATTTTGTTATGTTTTGATACTGGTCATAGATGAAATATGATTCGTAGTTGTTATTAGTTTGGATGCTCTTTGTAACTTCTTTCCTTTTCCTCTCCCCTTATCAATGTGACTCCGTTAAACCTTATTGCAATTCAGATACCTCGGTAAAAGAAATAAATAAGATAACCAAAGTAAATATAATAAATGACAGATTAATTGCTCAAATCCATTCAAAATAAAATCATAAAATCTCATAGCCCGTGTTTGGTCTTAAAATGACCGTGAAAAGACGGAACATTCATTATAGATATTATTAACTAGAAATGAGGCAAAGGTAAAAAGTTTAACAATATCATTTTAAATGTTTATTAAAATGAGATTGCAATGGTGAGAAATGAATCGACAAGGAAGTCAGGAATTTCCCTTAGCATACCTAACGGGTGCGGGATAAGGCAATGCAGGTAGCCAGGTACGCTGCGACTGCAACTTCCCAGATCGGAACAGAAGGGTATTGATACACTTAGTTATTTTAAGAAGTCGGCTATTATGTGCAGGTCGAAACTTCTGATTTGACTGGTGATACACACGCTAGCCGGGTTTCCCACTTAAACCTTCTTAGAAATCCGAGATGCTAAGATGTGGGTTTTGATAATAAGGGAAATCCAGTTGATTTCCGTGGGCGGCTAAAATATTATTATTGGTCGGGAGAATCGCCAATAAGAATAGATCTATAGTACCACGTGCCGGGATTCACGAATGATAATTAAGAAGAGTGGTGGTAAAAGTTTGTCCAAGAGAGCTTTCCTTAGGCCTACCGTGGCGGTGAAAACTCACTCTACTTCGAGGCCCTGTGCCTATAGCAGTCAACTCTTCTCATCTCTGTGGCCTCGTGCCCACAGTATTAAACTCTACTCTATTCCGTGGCATTGTGTCCACTGGAATATATCACAGTATTAATTGGACTTATAAAATTTTCGCTGGGGAATTAATCGACTTAGAAGAATTTTTACTTTCAATCGCGAGTAGCTAAAATTGTATACGGCAGCGATTGTATCATCAGCAACGATCTACCGGGAACCTTTTAACAATATTAATTGTTCTGTAACAAATCTTGTAATTATTGTTAACGACAGTGCTTGTATTTTCAACGTACTAAATAAACTGCAAATTCCTTCAGTGTTCAAAGAAACTGCTTTATTATTCAAGTAATAATATTAAGGTGTTCTTCGCTTCCTACCCTGAAGCTAGAGGGAAGTGTTCGACGATCGACTGACTGACTGCCTGCCGGAGGCGGGTTGAACAAAAAGAGACAGAAATATTCAGTATATGCACTATACTGTGGCGCCCAGATAAAACAACAGGTAACCATCCTTCAACACCGAACCGCCGTAACCTCTGCCCTGATGGGTTTATTTTTATTTTTATTTTTTTGTATTTTTGTTTTGACAGGAATGTTTGTATTGCTAATGTAGAGTGATGTAGAGAATATTGATACATTACTAAACGTGACCATTCGTTATCCTGTACGAGGTCCCTTCAGGTCCCTTATTTTCGGCATTTGTCCATTATTTTCACCTCTGCTATACACTATTATCACTTATTTCCACTTTCGAGAGTTGGCAACCCTACTCAGAAGTCTTCTTGTAAAACATAGGCGTTACCAGGCCGACCATATGGGGAGGTTATAACATCCGGGGGGTCTGGGGGGTCCTCCCCCGGGAAATTTTAAAAATTAAGATGCGCAATAACTAGTTTTAAGCTTCCCACGCTTTATACTCGTATTAAATAATTTATAATCAGACTTAAAAAATTGTACAATTTTCCTTTTTCTAATCAATGGGGGGTTCAAACCCCCAAACCCCCCCTCGTTACGTCTCTGTTGTAAAATCAAAAGAAGCACGCCAATGTGAGACTACATAGAAATATACCACTTTGAACATTGCTCGTCATTGCTGTCATTTAGCTTCGAACAAATAAAACTCATTAACAAATAGTCACAACACGCTGCGAGACTTTGCCTATGAGGCAACACTCTTCTATCTTCACAAAGAAATAGGAAGTAACTTCACCTTCAGATGTTTAAAACGACGAAATTCATGCAAATATATTCTTGTGGTCATTGTTTAAAAGTTGTTCTGAGGAAAGTGACAGCTGTAATCAGATTCCGGAATATGCAACTGAAATGCATGGCACGTACAGTAGGATGGGTATGCGTACTCGAACTTGATTTATAGTAGAATTTATCATCAATCGTTAAGCTATGATGCATTATTAATACTGCAATTAAGATAATATGCATATAAGTTATAATGAAGGGAATGTATTAACATGAAAAGTTGCTCGTGTATGCATTGTAATTCAATGTTGAGAAATTCAGGGACGTCCCAGGTTTTCGTCTCAATAAGGCTTATCCTCAATCTCTGTAGTTATTATTTTCAACATCACTCTCCTACTTAAATGCGTTCGATGATATGCATCTATTTCAAATACGAGAGTTTTTAAGTGGCATAGTGGGTTATAACAGCGTTTCTCAACCTTTTTGAACCCAAGGACCTCTAAAGTGTCTAAAAAAAATTACGGACCCCTAATTTTAATCCCATTTTTTAAAAGTAGACAATATGTAGGCTTATATTCTTAATATTTGGGGCATTAATTATAGGTCATTGTAACGAAATAAATCTAAATACTTCTTTTTTAATTTGACGGAAACAGTTATTGAATTGGAGAAATATTAAAACAGGAGTTTCACTTCTTTACTTTCCACTTGCTTTATGATATTTTTTAATTATGTCTGCGGAACACGTGCACCATCTTCGGGGACCACCAGTGGTCCGCGGACCATAGGTTTAGAAACGCTGGGTTATAAGGAATAGGGCGATTATCTGCTGTGATGGTCAATGTTGGATGAACACCTTTCTTGGAATTGTTTGTTGTTATGGAAAATATAATATTAAGGACGGTTGTGTACTGCCAGAATTTTGTACCGCAGGAAATATTTTACTGTCATAGATACAGTATGGGGAAGAGGAATGCATGTCGCAAGGCCAGAATCATAGCAATCGCCCCCTCTTCTGCAGGTCTCGCTCGCCATCTCCTGAGCTCCGTGACAGAAACAACAAGCAGGCCACCTAATCTGTAAGCTATAAGCCAGTGTATAACTGATCAGATGAGACCTGTGCGATAATGCTGCTACGAAATCACTCCACAAGCTATCGCGCACCTTCAAACCAAGCTTCTTGTCTCGTCTTTCTGGTTATAGCGGTCTCCCCTCTACAGAGACTACGGTCACAGTAATCACACACGTGCATTTGTCCACATCTGGGCCGAGATCAAACCCTCAAATTTGGAGAAATTTATTACGATAGCTCTTGTGCTTGATAATCAAACAGAAGATGTGGAAAGTGTAGATAATAGGTTGAAAATATAACTCTTTGACAGGAATCATGTAATTTATTATTCTTCTGGCATCACAATCCATGATTAATTTTAATCTTATTATTATTTACAATGGCAGGCCTAATTTTTCTTTCTTTTTTATCTTAGTTTTACCTCTCCCTTTTAGGATTTAAGCGACCCAAGCCGCCCGGGCCTTACAAGGCCGCGACCTGTCGGGAGAGGGATTATCTTTGGATCACATACTTTTTTGACTAGACAAGGACATGGAGAGCCTCTCCGGGTGAGTGATCAGCCGAATGCCGGGGCCACCTCCGAGACAAAAGAACACATAGGACGAGACACACCATTCACACACACACACTCCAAACAAGGCGAGGATGAAGATGATAATGCCGGCCAGATGATATCTGGGTACCACAAGGGCCGAAAGTTATCCGACATTTGTCTCACAGGTGAGGAAAAACCCCAGAAAAAACCCCACATAGGTAACTTGTCCCGACCAGGATTCGAACCAGGGCCTACTGCGTGAAAGGAGCGAACGCATCCCCTAAGCCACAGCGGTGGACGGCAGATCTATTAAAAGAACGAAATAGGACCGTGGATTGATTATACAGTTTGCTGAACGCACCACCGTCAGTACTTTTTGCACTAGCTTTTATTACTACTTCTGGAAGATAGTTACTCTAAAAATAAAAATGTACATTTGAACTTATTTTACGGTTTTGAACGAATTTCGGATTGAACATAATAGAATAGACTACTTCCTCATGTTACGGGTAATGGATGTCAAATTTTGTTACATTCTGATTAATTTTCAGCTCTTAGAAATAAATAATACTTTTCGTCTGAAATCAAAAAGGAAAGTGAAAGGAAGAGAATGTTTGGGAAAAAATGATTTCCATGTTAAATTCCCATTATTTTGATTTCTACGGTGTGCATACATGAATATTGACTCAGATTTATACAATACATGAATACCATAGGGAACTCGATGATTGTCACACGAAAAGTTCTGGAAAATAAAAGTAAATGTTTTAAGACCACTTACTTACTTACTTACTTACTTACACAATGGCAATAGATATTCCTAAGCAAGCTAAAGAAGTACAGTATTATCTATTTGATGGAACCCAGAGGTTCATTGCCGCGCTTACCTGTGCCCGTCATTCAATCCTATTCAGGCTAACTCCATCCAACCATCCCTCCCAAATCCCAATTCCCTTAAATCTATCCTAATATTGTCCTTCCGCCTACGTCCAGATCTTCCAGGTGGTCTTTTCCCTTCGGGTCTCCCAGTCAATAATTATGAGATACGTCTTTCCTTACCCATACGCGGAACATGTCCAGCCCATTTCATCCTCCGTGATTTCATTACCCTGACTATATCCAGGTTATGAGGCTCATCTTAATGCAGTTTTCACCAGTCCCCTATTTCATTTCTCTTGGGCCCAAATATTTTCCTAAGCACCCTGGTTTCGAACTCGCAGATTATGTTCTTCCCGAAGAGCAAGCGATCATGTCTCACATCCATAATACAACCGGCAGGATAATAAATTGTCTTATATATTTGTATTTTTAGATTTCTGGACAGACGACGAGGAGATAAGAGTTTCTGACTGCATAAAAACAGGCATTTCTTTATTGAAGTCTACACTTAACTTCTACCTTAACATTACTTGTATCCGTAATTATTCCTCCCAGATAATTAAGATTCTACACTTATGATATTTTATTTATTTATTTATATTTATACAAAATCGAACGGTTTACCGGCTATCCTAGTATTTTGTAGCACATTATTTTTATGTGTCATGATCATATATTTAGATTTTTCTCTACTAATTTATAATCCAACATCCCTGCAGGCATCGTAGAGACTGTCTGCATTTCTCTCGATTGTGTTTATGTCATCGCACAGCAGACAAACGTCATCTGCATAAGCTAAAATCGGATGACTGCAATTTAATTCAAGGCCTACCTTGTTTTCCTAAACTTTTCTAATGGCATATTCCAAAGCGAAATTAAAAGTAAAGACGATAGTGCATCTCCTTGACTCAAGTTGATATCTGATATAAAATTTCTTACCTTGACTCTGTCATAGGTTTCATTTAGACACATTCTGATGAGCCTAACTAGCTTCTTTGGTAACCCAAACTCAATAAGAATATTGTTCAATTTGTCTCGACTAACTGAATCATATGTTTTTTTGGAAATCTAAGTATATTTGGTGATCAGACTTATATTCCCACTTTTTCTCCTGTATTTGGAGAATGCAAAATATTTTACCAATGGTTGATCTATTTTTCCTAAATTCACATGGTGATCTCCAATGATCTCGTCCGCATATGGGGTTAATCTTGACAGAAGTTTATTAGATTTTTTTTTTACAGTGTTGATAAGTGAGAAATTCCTCGATAGTTATTACATTCGGGCCTATCTCCCTTTTTATGGAACGGTATAATAATAATAATTCTGACCATTCCTTTGGCAAATCTTCCTTTCTCCAATTCATAACAATGAGTTTATGGATCTCTGAGTTTAATTTATCCCCACCTGCCTTAATTAATTCTGCTGGAATTTGGTCAACGCTTTATTTATTTATTTATTTTATTTTATCTATGGCTGTTTTTACTTCTGTCAGAGAGTCGGTTCAGCAACCAACGGCTCTGCTGTGAATGTTTCTCTTTCTGCACTTTCGACATCTCCATGTACCTTTAATAATTTATTAAATAAATGTTTCCACCTATTCAAAATATTATTCGGAGCCGCGAGTATAGTGACATCATTGTCCTGAATTATGTTTGTTCTAGGATTGTAACCTTTCCTGAACTCGTTTATTCCCTTGTAGAGATCCTAACAATTTTGTCTTTACTATTCACCTTTTAAGACTAATATATCTTAATTTATTACACTGACTTGTTTACATATGCCTCTAGATGTCATGGCTATCCTTATTTTAATAATTTTGTATCACTGTTTTCACATGCAGTCTTCACATGACTTTTAGAATAGGCCTATGTCCATCCTAATTACTTTCCCTAATGTATTTATGTTTGCAGACCAAGAATTTGTGCTACATTCCCATCAAGTTAAAATCATGGTGGAAATTTCTTCCGTATAAGTAATCGTTGAGTCAAGAAAGATCTGAGTTGTAAACAGTACTTTTTACACTCTCATACAACGTGGGTGTCTTATAGGTGTGGTCTTTGTTTTAAGACGGTAAAGCTCTTCCGTTATACGTGAAGTAAATCGACATCAGCTCTTTCATAAATTTGACGTGCATGCTAATTACTTCTCCACACTTAATGTAGTGTTCATACAAAATGTAATTAAGTAGGCCAACATGCATAGCTTTCCAGAATTGAAACCGACTGGGACTCACAGAAACACTGTGTGTTGTGGGATGAAATTAATTTAGAATGTTAAGACAGTTTAGTTCTTAAGGTTGCTGAGGATGTTCAGTTAAATCAAAAGTGAAATTATTTTCATCCCTTGTCCTTTTCGTATTCCTTATAATTATATTCACGATCGATATTCAGTTCAGTTTCTGTGTTGTTTCCACACCAGTTCGCAGCAACATTACTAAAAAATTTTCAAATAGTTCCCTGTAGCTTCCCGCTGTCACCAAGGGCAAGACTTTATTACAGCTTGTTGTAACAAAATTCTACTGTCATTTCTGTGAAAAGAATAACCCATGCAAAGTACCTAAGAAACAATAATAAATGGATATATAAATGTTAAGACTGTCATAAGACTACAGCAAAACCTACAAAGAGGGGATTCCTTAGGATGAGTTATAAGCCTTTGGTCTGGTTATCTTTTAGCATTTTCCAAATATTGGCCTCTACATTTTTATGGTGATCAACAGGGCCCGGAATTATAGGTTTTTATTAGCCTTGTATTAGTTTTTAAACATATTAAAATGGTTTTATTTTGTTTTTTATAGTTTTCAAACTTTTTAAACTTTCACTTTAAAATTTAAAATAAACATATTGAAACACAAGCGTTTATTTATTTTATTTTTACTTACAATTTTCAGGGCTCTGAACAGCATAACTATAGGAATACTTTTTGCTTAATTTTCAATAGCTTGTAGAACACAATTAATTTAAAAATTTCCCCTGTCATTTCCAGTTCCCCCACATAAATTCAACAAGAACTTTTTCAATTGAACAACCAACTTTTAGAATAGGACACGTGAAGTCAGAATGAAAAATTCAATGCCATAGCCGGGATTTGAACTAGGATCTTCGGCTCTCCATGCCGATGCTCTAACCAACTGAGCCACCATGGCAACGTGCCGGTACAACATTAAATTCTCCAACTGACTCACAATCCCAGTATACCACCAGGCGTTCTCAATATGAGATACGAACCCAGTGGCGACTTACAACCTGTAAGTACTTAAGACCCGGGCTTTATAGTAAACCACTAGTAGGTCACAGTGGAATGATAATTCTTTCACACTGGCCGTGTGTAGGCTAAGATGGACACGTGAAGTCAGAATGAAAAATTCAATGCCATAGCCTGTATTTGAACCAGGATCTTCGGCTCTCCGTGCCGATGCTCTAACCAACTGATCCATCATGGCAACGTGCCGGTACAACATTAAATTCTCCAACTGACTCACAATCCCAATATACCACCAGGCGTTCTCAATATGAGATACGAACCCAGTGGCGACTTACAACCTGTAAGTACTTAAGACCCGGGCTTTATAGTAAACCACTAGTATGTCACAGTGGAATGATAATTCTTTCACACTGGCCGTGTGTAGGCTAAGATGGACACGTGAAGTCAGAATGAAAAATTCAATGCCATAGCCGGGATTTGAACCAGGATCTTCGGCTCTCCGTGCCGATGCTCTAACCAAGATGGACGTATATCTCAGCAATGTGGTTGCCCTACTTTGGAAAACGACGACGAGGAAGACCTGGAACGAGATGGACCGACACGTTCAGGAAAGCAGTAGGACCCCACTGGACGCGGAAGGCCTTAACCCGCACAGAATGGGCAGACATCCGAAAGAGACAGTTAACAGCATCGAGTGCGGATAACCAATAATGACTAGTGAAAGAACAGAAGTGACTAAGTGCGAGGCAACAGTATCACTTATGCGGACTAGCTCCCCGCATAAGCCTAATGACGAGCTCTCCCTCGAAAGAGGAGGCCATAGCCCTTCAGGGACATATATGGCTATTCATTCATTCATTCACATACAATGATTTAACTAATTATTTAATTACAATTAGCCTACAACAAATTATAACTTTTCAAAATCTTTTTTGTTTAAAAATTTCGTAAAATCTTGAAGGTAATGTTTAACTAGTTCGTAATTTATTGCTAGCCTCTGTCCACCTTTTAATCCTTTGTTTTGTGTCAATTCTAGTCTTTCACTGTTTAAGAGAGTACATTTGAATATTATGTGATTCACAGTTTGTTCTCCTTGTTCACATTTGCACAGTGCACTTTCCACTATTTTGAATCTGTTATAATATTCTCTTGTCTTCCCGTGTCCAGTTAAGATGGCTGTGATCTGTCCGTTTAGTGGAATCTTCTGCTTTAGATGTCCCTGCACTGAAGGGAAAAACATTTTAGTCATAGTTCCATTTGTTGTACTCTTCCCATTGCTTTTGCCAGGTACGCAGTCCTTTCTTTTCGGCTTCCGTGATTACATGGCTTTTTGGGATCTTACTGTAAATAACTTCTCCGGTTAGCTTTCTTTGCTAGTTGATCTGCTATTTAATTTCCAAATAGCCCTTTCCCCACGCCTTTACCCACTGTATATGGATTGTCCAACCATTGTCTTGAAGGTATTTGATTTTAGCTTTTATTTGTTCTATTATTTCATTTATGATTTTACCATTCTTAAGGAGCTCTATGGTAATTTGGCTATCAGTATTTATTACCACCAGTCTCTTATCGTCCTCTATTTTCTTATTTTCTTCTATTGCCACGAGGGCTCGTAAGGTCGCTATCTGTTCCGCTTGTTTATTGGAGCAGTGTATGCCAAGTTTTAATGTCTCCACCAGTTCCCCATTCTGGAAGATGACTGCTGCGGCGCCAACTTTCCCATCTATTTTGCTCCCGTCAGTGTACGTTATATGTTTGCTTGTGCCTCTTGCACAACGACTCTGTTCGCGGAATGGGGCCACTCGGTTGTTTTTGGGGCTTATTCAACTATTCTCGGAATTTTGTTTCCATTTGTCATATGTATTTCTTTATACGTATATCTAACACTTCTTTAATTTTTATATCTATTGGCATTACTGCTGCTAAAATGCAGGACGCTTCATATGACACAGTTCTGTAGGCTTTTTAAATTTTATATTCATTAGTCTTCGCACTCGCTGGTATTTTATCATGTTCTTCCTCTTTAGGATAGCTTTTTCCCACACCTGGAAGTAAAACACCATTATATATTGTTCGTAAGGCTTGTTGTCCGAGACCCCAGTTCAGCTTCGCTGACTTCGATAAAGCGTTTATCAGCTTTATACATTTCTCAGTTGCTTGTTTTATGTGCATAACAAAGTTCATTTTTCATCGAATATTATACCGAGATAGGCTACTTTACTTTTTTCTTCTTTTCTTTTCTTAGATATCAACATAGCTTTTGATTTGCTACTGTTGAACTGGATTTTATATTGTTTTGACGGTGCTTCTATTAATTTCATATCAGTATTAGCGTACATTTCTGCTTCTTCCATTGTTTTGCCTGTAGTTAGCAGAGCTGAGTCATCTGCGAAGGCTATTGCATTACTTTGTTTCGAGTAATTTAAGTTAAGTAAGGAGTTGTATAAGATGTTCCATAGTCCTGGACCGCAACAAGACCCCCTGAGGACAGCCTTTTGTTACCTCTTTTTCTGTTTTGCAGTGATGATTGAAAGTGTGGCTATTTTTTCCTTGAAGTAGTGTTTGACCAAGTAATATAATTTTTTGGGCAATGTAGATTTCTCAAATTGTGGAGAATGCCGGGCCATCAAGCAGCGTCAAAAGCTCCCTTTACATCCAAGCTGGTAAATGTTACACTATTTTTCGTGTCTAAACTTTCTTTTATGAACTTTTTAACTGCTAGCGCTGCCTCGATGGTGCTTTTCTGTGGTTTGAATCCGTATTGGTCTGTGATCAGTAAATTGTTTGTATATAGGTGATGGTTTATTCTGTCTATCATTAGCTTTTCCAATATTTTCCCTTCTATATTTAGTAAACTAATTAGTCTGAACTTTGTCACCTCTTGGCTGTCTTCCTTCCCTGGTTTAACTATAGGGATTATTTGCGATGTTTTCCATATTTTTTGGAAAGCGTCCTTCTTTCAAACGCTTATTACATATGGCCGTCACTGCTGATGGAACGATATCAAAGACTCTCATTAATATGTTTTTGGTTATACCGTCTTCTCCCGGTGCTTTCTCGGAGTTAAACTTCTGAATTATGAGGGATATTTCTTCTTCTGTAAATTCCTTGTCATCTGTTGTCTGTATTGGTTCTTGTTGTCTTCGTAGCTCTTACTGTTGTACTGTGTCATTTTCTATTTCGTCTTCGGCAGTGGAGTTGTCCAGCATATGCAAAACTGAATCGTCCATATCGCTTGTGTAGGTATCATCTTTTTTCTGGATAGTTGTTAGGATGGCTTGGGTCCTTGTCTTTCCTGCAGCCAACTTGTACGCTGCGTGCCACAGATTACTTCCATATTCAATGGTGCAATATTTTTTCCATGAATTTAACTGTTCTTTTTGTAACTGCAACTGATATTTTCATTTTCCTTCCGTGTATAGTTGTTTTCTTTCTCTTCTGAGTTCTTCGTTATTCATTGTTCTCTGGTATCTTCTTCGTCAGTTGATCGTTCCACCATGGAACTGTTTTTCCAATTGTTGGCTTTTTCTTCGACGTAGATTTATGAAAAGCGTTGTCACAAGCTGTTATGATACACGAGTGGAATTTCCCCGTTACCTCTTCAGCATCGGGTGAGAGATCAATACTTTCGCAAATTTTATTTCTATTTCTTTTTAGTTGATTCCTCTAGTTTTGTATTTAAATTCCTTCATCAATTCAGAGAGTAGGATATTGTTACATTGTTCGTAGTTTTCCTCCCTCTTTACGATATATCTTTTCCTCGTAAATTCCTCTTGTTTCGTGAGCTAATTAGCATTCCCTATTTTAAAGGTGATTACTGCGTGGTCAGAAAAGCTTTCCTGTTCTCCGCACTTCCAGTCAGTTATTTGGCAAAGGCTAAGGTAGTTAGCTATTGTAAGGTCAATACAGCTACTACCTCTCTCCGTTTCGAATGTTATAGTAGCCGTGTCTTCATTGATTCGTTATGACGAATTCCTCCACTAGTTTTCCTCTTTGATTGGAAATTCTGTCATGCCGTATAGTACTTCTTGCATTGGTGTCTCCAGCTATTATTAATGTTCTTCTGCGAGTGTAGTTTACAATATTTTCTAATTTTCTTATGTCTAACTTAATATCCCTATTATAGCCTACATTGATGCGATAAACAAATTCTGATATGGAGTTCTTATTTCTAACACAGCGCAGTCTTCATCTGACAGTTGGTTTATCATTAGGATATCTACTCTTTTTGTAATTGAGGGTAGGCCTACTAAGGATCGATTTCTTCCATCTCCAGCTGAGTATATTTTTAAGTTTTGGGGGATGGCAGCAGTATGGTATTTTATGAGACTGTGTGGTAGACGGGAAAATGCCTATCCGTCTGTCCGTCCGTCCGTCTGTCCGTCCGTCTGTCCGTCCGTCTGTCCGTCCGTCTGTCTGTCCGTCCGTCCTGTGTCTGTACGCGCGATAACTCAAACACGCTTTATCGGATTTTCATGATACTTGGTATACACATTTATAATGTCCATGGGAAGACGTCTATTGATATTGGACCAAATCGGTTGTCCGGTACCAGAATAATGCCCAATTTAATGCCTTTTTATGGTAATATATCAGAAAGGCGCGATAACTGAAATACGCTTTATCGGATTTTCATGAAACTTGGTATACGAATTTATAATGTCCATAGCAAGAAGCCTATTTATTTTGGACCAAATCGGTTGACCGGTACCAGAGTAACGAATAATTAAAATAACTTTTTTTTAATCATGTCTATACAACAATGCCGCATGTCTAATCTTGATTGAGGGCTTTGACTTCAATGCAGTCAGATGTTTGTTTATTTCGTTGATCAAGTTGAAATTGAGTACTACATGAATACTGTTATATTCAGAAGGTATATTACTGTGAAATAATTAGCGGAGTTCTTTGCCAACGAATTTTGTGAAATGTTGACATATTTTAAGAATTTCAAGTTGCAACACATTTACTTTGACAAATAACACTATTCCTTCACATATGCTGATCAAACTAGACCGTTGAACTGAGCGAGATGGCCGAAATGGTAACTTCTTGGAATCGAATTCTAGAGGTCACTGGTTCAAATCCCGGACCCGGCCAATTTGAGATTTTTTATGTGAGTGTGCGATTGTTAAGATATCACAAATCTGTAGTTCTTCTGATTCTAGATGATTTTAATCTGATTAAAAAAAAAACTTATTTTCTGCATAGGCCTATCATAATATTGCAATTATAACACAGGCCTACAAAACGATTTTGTTGTTGTGCTGAGGACTTTGGAACTGATATTAGCTATATTTGGGTCGCTGAATCTAAACATGAAATCAGTTTTTCTCTATCAACTCTACTGTTTTTTATCGTGCAGTTATCTACACGAAATGTGCAGATCTTACTCCAGCTTTGCCATTCTAAATCACATATACAAGGATTGGTTCCTGTATATTTGCCCTAATTACTCTTAGTTGAACGAGAAAAAATCATCTTTCCTCCACTGCATATCAAGCTGGGTATTATGAAGCAGTTCGTAAAGGCTCATGCTTTGCACATACACGGAGGAAAATACCTCAGTTGAGTGCGGAAAAAATTAAAGCAGGAATATTTGACGGCCCACAAATAAGGCAACTCATTAAGCACTCTGACTTTGTAAATTCCATGAATGAGGCTGAGGATGAATAAGGACTTTGATGAATGAGGCTGCAGTTGTCGGACATTTTCTGGGCAATCGCAAAGATGAAAACTATGTTGAACTGGTAAACGAAATGCTTAACAGTTTCAAATCTCTTGGGTGTAACATGAGTATGAAGTATTTACACTTAGACACTTAGACCGTTTTCCTGAAAATCTAGGAGACATCAGTGAGGAACAAGGTGAAAGATTTCACCAGGGTATTAAAACTATGGAGGACAGCTACCAAGGAAGATGGGATACGCACATGATGGCAGATGGCTGCTGGAGTTTAAAAAATCCCTTTAGGCAGGCCTACAGGCTGAGGTAGATTTCGAAGTGCTTTTGGTTTAATTTATGGTCGCTGCACAGCACTCTTCTTCTTAGCCTTAGCATATCAAACCCGCAATAATAACTGCAAAAAAGAGGAAAGAGCACTTTTTCAAACATTCAAATCTCGCCTTATATGAGAACTATCGATAAACTAGTTATTGATTTGTAGAGTACTCATCAAGAGCTTTTCAACGATACCCCACAAGACGTGGTTTCAAACATTTCTAATTTCCATCACCCCACTCCCACTCGTACCCCCAAAACCCCCGAATCGTGGGTGTCACTGTGAACGTCATAGGGAGTACTTTAATTTATTCAAACAAAGTTTCCCTCTATACTTCATAGGGCCGAGATATAAATGTTTAAAATTTCAACCCCCTCCCCCGTTGAGCCAATTTTGCTCATTAACGAACTTGTCCGAACTATTGGGCCTAGAAATAACATAATAAAATTTGGTTCAAATATCTTCATAATTACGGTCGCTAGCATGTAAAGATATATATACGAGGTCTGTTAGAAAAGTATCCGACCATATATTTTTTTTTCGAAAATCTGATGGATTTTAATCAAGCACGCTTGCAAGAGCCGACCTTAAACTTTCGTGCGCATGTGTGAATTTTTTCCCGTCTGTAGATAGCGTCTGTTGTTGGCAAGCAGCATTTGAGTGAGGTAGTGTATAGTGCTCTCGTCGTTGCACAGAAAATAACGGAATAACTGGAGCAGCGCTAATTGTCTGAAACTGGGCGACAGCCAGGGGGAAACCATTCGGAAAATTCAGACGGCTTTTGGTGATGGTACTATGGGCATCACACACATTAAGGAGTGGTGCAACCGGTTTAAAGACGGCCGCACATCGGTGGAGAGCGAGCCACGCTCCGGTCGGCCATCAACATGCCGAAATGACCAGGTCATTGCCAAACTGAACGCTGTGGTGATGCAGGACTGTCATGTGAGTATCCGAAAAATTTCGGAAGAGGTGGGCATCATCACTTTTTCGGCACATTCAATTATGACCGAAGATTTGGCCATGAAGATAGTGGCGGCGAAATTCATGCCGAAGGTGCTAATGGTGGAGCAAAAGCAACTGCGTGTTGAAGTCTCATAGGACATGCTGGATTCCACAAACAGTGACCCCGACTTCATGAACACCATAATGAGTGGTGAGTCCTTAATGACGAGTCCTGGTGTACGGGTACGACCCGGAAACCAAATTCCAGTCGTCACAATGAAAAACGACGAGAGCACTACACACTACCTCACTCAAATGCTGCTTGCCAGCAACAGACGCTATCTACAGGCGGGAAAAAATTCTCACACGCGCACAATGGTTTAAGGTCGGCTCATGCAAGAGTGCGTGATTCAAATCATTCAGGTTTTCGCAAAAAAATGTCGGATACTTTTCTAACAGACCTCGTATATATAAATATCACAAAAAAATGTTTTTGAACAGGCGGTGGTTTCGTACTTAGGGAGGCATGAAACGTAAAGATATCAGGGGCGTATTCAGGGGGGGGGGCTGAGGGGGCTGCAGCCCCCCCCCGAAACGTTAAGGGTATATATACGTGAACAACCACAAAAAGATAAAAAAAATGCAGGTTCTAAAATATTAAAATTTTACAAGAAAATGAACTCAGAAGTGGACAAAAATTACAGGATCCTATAACAAGGCTTACTAGAACATAACTAGCAGATAAAAGTATAAAAAATTAACCAAGTTTATTTTAAATTACACGTTTTATAGGAGCATGAAAAAAATTAATTCAGATGCACTTATCACTTCCTTATAGGCATAACATTTTTCTGGTTTCTCTGACGCCTTTTATTTTTTAATGCATATAATAAACATATAAATTTTCTACAAAGTAGACTACTTTTATACAGCTAAAGTTATTATTTTTAATGCAATTAATTTTTATATATCGCATATAAAATATCTTGAAATTTGATCAATATTTCATTACACATTTTCTTTAATTTTATACCTATGAGCATCATTGTAGTCTACTTTATGCATATATGCATGTAGAATTAGTGTAAAAAATGTCAGCCTTCTATCTCTAATGGTTGTGGAGCTACCTAACAATATGTGTGTAAAATAAGAGTTACCGGGAAATTCAATTTTAAGTTGATAGTGAATTTCTCATTTGACCTTTCTAAGGGCGTGGCTCAGAGCATGTAAACATATTTAAATGTCCATTTAAATGCCACAAATAATTTCTAAACCTACATAAACTAAATATCAATGGATGCAGAAAATTCAGCACAATTTTTAGTGCTATAAACAAAAAAACATAAATTTCAAAATAATTCACGTACATAACCCTTAAGTCATGCTAATATGTTGCACATAAGGGCACTTTAATTTCTCAGAAAGTAGACAGTTCAATTGCACCTTTCGACTTATAAAAGATGAAATGCGTTATTCTAACGTGTTCAGTATAATTGTGTGTTATAATGAGGGCTCAGAGGTTGATGATATGTCATCTCTTTTCTGAGACATCACAGACAATGCAGGATGTAGTATAAGTTCGTCTTCCGTCAAAACGAACAATAATACCTTACTCATATTTTGCATTTTATTTTCTACCAGTCATTTTTAGGAAATTTTCATTCGTTCGTTACATTTTTTCCTATTTTGTCTTCAGAATGAACTTTTCCACCATTGTACATAAAGCAATCTCGTAATTCATTAATATAGTAAACATAATATTAAAGTAGTCAATTAACATACTTAAAATATTGTCCTTTGTTTATTATTATATTAATATGCTACTGTATATTCCCTTTTTTAGATATATATTTAGAAATATTGTCATATTTTAAATTTTTCATGTCATATTTTCATAAATTTTGGGTAATTTATATGTAATTTTTAGGCGTTTTTAGATCATCAACTTCTGAACCCTAGTGACAGTAAAGTTAGGATTATCACAGCCCCTCTCGAAAATAAATCTTGGATACGCCCCTGAAAGATATGGAAGAATTTTTCGAAAGTCATGACATGGTATCGATTGCAATAGGTAGATTTTTCTTCGAAATCTACCTAAACCGGATTGTTCGAAAATACATTCAAGAACGTCACGGAAAAGAAGATTCTTTAGTGTTCAGTGAGTTGGTTTCATCGATGAATTTTCCTCTATCTTTGTATGTAATATAATATTTGTTTTACGAGGGTGGTTTGAAAAGTTCTCGGAATCACCACCAGAGGTCAGCGCTAGCGCAACCGGGTTCCCGCATCATAATGAGTCATCATTTTTGAGTAATCACGTGGCACGTCAGTGCTCTGGGTTCAGAGGTGATTTGTGGATGCCTTGCTATTGTTGTTCCCGTGTAGTGATTTGTGAGGATGGAAAAAACTGAGATTCGAGCAGTGATAAAGCACTTCGTAAAGAAGGGTATGAAAGCAAATGAAATTCATGCAGACTTTCAGAACACACTGGGAGACTCTGCTCCTTCATATTCAACTGTTGCCAAGTGGACAAATGAGTTTAAATTTGGTCGGAAGAGCTTAGAAGATGATCCGCGTAGTGGTCGGACAAGATGTGTCACTACCCCAGAAGTTATTGCAAAAGTGCACAAAATGGTCTTGGAGGATCGCCGACTGAAAGTCCGAGAAATTGCTAATGCTGCAGGGATGTCATCTGAACGGGCATATCACATTTTAACTGAGGAATTGGGTATGAAAAAATTATCTGCGAGATGGGTGCCGCGACCGTTGACGCAGGATCAAAGACGCATCAGAGTGGATGTTTCTGAACAATGTTTGACCCGATTTCAGAGAAACCAACAAGATTTTTTGCGCCGGTTTGTGACCACAGATGAAACATGGATCCACTACTATACCCCAGAGACAAAACAACAGTCAAAGCAGTGGAAACACGTTGATTCTCCACCACCAAAGAAAGCAAAGGCAGTACGGTCGGCTGGAAAGGTCATGGCATCAGTTTTTTGGGATGCGAAAGGGATTCTGCTGGTAGATTATCTTCAAACTGGTGAAACAATTAATGGACAATACTACGCCAACCTTCTGGATAAACTACAACAAAATATACGCGAAAAAAGGCCAGGATTAGCAAAGAAGAAAGTCTTGTTTCATCAAGACAATGCACGCCCGCACACATGTGTCATTGCAATGGCAAAAATTCATGAACTGAGGTACGAATTTTTACCGCACCCGCCTTATTCTCCTGATATGGCTCCATCAGACTTCCATCTCTTCCCTAAGTTGAAAGTTTTCTTGGTGGACGGAGATTCTCCACAAATGAAGAACTGATAGCCGGAGTTGAAGAGTATTTTGCAGGCCTGGAGGAATCTCATTTTCGGGAAGGGATCAAGGCATTGGAGCATCGCTGGACCAAATGCATTAGTCTACAGGGAGACTACATTGAAAAATAAAAATAGTTTCAATGCGGTTTCGCTGACCTCTGGTGGTGATTCCGAGAACTTTTCAAACTACCCTCGTATATACAGGGTGTTTCTAATCACTTTTACAAACTTCGGACATGGGTTCCTTACACCAAAAGAAGGAAAAAGTTCATATGAACGTATGTCCCATAATCCTTGTTTTCTCGTTATTCATTTATTAATGAAAGTTTGCTTTCATCGACCCTCGAGGTCCGACCTCGCAACTTCATTTCTCCATGCACTCATTCATAGAAGGCTTTGACTCATTGTATCTTATGTACTGTACAGTAGATGGCGAAGTGTAGCCATGGAGACTTGTTTACATTTGTTATTAGTCTGTCTTCAACGCTTTAATTATGTAGGCTACTTGTAGTGAGTTAACTGCACGTGTTTCGTTCAACCATGGCAGGATATTCATTTCGTGAGCAGGCAGACATGGTTTTATGTATGGTCGCGCGAATGGTAATGAACGCGAGGCTTCAGGTGTATCTGATGGCGTATCCAAACCGAAGACAACCTAGTTGTTCAAATTTGTTGCTGCTTATCGTCGCGTTGCTGAGAAAGGAACCGTTGCACCACAGACTATCGATCGAGGAACACCAAGGGTTGTTCGTACGCCGGACCACGAAGAACAAATTTTACAGCGTGTCGAAGACGATCCAAGTACAGTACAAGAAAATTGGCTGTTACATTTGGTACATCTCACAGTATAGCATGGAGGGTGCTTCACGAGCTGTATCCGTATCATATTCAACGTGTGCAGGGCCTTTTGCCTGCCGATTATCGGGGAGAACTTTTGCCGATGGTTTCTAGCACAAACAGCCAATCTATTGTTTGACTCGTCAGTTTTGTTTACAGACGAAGCAACGTATGGGAGAGATGGAATTACAAATTTCAAAAACGAACACGTATGGGCAGATCATAATCCTCGTGCTGTAGTTCAGGCTAGACATCAGCAACAGTTTAGGATTAATGTGTGGGCTGGAATTGTAGGTCACTGTCAGGAAGGTCCATACGTTCTACCAGCACGTCTTACAGGTGGTGCCTACAGAGACTTTATCCAGGACACACTTCCAGAATTACTTCACGAAGATGTGCCCCTGCAAATAAGACAAAACATGTGGTTTATGCATGATGGGGCTCCAGCACATTTTAGTCTCATTGTTCAAGATGCACTGACTGGTATCTACCATGAGAGATGGATAGACAGAGGAGGACCAGTTTCATGGGCTGCACGTTCTTCTGACCTTAATCCTTCGGAATTTTATCTCTGGGAGCACCTTAAACTATTGGTTTATGGAGCAGACATCCCGGATGAAGAAACTGTTCATCGACGTGTCATGGAAGCCTGCGAAACCATTCGACACCATCCCGGAATATTTGAAAGGGTGCGACAGTCCATGATTCGACGAGTTCATGCAAGTCTAGAAGCAAGAAGAGGACATTTCGAGCATTTGTTATGCGAGTTGTGTGTGTTGACGTGTTATGAGTGTACCAATGTGTTGAACAATTTCTAACGAGAAAACAAGGATTATGGAACATATGTTCATAAGAACTTTTTTCCTTCTTTTGGTGTAAGGAACCCATGCCCGAAGTTTGTAAAAGTATTTTTGAAACACCCTGATATAATACAAATTGTTATAATATTTGTATAATATAATGATGAAATTTTCGTGTTTAGTTTTTTTTTTTTTTTTGATCCAGGGATTTAACTTAAAATAGTGTAACGTATAGTTCACTAAAATGTTTATATTTTAGAAATTTGAGCTGCTAGACAAACAGTAATGTCATATTTGAATTCAGGGCAACAAATTCATATGAAATCAGTCCCAAATGCCTCGTCACCAAAAAATCTGTTGACCTGTGTAATTGACTAAATCAGTTGTTACATCAGTTTACCTGATTTTATTACTTTAGTATTTTAATGAAATTTCGTAATTAAATCATGTATAAGACTTTATTGTTTGTCACATGAATAGTTTTTAATGTTTAATTCAGTATCGAATGTTGTATTGTTTGTAATATGGCGAAGTGGACGAGAAGGCTTTATGACCGTAGCTTTGCCAATGTAAATAAATAAATAATAAAAATTAATAACTAACAGTGTCATTGTCATTGTAGTGGTCAGTGAATGAATTTAAATAGTTCAACTAAGTTCGCAGGTTATTACATCACTACAGAATGGACAAAACTCAAGAAAAGATAAAAAATAATAAAAGATAATAAAATCGGGTAAACTGATATAACCAAGTGTCAGAATGATTTTGTTTAATCAGCGATAATTGCAATTATGATATGCAGAAAATAAGTTATTCTGTAATCGATTTCAGTGTTAAGCTCCAGATCGATTCAATCAGTAGGGCTTACGGAAAAACAAAGGTCTGAAGTGAGGGAATGTGTGGGCAGTGTTATTTGTCAATACTAATGTATTGCATCTTCCAAAGCCGTATATGAACACTGTAAAACAATATGCTGCCATGAGAACTGATTTGCATTTGATAAATTCGTATATTGCCAGAAAATAGGCACTAAATTGGACATTACTCCGGTACCGGTCAACCGATTTGGTCCAGTATCAATAGGCTTCTTCCCATGGACGTTATAAATGTATATACCAAGTTTCATGAAAATCCATAAATTCTTTCTAATATATTACCATAAAATAGGCACTAAATTGGGCATCACTCCGGTACCGATAAACCGATTTAGTCCAATATCAATACGCCTCTTCCCATGGACGTTATAAATACGTTTAAGTCTTACCATGTTTCATGAAAATCCGATAAAGCGTATTTGAGTTATCGCGCGTACAGACACACGGTCGGACAGACAGACTGACAGACTGATATTCTCCCGTGCCCCACACAATCTCATAATTCATCAAGTACCATTCTGGCACTCAATAAACATACATAAAAATAGTGTATGACGTAATAAATATACAATATTCCTACTATGGAAAACATAGGTTATAGAATGTGAAATGAAGAACCCATGTTGAAAATAACTGTTAAGTACCTACAGGAATTATACATAGGCCTAATGCAGTTAATCAATATGATAATAAAGATAATCAACCGATTGTTTAGTACATCATATAAGCCTCCTGAAGAGTATTCCATTTTATTTCTCTTTCGTATCTTATAAAAGTTACATTATGTATTTTTGTAAAATATTTTGTATAAAATAAGTTAATGGTTTAGAAAACATAAAACACATTGCTGTGGACATACTAAATTGCTATGTAATATTTTGTCTCTCTTAAACTAGTTTAATTTTAAAAAGTTGTGTTATCAAGTATTATTAATTTTACGTTGATTCGGTTAGTACTCAATACCTACTATTAGCCTTTGCAGGACTGATTATTAATGGACGTTTTGTATTTCAAATATTTTTAGTTTTGGACATTATAGAATTCGAATTTTTTCATTTGGTCTTTTAGAATTTCAACATATTTGTTTTATGCGTTTATATTTCGGATATTTTGGCTTGTACATGACCTGGAGCGATCATATCAGGTGTGACTAAATTTCTTTACTGGATTATAGTGACAGGTGATCGGGATCATCGCAACTCCAGAAATTCTTACACGTTATTAGTTCAAAAACAAATAGGGCGCTATAAGTGAAATACCGTTAGGTCTAATACGGCTTTTATTGGAATGTGTCTGGCATTTTTGTACATTTTAAACTATAAAATACTTATGTAATCTACTAAAAAGCCAGTCTCCTTAGCCGTGGTAGCTAAGGTTGCCTTCGGGTCATGGATAAGGAGGCTGTGAGTTCGAGTCCCGCCTTGGGCATGGGTGTTGTAAGGAAAAATGGAAAACAATGATAAAGGAAATAAAGGAAAACGAGGAAAAAAGGCGGAAAAATTCTGAAAAAAAAATATTTTTAAAAATCTGTGTTACGCCGCGTGATCATCAATATTCATATTTAAAAAATCAATTACTTAGCACATTGTGCGCAATCTTTCACAAAGTGAAATTGCTCTAAGGAAACAATACTGCAAGCAAAGCAAGTGCATACTTCGGAGCGTGTTGTAAAATTGTGAAACAGAAGAATCCAATGCCAAATACAAAAAAAACCCTGACCAGATAACATTAACTTACACTATATACGCAAACCTTCACGGAATGTAGAACAAACTGCATACAGTGCGAACAAGGTCTGTGTGAGGTGGGATGAGTCAGTTCTGTCACTCTAAATATTTATGAGGATTAAACATCATTCAAGAACCTAAATATGAAGGTTATACCTCATAACAATCAGCATGATGCAAATGAACCCGCTCTTCTCACGGGTTCCAGTGATATTTTCAAAAAATGTAGCCTAATTTTATCAGAATGTTCAATTGTCAGAATTTTCTCTTTTGATATCTTATGGGGTAATATTTGTGTTCCATGTAGTTTTTTTTGGGGGGGGGGCTGTCTTAAGATATCGCTAAAAGCTTTTAAAGAAATGTTTGTTTTTCACTCCCTCTGTAGGTAGGGAAGTTACGTGAGTGCATTAATCAAATTTATTTTGCATTTCAACCTCAGACGACACTTCAATACGAATCATGGAGAAAGTATAGTTTTAGGTATTGTTTTCTTATAAGCCGTATGTAATAAATTACGAAATGCACTTATGCATTAATGTTTAGCTATGATAAATGATTTTTTACTAAGAAATGTAACGATCAGCGTAATATAAGTCACTTTGCATTAACATCAGAATATATCTATTATAGGAAACGAGAGGAAACAGTTGTTGGAAAGCCTAAAAAAGGCAAAACACAGAATCGAACAAAATAATAAAAAAGCCACATCAAAACAATTGGTGCATGTCAGCTATCACCTTTCTAAATACGAGAAAATTGCGGACAAATGCAACCACAATGGGAAGAATGTTAAAGACTGTTTCGTTTTAGCTGCATTAAGATGTTTGCCCTAACATAGTCGAACAATTTAAATGTATCAGTCTGTGACCTCACACAGTTGCTAACAGAATAGCGGAACTGAGTTCTGATGTAGAGTCACAATTAATTAATAAAGTGCAAACTATGAAGTGGTATTCTTAGCACTGGATGAGAGTACAAATAATGAAGATTCTGCTCAATTAGCTATGTTTTTCGGAGGCAAGAGTTTCTAGATATGGTACCACTTAAAGATCACACAGGTAGCATTGATATATTTGAGGCAGTTTTCCATGTTACAAAAAAGTTTTAACTGTCAAGTGATAAATTAGTTCTAGTAGCCACTGATGGAGCAGCTGCAATGATAAGAAATGTGAACGATTTTGCTGGAGGATTGAAAGATTTTTGTAAATGAAACAGGCGTGGATATAAAGGACTTTGAAGTCAAAAATTGTATGATCGAGCGAATCTTATGTGCAGCTTCTGCAAATATGAAATATGTTATGTACATTGTAAAGACGGTCAATTCCATTAAACAGTTATTTTCCAAGACGAATCAAATTAAAATAAACACACGATGCAACATAAGTGATTACTATTAAGTTTTAACAATACGTTTGGTGAACACTACTTTAGAACCAGACTACTAGAAAACAAGAGGTCCCAAAGATCTACTAATCGTGCCAACACCCAGTGAAAATCCCCTTCAATCTCAAGTCATGTTTTAGTATGGAGAAGGATTGTTATACTGATATCACTGAATGTTACCAATTACATTTTCTTTACTAAAATAATACTTTAAATCTTCAAATTATATTGCTAAGCCATTGATGCAGAATGTGACTGTACGGAACTGACTTCGTGTTAAGTACATGAACGGAATGTGGAGTGAGATGTTACGACGAATCTTCCTCACCGTGAGCTCGTGGCCCCTGGACTAAGTGGAAAGGATATAAAATAAAAAGAACAGCAATATCAGTATTTAAGGATTATCTACAACAACAAGAGTGTTAAAATACTCTACCAAAAAGATTACAAAAAATAAATAAAATCAGGTAAACTGATGTAACAAAGTGCCAGTATGTTTTTGTTTAATCAGTTATGATTGCAATTATGATATGTAGAATACAAAAAAAGTCAAATAGGCCGGTTTCGGAATTTGAACAATGGGACTTCATAATGTGAGGCCAAGACGTTACCATCTCAGCCACCTTGGTCAGTTTAACGGTCTAGCTGGATAACCGCATGTAAAGCAATATTTTTTATTTGTCATAGCTAACTGTATTTTAATTGCCAAAGCCTTATAAGAACACAGTAAAATAATAGGCTATGTTGTCATGATAACTGATTTGCATTTCATAAATTCTTTCGAATACGTATATTACCATAAAATAGGCTCTAAATTGAGCATTACTCCGAAACAGGTAAACCGATTTTATCTAATATCAAGAGACGTCTTCCCATGGACATTATAAATGTGTATACCAAGTTTCACAAAAATTCGGTAAAGCGTATTTGAGTTACCGCGTCTTTAAAATAGACACTAAATTTGGTTTTACTCCGGTACCGGTCTACCGATTTGGTCCAATATCAGTAGACGTCTTCCCAGAGTAACAGTGGTTTGAATTTGGCCAAAAATTGCATTATAGGCACACGAAATTTAACGGTAATTTAATAGAAAAAATTCACTTTGTAATTTTAAATATAAAATTTTTGTGAGCCTAAGTTTGTTACACAAAAGAGTTGTATATGTAGGCTACATTTCATCAGTTAGCATGACAAATTTTTGGTTTCCTCAAAGCTTTGAAGAGTGTTGAAATTTCGGTGCATACCTTAGTTTGCAGTTATGGCCAACTTCGATGCACTGTAACTCGGGAACCAGTTGAGTCTCAGTCACCAAATTTTTATCACATCTTTATGTCATAAAGAGGAGTTATCTGTATAAATTTCATAATTTTTCACTCAGTCGCTTTTGAGATATTCTACTTCAAATATTGCCAAAATGCTGTTTTGGGCATTTTTGAAAAATTGTATTAAAAAACCGCAAAGTTCTCAAGCTTTAAACTTCTACAGCGAGTAGTCCTATAGTAGATCTACACCATAAAAAAAATCGAGTCTTTCTTCCTTCTAATAATTTAGCGGGACTAAAACTCCCGTTTTAAGTCAATTTTCAATTTGTAGTTTTGAATTTTTTTCTTCACTTTTCTCACTACTTAGGTAATATTGTATTAAAACAAAAATGTAGAGCATTTCATTCTGATAATTTTGGTGTTTATTTTGTCTTATTATCTATAAAATTAACAGAGTTACATACATTTGTGCAAAACATGTTTTCGACTGAAATATGGTTAAAAAGCAAACTTAAAATGGCCGCCAAAAAAAGTATGAGCTCCAAAATTTTTTTACCATAGTTTGGAACTCACCTTTAGTTGGGAAATAACTGGTAAAAAATTAGGAAAATTAAAAATGTCGAGCAACTTGGCCTGGTTCATTTCTAATGGATTGACCCCTATACATCTTTCTTTTGCAAATGTAGTTGTAGTGGAAAGGATAGCTTACTGTATATCTGACAGTCAAAATATAATAAGATATGTGCTCGATATGTGCTTTATTTACTGTTGGTTAAGGAACCGATCAATGGAATAATTTGCTATTTCTATTTTTAAAAATTAGAAGCTTTCTTCCTCTATTTAATTCGTTTATTAATTTTATATCGATTGGAAATTGATTGTATAATTTTACCCCTTAATCATTTGGATTCCTTTAAAAAACGGCTAATCTATGCTCCGTTAATCTGTAAACATTTTGGTGAATATCAACGATAGAGAGAAAGAACATAAGAATGAGAAAGAACATATGAAACGAATGAAGGAAGAAAGAATACTGCATTTTGATGGAAAATGAATATTACAATGCGGATTTGCTGAGTTCTTCACTGCAATAAGATGCTCTTGGAGACTTCATACTTTGTAAATGTTTATAATTAAGCTCAGCTATTAGGAGTGGTATGTAATTTTATTTTAGTATTAATCTACTTAAATAATACTGTTTCACCATCTAGCTACTGATCATTATAATACCATTAACACCACAAGAATCTCTTACGTGATGCTTTAGTGGAAATGTAGTCTACATCTCTGAAACCTTCACACGCCATACAAGCATGACATCATTTCTAATATCCATTACGTGATATTAATTACACAAAATGATAGATGTTTATGATATTTACAGTGGTTAATTTACAGATTTACATTTGTAAGTGATGGAAAACACATCCCCCTCATGCTGTTCAAGGCAAGATCAAGTTTGTACACGAAGGTCAACCGGTGAATCTTGCAAGTTATGGTCCAGATATTACCGTTCCATCACGTGTTTCTTGCAGCGTCTCTCATATGCATAACTACACGAGGTTGTCTTCCTTCTGTGTATGTAGGTCTGATGTAATTTAATTTATCTTTATCCATTACTGCCATTCAGATCGCAGGGATGGGATATCGAAAGCAAAATATCGACATTGATATAGATATAAATATGAGTTACTGATATCGATAACAGTATAATATCGTATTAATAAATTTCATTTTTTTCAGCTAGTGCTAATGAGATATGTATCAGGTTATATTTCCACCTAAGCACTAGTAGGGTTGTAACGCTGTCTATATTGGACAGACCGGTAGAACTTTTAGAAAAAGATTTTCAGAACATATAAGTGACTTCAAATATAATCGTAGAAAATCAGCTTTTGCTAACCACCTAATAGATAACGCACATAACTTAAATACAATTGATAATACTTTGGAAATCCTTCATAACCATAAAAAGAGCATAAAACTAAACACACTAGAACAGTACGAAATTTACAAACATAAACATCTGGTTGTTAATGAAAACAGTATTGAACACAACAAACTTTTCGAAACGTGCCTTAAACTCACACACAACGCATATAAGTTTTCCCAAGTTAGTAGTCAGCCTGTTCATGGCACTAACTCATCAACTCCTACTAGTACTTAAAAGCTTGTAAGTATTTCATATACAAATTATATCGTTTTAATACAGCTGCTCTTCTGTGAAAAAGTTTATAACATTGTCACATATAATAAAAACTATTCTAATCTTCGTTTTCTTCTAGTGTACTTATGGACTGAAGATGAAGCGTGATGCTTCGAAATGCATTTCCAAATATTGAAATTTGAATAGACTACGCTGACAAGGAATCAAAACTGAATTAAAGCCACATCTTATGTCTAATAACTATAGTGAAAATAAAATCTAGACATCTATAAGAAGATTTTAACCTAACACTGATTTTACGTATCACATGTTAAGCAGCTCTACTATAGAAGATTAATCCACAGTTTGTGTACTTTGTTTTTTATTCATTGACGTATCTTCTATATCCTCATAATTTTCTTATATTTAATTAGCTGCAAATACATATGTACATAATTTTATCTGTCTTTAGCAAGTAATTTAGAAATTTTTATCGATATAATCCACAAGGACTTTTTATTCTCTCAAATATTGTAATTGGTACAACACATTTGTAATTATAATTTTAATATTGTACATGTTTTATCTGTAATGACTATGTGTAACACTTATACAAATCAATACTGTACGTAGAAAATTTTTTCAATTCTTTCGTACTTTTATAAACTGGTTTTTTAGAATTATATTAAAAACTATACAATAAATTTTCTAGGGCATTTTGATTCCTTATCAACCTTTTTCTATTCTTTTCAACCCTACTAGTGCTTAGGTGGAAATATAACCTGATACGTATAATATCGATTATAAAATATCGATATTCAGTAACATTGAAAGGTTTACTCAGGTAATAGGTTTGATCCTAGAGCACACAGGAACCGTTAACACATAGTTAACGCATGCGCACATTGAGAGTTTCGCTCCAAGACGTATGGAAACTACTGTCATTTAATGCAAATTTATAGCCTACCCTATAGTGTTTAGGGCATTGTTGGCATTACTAATTTTTGTTACTTCTCACGAGAAAAGTAACTGAGATGCAGTAAAACTCAATTTGATGACCAGAAATGCTGAAAATAAGTGTCATTAAACTTCAATGCCGAAATTCAATATTAATCCTAGACATATGGTTCAGTTTTATTAATTTTAACTTGATGTTGCCTAAAACGTTGTTTTTGACCAATTTTATAAAGAAATATGATAGAATAGTGTATATTTGTTAAAGTCCCTCTCTCATCGTCCATTTGTTGGGGTATTTTATGTCAGTAAATTTGAACTGATATTATTTTAAATGAATATGGTACAGGATGAAATAGCGAGGATGATTCATTATAAGTAATCATCCAATTCAGCATGCAATTTATTGTTTGTCCCCATACTTCACACTTAGCTGTTGATGCGCGTTTACCATATGCGCGATTCTGCTGTATTGTTATTTCTTTGGTTGACAACACTTCAGAAAGACAGGCGGGCTAGCTGTCACTTTTTCCCCCTACCCTCACTTTCCCGTAAACCAGCGCCCATGATATCGTGCGCGGATAATACAAGAATTGTAAGTACCTAAAAAGAAAAATTTAAGGAGCCATAGGCCTACAACACGGATGGCTCACTACTAAACGGACTCGATTCAAGTACAATGCCGCGAGGAAAATAAAAACAATGTATCTGCGTGAACATCAAAAACATTATATCAACAAATAAAACAAGATCATTTTATTTCTCACATTATGATAAAATATCCAGTATTCAAATAGAAAGTCATTTGGTGGGCTTTCGAGAGCCCTACAGCCTGAAAATAAACTGCCTATGTCTTTTTTAACGAAGCAATACCGACTGGAAGCGAAAATTTTACACATGGAATGAAAATGTTTCTATATTCAGCTTCTGGCAACATTGATACTATGTCACAGACTATCGTCCTGCATGAAAGTGTGATCAGCTTATGCTTCTATAACACAGCGGATTAAAATACTGGTTCCCGGCACTAACCCCAAAATAATACTGGCAATATTATTACATTTCGAAATTAACTCGGTTCATAATAGTCGTTGTTGGCCTTTGGTTATGTTCAAGCGATCCTTAAAGAACATCAGTATAACATTCCACAGTTGCAGAGATATGTACCGTATACAAGTTTCGAATATTCAACAGGTATTGGCGGACACACAAAAATGCTCTATCTATCAACTAGACTTGCGCCGTATTATCTAGACCTGCTCACACACTTGAAGAAACAATGGAAAATGTTGTGAAAAAGCACTAACTATTCTCTCCTTCTAGCAGTGAACGTGCACTATAAACACGTATTCCTGCTGATGTGGAGCACTAACTACATGACCTCTTCGAAAGCAGGCTAGGCCATAACTGACTATCAAACAGGCTCAGACTGAAGACCCATATTTAAATAGTTTTTGGAGGAGTTGAAGAATGGTAATCCCAACAACTCTATTAGGAATGATGTACTCGTTTGTAGAGCCAAACGTGATGGTAAACTGAAAATTGTTGACCCGATGTCGTTACTTTTCCAACATTCTCATATTTTTCCTGATGGTGGGCATTTAGGATTGTCCAAGACTATACATAAAATCCGAGAACAAAGATTTTTAAACAAAGCAAGCCTGCGCAGAAAATACACTTTGGTTTTCTAGCTTCACAAATAGCCTCAAAACCAATGAAAAATATAGTTATTGATTATGTAGGACGTTTACCTCGTTCAAAGAAAGGCAATACCTTTCTATTTGTGTTCGTACATGCCTTTTCCAAATTTCTTTGGTTATTTCCAGTCAAAGAAACCAGCTCGTATGTTACTATCGCTTGTTTATCTAAGATTTTTGCCAATTTTCGTCATCCCGCTTATAATGTATCCGATAATGCAACTCAGTTCTCTTCCGCTATTTTCACAAGTTCTGTTTTCATCGAGGCGTTTCTCACATCATGACCACACCTTATTATCAAAACCCCTCCTCAGCAGAAAGAATAAACATAAATATTAGTTCTGCCTTAATTGGATTTCATTCTAACAATCATAGTCGTTGGGTCGAAAATTTAGAATGACCGTCTTATGAATTTAATACTGCCATTCATGAAGCGCACAAACCGATTTGTTTAGTCACATAATGGGTTACAAACCTAATTGACTTTGGGCTCTCAATGAATTATTTCCCGATCAACCAAAATCTGGTGAACTATAGAATAGATGGGGTTGGGCTTTACGTAATCTCAAGAAAAGTCATTTCAGAGTGCAGGAAAGATATAATAGAGATAAAACTCTAATTCCTTTAAAAGCCGGTGACCAAGTGTATCTACGAAATCACCCCGTCAGTAAGGCCATAAACAATATACCTAAAGTTAGTTCACTACCCCAGTTTCTGTACGTTCGGTTGAAGCTAATGGAAACATATGCCGTGCTCATATTTCACAATTGAAAACTACTTAATTTGAACATCCTCAGGGATCTCCATGAGTGGGCACGGGAGCATGGGAGGTTGCGTTCCTTGATGCCCGAGCATTAGGATTTTCTTTTGGCTTTCTTTTCAACATTTTCTTGTAACTAATTACATAAATACATCGTTTGGAGGTTTCCTTTAATGTCATATTAAATTCATATACTTCTTTGAGTTTTCAAAAATGTCATGCCTCTTGAATTCTCCGAAAGGGGTCAAAATTCTCTAAAAAGATAATTTCTAAAGTTAAATAATTCCTGATGGTTTCATTATTCAAAATATTAGTTCCACTGTCGTCCTAAGTATGAATATGAGAGTTATTTATGATTTTAGAAGTTTTTTAATTCATCCTGTTTATGAAATTATTTATTAATTTATTGTAGTTGTATTTTGCTAGTCGCATTTTGCCTGTACATGCTTATTCGACTATTTTTTTTTTTTTTTACTTTTCATTACAGACAGGTTATGTATATAATATTATATAACTTTCTATTCAGCCTCGGTATATTTGCTCTCGATTCCTCTTATCATTGTACACTTTTATTTTAAGTATTTTGTAATTTTCTCTTCGTCCGTCAGTCTTTAACATCCAATTCTTCTGTCCTCCGTTCATTTTGATAGTGTTGGCCCTTCTCTGGTTCCTTTTGGTGCTGTTTTTGTTTGTTTTTAGGTTTGTTTGGATTGCTGCATACTTGCTGTTCAATTTAATTGCTTCTTCCTCTTTTCTGAAAAAAAGGAAAAAATCAGTAAGTTGTAATAAACTTCAATATATCCCTGCCCAATTTCAATACTAACACATCTTAAAATTTGCTGCTCTGAGAAAAGAGCATTTATATATTGGTTTATATGCTGTAATTCAGGGAGTTTATTAAGGAAAATGAACTTTGGATATGATATAAGTCTCACACGACTGTCTTGTGCTGGGTAATTAGAATTTATTTTCTATACATAGTGCGCTTACTTTTGTTAGGTGTTCTAGTATTGCACCAGCTATTTCAGATGAACGTTACCTCTGTCTTGATATTTCTTATGATCTGGAATAAGAAATTGGCAAGTATTTTAAATGAAAAGACTATTTTAACTGGTTTGGAACACATTTCTTAATTTAAAATAAATTTTCATAAAAACACATTGGTGAAGAAATGTCTATATAAAAGTTAATTATAATTGATGATAATAATAATTATAAGCAATTACGACAGTAAAGTATGCTAAAACTTGGTTAATTAGTAATGAATTGAATAACATTCTCGTCTAGTTTATGTGATGGAGTTGGAAATTACGGGTTAAATATAAAACTAATTGTGTTGTATAAGCTATGAACCATTGCAAATTACGCAAAAGAGTGTTCCTATAGCTTAGTTTTGTTATTCAGACCCTTGGAAATTGTAATTAAAAATAAAATGAACTAATATACCGAGAGAACCAATGAACTGTGAACCAACTGCGACATGTTTTCCCCATTCACGAAGCCGGCGTGCGTTGCCGTCTGCGGCTATAATAGAGTGACGCTGATGTGACCATACAACAATTTACTTAACTACAGAGACATTATTTTTGCGATGTGCCGCTGGATCGCATTTACCGGCCGACTATTTACTTCCAGGCCACTGCCGGACCGTGCCGTTTTCGGGACATCGCAAAAAAATATCTCTGTATGTGTAAAGGCTTTACTTACCAACGTTATGAATGGATAGGCGTCTTTCACAACAAGCAGGCATTTCGTAAGACTCTTTACAAAGAGCTACTAAATTAATTGAAGTCCAAAGCATACAAAATAACTGTGGTTCATACTCTTCAACCAGGTGACTGTATGTAGGCGCACATTTTGTGAGTAGAGTCTCAATAGTCTATACAAGGGTGAACTAGATGCAAATTTAAAGTTTTTCTCGGACAAGGCCTTGTTCCACCTTCATGGATATGTGTGTACACAAAATAATCGTTATTTGAGCTCTTGACAAACCTGATATTAATCATGAAGTACGAAAGAACTGCTGTAAGGTGCGGTATAAGGGGAGAACGAATTATTTGGCCCATTTTTACGAGGCATTAATTGATCCCACAGGTAAGAGAATACTATTTTACCCCTGTTTATAATACAGAATTAACAGACAGAGATCGTGCTTTTCCCTTTTGTCAACAAGACTCTGTCATAGTCCATGCAGCCAATGGATGAATTCACATAAGTTCGACGAAAACAACGGGAAGAGTATTTGAGGATAAAATTATTAGTAGAGATTTGTAGCCCTCTCGGTCCCTCGACCTAACCCCTTCTGATTTTTATCTCTTGGGTAAATTAAAACAAAGTATACTAGACAACCTCACCCTGCAAGAGTTAAAACAAAGTATCCGCCAGAAAATTGCCACCATTTCGCAACGTGAACTACGGCGAGTGATGGATGATTTCTTAATCAGGTGCCAAAAATGTATGGACAACGAGTGTGGTCACTTTCAGCTTCTCCTTTCGTAACGTTGGTAGCCTGAATAAAGCCTTAAATATATTTAAGCAAATTGTTGTATGATTGCATCAGCACCATTCTATGATAGTCGCAGACGGCAACACACTCCGCCATCACAAACAGCGAAAACATCATGCAGCCGGTTCAAGGTTCATTGGGTCTCCCTGTCTCTGTTTGAATGTGTTTATTGCATGTATTAAAGAGAAACCTTGTCCGAAAATGGTAAAAACTAAGATAAAACTAATTTAATATGTTTTAGAAACTAGTACAGGGTTTACAAAACCTAAAAGTCCGAGCCCTATTAACAACAAACCACAGTTTAAGCATAATATGGAAACAAAGAAAAACAAAGAAAACAGTACTAAGAACTCCATATACTTTTCAAGAGTAGGATATTTTTAAATGTCTTGGTATAGCACTGTTGATATGCTTCTCTTTCTAGTTCAATACAATTCAGGACAATTTTAAATGTCTTTGTATTGAACTTACAGTTCACTAGATATGTTTTAGAGTAATATTAGTTCTTATTTCTCAGAGAGTGAACAAATTGGAATTCAAGATATATGAATATTGAATTAGAAAGAACAAGGCTTACACTGCATGCCCATGTTGATATCTCAAAATCACATTTAAAAAATTTAGTAATGAACTAAAAGCAGGGATATCTCAGATATTACAAGTCAAATTTCGCACTATCCAGAAATTGTTCTGAATCCTCTTATTCTGAACTCTGAAATTTAAATAAAATTTTGCCACAACAATATATGTTGTTAAAAAAGAAATAATTATTTTGGCACTATTTCATAAAAGGGAGTAATTCGGCACTGTAACATTTTGATTTATTGTTAATTATCCTTTTATGGTGAAGCAAAAATGTACTTTCGCATACTAAAAAATAAAAAACAAAAAGTGGTGTTCATTCCTGGATAATTTTGATGTTGTTACTATGAATAATTTTCTAGATCATGAAATAACAATAAAAATACATATTTTCTTTGTTTGGCAATGTTGTTGCTTTTTCCAGATTATGAAATAAAATATTAATTGCCACAATTAGCGGATATGCTTAAGTTTATTAAGCTCAATGTAGAACAAGTTTCCTGAAAGTGTCTTTTACTAAGTGCCATTTAATGCCATAGATCATTAAAACTTGTGTTGGTGACTTTCTATTAGATTGTACTGTTCGTTGTGCGGGTGAGTTTTGTCTTTGTCTGTTTCTTACCTCTCTACGGTAGGGCGTGCTCATTTCGGTTCGCGGCTCTGAGTATGTTTTCTAATTTCGGGGAGAAGGTCTAGTTTTCGTTCTTTGTTCGTGAACCGCTGTGAACTAACCGGGTGATTACAGTAGCGGGTGATTACAGTAGCGGGTCATAAACACTAGTTTCCGTTTCCGGCCCGCGTGCCGAGATTTTAGTTATTTTTTTCACTGAATTCCTGTTGAAAAATTAAGTTTTCAAACGTGATTTTTAACTCCCTTAATAGCCATCTCTATGTGACGAAGGCTGACGTTGGGAGGAAAATCGACGAAAACCTAACTCAACCCTTCCCGTCTCCGTTCTACCAAACTTTATTTATCACTCATTCCACTTGCCCGCTGGTATCATTTGTCACCTCTTGGGTATCTTTGTCATCTCTTGTGTGTCATTTGTCATCTTTCATGTATTAGTTGCCATGTATTATCTGTTACCTGTTACCTCTCATACGTCATCCATCATGTGTCATCTGTTACGTTCCAAGTGCCATTCGTCATGTGTTATGTTTCATGTGTCATTTATCATCTCTCATGTGTGCGCTGTCATGTTTATTGTATCATCAGTCATCTCTAATGTGTCATCCGTCATGAGTTATATGTTATGTCTCATGTGTTGTGTTCATGTACTCATGTTTTCATCCCATCATTTCCGCCTTTATGTTACATTTTTGCTATTTTAAGCACATATCATATAATTTTATTTTATATGGAACAAAAGCTTTAAAGTACTCAACTGGTTGATAACCAATTGAAATTGAACTTTATCAGTAAATATATGTTTATAAAGGATCTGTAGTCAATTTTCGAACACTCACAGTAATCAATATAATAATGAACAGATTGTACTTTTCGAATATAAAAGTTGTGTGTGTGTTTATATTCGAAAAGTATACATAAGTTTTGTGTTTACTGTCCCTTCAGAACGAACTGACTTTGCATAAGTTTAAAAAACAATTAATTCTTTAACCAATTAATTCTTTAAACCTTTTATACTATTTTGCTGGGAAATAAGAGGAATTTTCATGTTGAAAGTACCTTTTCTCTGCAGCTCCGATTTTTTATTTCACCTATTTTGTGTATTCATTCTGCTTGTCCAGCCACCTCCTCGGTTTGATTCTACTGCTAAGCCGCCAGTCTTCACACTACTCCTTTCTGAGGACACACCATACCATGTATTGGCTGTTACCTGAAATCAAGAAATTGGGTTCAGCATCAGCGTGGGAGTCTACCACTCTTCATCAGCTGCTTTAGACAATATACTACTCATGCACATTCAACGACTTTTCAGCCTGGAACTAACTTCCCACCAGAGACCATCAATGTTAATGTAGGAATTCGGTAGTTAGGAAACAATAGGACTTGCTACATGTTTTCGTATCTACTATACATAAATTCAAATCAACGAACAATCAAAACTACTCAGCTAATATTAGAATGGTTACATGACAAATCCACTACGTACTCAGGAATTTCCTTTCTTACTCCAAAGTGTAAAATTTTCCATCCTTACACTATCGTTTAACCATCAATATTACCTAACTTACGCCATAATAAATTGTTATATTACTGTTATTTTATTAATGTAATAGTTATATTACCAAGGGTGACTGCCTAAATTTCTGGAAAAGCATATACCTTTATGGAATTGGACACCGTCAACTAGGAAGAATAATAGTACAAGTGACAGAACTGTCAAATTTGTTTTTGGTGTTCTCGGACCTGTCGTGAAAACTGTGAGGTGAAGAAAAATATCTTGGCTAAAATTGGAGTGAAGTGCAAGCTCTGGCCCAAATAATAATAATAATAATAATAATAATAATAATAATAATAAAATAAGAAGAGGGGTCATAAAAAAAAAACTTTTTTGTTCTTTGACCACAGTAGGTTGAACCATCCGTATTGTATAGATCCTTAAATTTATCGTTTAAGGTGTCACTTACAATTCTTGTAGTGGCCATCTCGTCCCGATATCCCTTTCATTACTGGGTATATTCAGCCATTACTGTTCTCTGCCTTTTTGTTTTGTTAATCTCGTTCGTGTTATTGCCGTAATCTCGTAACCTTTTGTGGGTGCGTTCTGTTTTGTTTTCGTGTCGGGTCATTAGAGTTGCCTAGCGCGGAGAGGCATTCAGTTAGTGGCATTCAATTGAGAAAGATCGATTTCTGGATAAGGGAGTTCTCCGAACTTTTCTCCGGCTCAGGCCTATTTCCAACCTAATGAGGTATTCAGTGATCTTTTCTGTTTGGTTCAGTTAAATTCTAAGCTTCTTTCCTGGTGGGTACTTTTTATTTTTCTTAACTTATTTATTATTAATATGTACAGTTAGATTAATTTATTTTACGGACCAAAATCAACGAAACAAAATCGTATGTTCAAGCTTCCAACATATGTAAATCATGTCCAATAGGGGCACAGCACACAGCCAGAGAACGAAGAAGCTACAGCAAACTAAAGAATCCAAATCAAACGGGGCGTAGCAGGGGAAAACAGGCTACAATACAATATTAATAAAGTTCACAATACGTCAAAAATAATTGAGAAAGTTATTCGTCTTTTCAGATTTCTAGGGTTAATGAAAGAAATCATGAATACCGTGGGAACTCATTACAATATTCATTCGTTTTTTCCATTCTTTTTTTCAAGAAACTTTAATAACTTAAGCCTACTATTTTCTTTAGGTTAGTTATGTGCATAATTTTAAATTACATTTCACATCAATTTTCAAACTGGAAGGTCCCGAGGTTAAATCTCATGGCAGGTCCGTTTGACTTGACAATGCACAGGGAAGTTTTTTTGGTTAGTGTTAAAAAGATTCCAATCAAATATTCACCCTTAGGAGTGAGGAAATCCATATGAGAAACTTCACTCAGTTTAGTCGGCCATAGAATTTGAACCCTTGATCTCCTGAGTATGATTCCGTAAATTATCCGCTTCGCCCATCCTACTCAGTTGTACAAGATTATCTTCTTCTTTTTCTCAGCTTTTTACTCCCCTGTTGTAGAGTCGTTTACGCGGCTCAAGTCACTCGGGTGTTATAGGACCGTGACCTGTCGAAGGAGGAAATTCAGACAACTTCTGCCCAGTCAAAGACATGGAAGATCTTCCCGAATGAGTGATCATACCAGTGATGGGACCACCTCCGAGACAATAGAAGAAGCACACCAGTCGCACACACTCATGCCGAACAAGGCGCGGATGGGATGAAAATGATAATGAAAATGAGATGTTATCCAGGGAACAAATTGGGCCTACAGTTTCCGAAACTTGTCTCACAAGTGAAGAAAACCCCCGGAAAAACCTAACGTAAGAAACTTGTTCCAATCAGGAATCGAACCCGTGCCCACTTCGTGAGGAGAGTGAATGCATTCTTTGCGCCACAATAAATTAAACGCAAAATAGTGCATTAAAATAAGTCATAAGTTTTAATACAACGATATGACAGGTTTACCAATAAAAATATTTTAACAAAGAAAAACTAAATTACTGTTTATGAAATTAGTTTATTAAATTATAACTTGTTTTAATTGATATTCAAATGATTCTGTTTGATTCCTCTTTATAATATATTTTTTGATCCATGGAGCAATAGTAGAAATGGAAATGAGATACCCCAATAACGTTATGATAAACTAAATTATGAATAATGTGCACTATTAATACAGTTGCACTTTTCCTAATCCACATGTGATCCTATGTGATGCAGGGAACAAGCGATCGAACCTGTGTCGGCCGCGGTGGTGTACCGGTAGCATGCCCGCCTCTAGATCCGAAAGTAGCGGAATCTAAGCCGGCTGATGTCGACGGATTTTTAGGACGTAAAAAGCCTGGACATGAACTTTACACGACCGCCGGTGTGGTCTCGTAGTTACAGATCTGTCGGCCCGAGTTCGATCCCCGGTACCTCCTCGGATTTTTCTGAGGTAGGGAGGTCTGGTTGGGGTGCACTCAGCCTCGTGATTCAAATTGAGGAGCTACTTGATAGAGAAGTAGCGGCTCTGCTCATGGAAACCACCATTAACGGCCGTGGGTGTCGGCATGCTGATCACTCCCCCCCCCCCCCAATCCTGCGTTCTGTCTATGGTAGATGGCGCATCAGTCGGGTGGTAGGCCTTGTCCCTTCTGGGATGTAAACGCCACGGAGTTAGTTAGTTACGAACTTTACACAGGGGGACCCATGTCGTAGACTGGTGCCACGAAAACGAACTCCAAGCTTAATTTAGAGTCTCTGGGAAAAATTTCTCTGCCCTTTCACGTCCAAGAAACAGACCTACCTTGGTTTCCTGGGAGGTTCATAAGGCGATGGGCTTGTCATCTGTCCCTCTGTCCTCTCATGGAAAATAAACGTAACAAAATTAGCCCCAGTACTGACACCTCCTCTTGGAGGTCCTATGGCTCATCGTAGGGATTACAGGAAAGTCAGTCAGTCATAAAACCTGTAAAGAGTATGTAAGAAATTTCACGCCCCCATTACAATTCACGAGTGACTTGTGTAGAGCATGACACCATAAGAAAGGGAAACCCGAGATGATCCCTGAGAATCCGGGTGTCTGTTCAGCTTCAGGTCTCTTGTGCTGTTCCAAGGAACCTGGATAGAGTTCTTCTAGCTCCCACAACTGAAATATTTTTCATTTGTTTGTTTTCCAGTTAATATGGAATGGACATTACTGATTTTTCAAACTGACATTTTTGGTGCCAATTCACTTTTTTTCTTCTTCTTTTTTTTTTTTTTTTTTTTTTTTTTTTTTTTTTTGTAAGGGCAATAGGATTACAGCACTGATATAGCATCTTCTGCATTCTATTATTCTAAATTTAAAAGAAGTCCTCATGTATACTATGGGCCGGACGTACACGTAAGTGCAGAAAATTCCTTGGGTCCCTGATAATATGTAGATTTACCATGAGAAGTTTGAGGTCCATTTGAAACTGGTTTTCTATGGTATTCTTATCGCGACATAAGCCTATATGGGTCAACATTGGGACTGACATTTTGGGCTCAAAATCACGTCTATACATTCAATCGTTCATTCATTCATTCACTGATACATCACTGATGATATATGAACCTAGGGTTCGTTATTAAACAATCTTTTATTTTACGTTCCTTCTATCGCGTCAAATAGAGGTCTAAATGCAGACTGACTTTGTGGCTCAAAGCCATGAGTATAAATTAATTTTTCATTCACTCATTCACTGATACAGGACTGATTATAAAGTTGGCAGATTTCACACGAGGTCTTGTACTGCATTTTAAGTTGCGCTTTCATTTGCATTTTTATTTGAGTTTTTATACTGTTATACAATGGTGCTAAGAGACCTTCATGTCTACCGGATATGTTTGTTGCGGCATCAATTGAAAGGAACATGACTGATAGTACAACACAGCTAACTTTCACTGTTTATGAAAACAATTCCTATTTTACTGCGCATCCGTTGAACAAGTTGTCTATATCCTCAATAATATTAAGCTGTTTTATACAGTATTAAATAAAGATGAAGGCCTATTCTTCTTTCACATCATTTCTTCCCATTTCTACATCTTTTCAATTGTCAGTCTGTCATATTTTAATTCTGGAAGCAGACTAGATTAGTGGATAGGGTATTCGCTAAATAAAAGAGAAGCGTCTAAGGTGAAAAAAATTGATCTTACTCCAAATCTGAATGTCCAGGTATTGATTTATTAATGATTTATACGATCTTCGCTATAGGTCTGCACGATATTGTTAGATATCCATTACTGTTATTTTAAATGTTCATGAAGGTCTTTCTTTCACAGTGTCATTGACGTTAAACAGCTGAATGTAATTGAAAGGGAGTAAGCGTTTAGAATTTGTACACTCCTGGGAATATTTTAGACAAATCTTCTCATGGCAATAAATTATACGGGAGTTTATGACGAACGTAAAATCTGGAATTATCTAGCTTATTATTGATTTTACTAAAATATCTTTTATATATATATATTTGGCAATTTATTAGACGAAATAGGAATACAAGTGTTGGTTTACCTTCTCGGTTTGAACAGGAAGGACTTAAATAAGTTACACCGTTTCCGGTGAAATTGTTCTTGCTTCCAAGGGATATTTAGGAAAGTTACTGGTTTAAAATGTTTGTATAATTTAATCCATGTTGGTGAACTGTGTAAGTTAATATCAAAATTACATCTGTACGCTCCTTCTATAAACTGTAGACGTAATAGAACATTTTATATAAATTATGCACGATATTGTTAGATATCCATTATTTCAGGAATTCTCCACCTTTAATACTATGTACTTCGTACGATAATCTATGTAATGTAATCTGGCTCTAAACATAGCAATTATTATGGTCCAAAACTTTATAACTCCATAATTAGGTCACATCCAGAAATACTCTTAGTAAATATGAACAGCAAAAAAATTCGATAAGTATATAAAAAAATATTATTTCTTAGGTTATAATTTACTTCACTATGTAACTTGTAGATATTTAAAGAGCCATTTTATTAGTTATACCACAGGATTTAAAATTTGTTCTCACTTTGCATTTTCTTATTATGTAATATAAATAACTGAACTGAACCCTAACACGAGCTCTTGCTCATTCGGGCAATCATTTTATGCATCTCCCTTGTGTTTCATACAATAAATAAAATAAATAAGTAAAATAAAATAAAAATAGACACACGAATTTTATATTTTCATTGACAGGCTCAGGAATTTTCTTATAAAACTGTGTTTTAATATACCCTAAATGGAGATTAACTAAGGTATGAGATGGGATTTGAACTCCAGTGTCAGAGTAATTTTTCTCCTATAATATTATCATATACGGTGTTATGTTTGAACTTTACAGGTACGCCATAAATCAGCGATGCCCAGTTTGGATGTGAACTGAATACCTTGCCAACTGGGCTAGAGCAAGTGGGATGCATCAAGGGCGCCCATATAATATTTTCTAGGGAGGGGGATATTTTAATTCATTTATTTTTGTCGCTTTAACTTCTTTGGCCGGTGTGTAACATTATAATATAATAATTTAATAAGTGCAACAATGACGTAGCCAGAAAATAATTTCGGGGAGGGTTGAAAGTGCCGGGGGGTTTAGGGGTATAAACCCCCAATAAAAGGGGATCTGGGTCCACCCCGGAACATTTTTAAATATTGAACTAATAAAAATCACATTTTATGCTATTTTAGCACTGAAAAACTAGTAAGAATATTTGTTTACTTGTAGACTTGCCGACGTAAACTGAAATTGTTACCGAAGTCGGGGGTCCACCCGCGGAAAATTTTTAAATATTGAACTAATGAAAATCACATTTTATGCCATTTTAGCACTGAAAAACCAGTTAGCAAATTTGTTTACCTTACTCCCAGACTTGCCAACGTAAATAAGAAATCGTTATCTAAGTTATAACACTTATTACTATAAACTATTTATAAGAAAAGTTAAGTAACACATGGATTACTTGAAATAATAGCCTACTCATTATGTTATGAAAACAAAATAACTGCTATATCATATTTCACACACCAACAAAAATTGTTAAATTTAATAATGTATTTTTAAAAACAAAAATAGAATTTTAGGTTTTGATTTTTAGGTGTCCAGACCCCTGGACCCCCCTTTCCTAATTCACTGTGGATTCTGCTTCCATGTTATCGATTTGGTAAAACTTCTGCAAACTTTTTATGTGTTTACTGACTTTTAAATAATTCTCCTGACCTGACTATAATTATATTAATATACATTTTTTCCTGCCTCCGGGTATGGGCGCCTTGCTTAGCACTGAAACACTAGCTAGAAAACTTATTTACCATATTCTAGGACATGCCAACGCAAACAAGAAATCATTACCTAAGTCGGGGGTCCACCCCATGAAAATTTTTAAATATTGAACTAATGAAAATTACATGTTACGATATTTTAGCACTGAAAAACGAGTTAGCAAATTTGTTTACCATACTCTAAGACATGCCAATGTAAACAAGAAATTGTTAAATAAGTTATAATATTAATTACTATTTATAATGAAAGTTAAATAACACATGGAACAATGGAAATAATAGCCTACTGATTACATAGCAGCAATGAAAACAATATACATATAACTTTTTTATACAAAAATAGAATTTTAGGTTTTAATTTTTAGGGGTCTGGACCCCCTGGGCCCCCCTTTCCTAATGCACTGTGGGTTCTGCTTCCATGTTGTCGGTTTGGTAAAACTTTTGCAAACTTTGTATGTCTCTACTGACTTTTAAATAATTGTCCTAAAAGAAAAACACCTGACAACAATTATTAATATATATTTTTTCCTTTCCCTGAGAGCTAAGGGGGCCGCGGCCCCCCCCCCTGCCCCCGGGTATGGGCGCCCATGGCATGCATAGCATGGAGTACTGATCTCAGTTTGTGTTCACTCATTGTGCATTCTGATTCTTTTCCATAGCGATCTTCAGTAATCTTTACAACCTCTTGTCCGATATAAGTGGCTACGTTTTTTACTTTGGAGCCAATGTTTTTCAAAATATTTGATCGCAGAGATAGGTAGAACAATATTAATCTTGGTCATTGGTTTAATATATATATATATATATATATATCCATAAATTAGAATATCCTGTCTTTTCATGTACCGGTACTTTAAATATATACTGTCCTCGTAAGTCTCTCTTTTCAAAATGGTGCCCCCCAGCATTTATATCAGCTTTTGATATAACACACCTAACATTAATTAACATTAATTGGTTTAAGAACAATAAAAACCACTCTCAAAGTCTTGACATTGCTAACTAGTCAATTGCTTTTAAAAAATGTCATATCAGCTATAGATTAGCTGTTTTAAACATTCAGAATAGTGAAGCACTTTCCGAAACTATCATAAGTCATTATTATCAAGACTTTAACGAAGTTTGTAAAAAATGTAAATAAAAAATAAACGTAGGCTAGAATGAATGAACGCCCTTAGCACATTCAGCCGCTACTACAGTGCAAATAACGGAAACAGATACTCCACGTGGATCCGGATGGCATGGTTTCGCGGTCGTGAATCAGTTCCGGTCATAAATGAACGAGTTCAAACCAGGATCCCCAATCAGAGATTGAATAGGCTATTTTCTTTCTGTTTTGCTTATCCTTCTTATTACTAATCTGTTTGACATTATTCGACATTCGACTTTCATACAACACAACATTTTCCAGTAACGTTGGAAATTCCCTTAGGCCTACTATCACTTGTATACTTTTTCAGAATGTACAAGTAACATTGTACAGATGACGTCAAATGTCAAGGAGAGTAGTAAGGTAGGTTGTTTGAGAATTCTATGAGATGACCAAAGTTTTGCCACAAGAAATGTATATAACTTCTTTTGTATAATTAATGTACCTATATAATTATATAAGTTGAATACTTCAAATGCCATATAGCCTCTCGGCTTAGGGTCAATGCAACGCTCATAAGGTCGGTGAAATCTCAATATTAACACGTCTGAGGTCATGAAGAACCAGCCAGTAGCCGGAATATCGTGGAAGCAACAAGAAGCTACCCAGAATGCACATTACTTTTGAAATATTGCATGAAGCAGAGAAAAATTATATGTGATAATGAATCTTGCAAGAGAGATAGAAGCTATCCATCTCGAACGTCGTTGGATTCTTTTTATTGGTAGAAAAAGATAAGCTATCAAAATATTTCGTAGTTTACACTTTGAGATGATCTTGTATTATGAATCGAAATTCTAAAGGTACTGACTTCGAATCCTCTAAAATAATAATTATTTATTTTCATTATTCTGTGCAGTTATAATATTGTTTGACAACATTAGATTACATAATTGAATGCTGATTTTGCCCTCAAGACATTTTAACCAGTGAAACATGAATTTTCACCAGATTAACGATTTTCCTACTATTCTAATGAGTACTTTGTTTCTACTCCTACATTTTTTTCTTTCCTACTGCCTCGTAGCTCAGATACGGCAATTCACAGAGTATCCTATCTTTCTAAACCGTTTGTTTACATTATAGCAATACTGATACACTAGTCGGTCGCGGTGGTGTATAGATAGCATGGCCACGTCTTAAAATTCCTGGGCACGGAAGTACTCCGGAGGGCCTTTAAACTGTGTCGTAGATTTATGGCAGGTGAAAGAACAGCAAGACTAAATTAGGGTCTCTGGACAAAATTCCTTGGCCCTTTCACGTCTAAGCAATACTTTAGTTTCCGGAGGGGGATTTGTGAGGCAATGGGCTTATTACTTGTAACTCTGTTTTCTCTCTCTCTCTCTCGCTCGCTCTCTCTCTCTCTCTCTCTCTCTCTCTCTCTCGGAAAACAAGTGTAACAGAGTTAGTATAAGTACTCACAATCCACTTGGAGGCTCTATACCCCACCATATGGGTTACAGGAAAAAGTCAGTCAGTATGTGCACTACATTCTCCTGTTCTCCACATACGCCGGGTTTCCGAAACGTAAGATATCTACTAGATGGCATTATTCAATCCGTAAGCGTTTCTGAAACGTTCGATGGCGGCTAATCGTTCAATAAAACGCCCTACAAACTATCGCACCATAAATCACTAGATATCTGGCGAAACGGTAGATAAACACGCAACATGGCGGAAATGCGAAATATTTATGTTGATGTATGTTTCGTTATTATGTTAGCATTTAATCTTACATTATGTTACTAGCTTGTTATGGTATTAAAATTAAAAGTAGTAATGAAGCTGACATTGGTTATTAATTTGTGTGTGAAATAATTCATAATACTGTACTAGAAAAATTGTATATTATCGGTTAGATGAACTTTGTTATAGCCTAGGCTATTGTATCCATCGTTTATTTGTATTAATTTCATTTTCTGTTGTAAGTTAATACTTTAAGAAAACATCGCGAATATTAATTCACATCATATTTTCTTGCTGGTCATTTTCAATGCCAGATCGTATAAGGCCTAGGTCTATACAGAAGCAAATATTCCCTGAAATAAATACAGCAATCCTTTCAAGAAGTAGCCTACGATGATATTCAGATTCGGAAAAAATGTAGCTTAAGTATATTAATTTTATTTTGTGATGCAACACTTTATGAAGAAAATATTGCCATTTTACAGCACGAATATTAATACATAATCATCATCTTTCTCGTCATCTTCATCCTGAGGCAATAATTAGGCCTAGAGATGTGTAAAGCAAAAAGTATTCCCTGAAAGAATTAGATCTTTGACGATATTGAGTTTCGGAAAGAATCAGGCTGTCAAAGGAATGACCTATGGATAAATAGGCCATCATATTAAATAAGGAACAACTGCAAGCATGCCTTTTTCAGCGTTAAATTGCCCATCATTAGAATTGGGAACAACCATCGAAGCATTCCTTTCTGTGGTAAATTAGCTATAACTTAATTAATGTGTTACGTTTTACGCATTATGTTGTCAGATTGTGATGGGTGACATTGCCTTTTTCTCTAATGCACAAGTCTCGAAATCGAAATTACCGTAGTTTATCTCACGTTTTACATTCATTTTAGCAGACAAACAGCAGACAAGGAAAAGCAGAAAGATAATTCAGCCATTTTGAATAGAATAGCAAGAAGCGCTCCGATTGGTTGCTATTCAATCACGGCCAACTTGATATTAGAGTAAGCACCGTGTCTCCATCTATTGACAAAGTGCTCAACTCATTTATCTGACATTAGCTATTTCTTGAGCAAATTCGCTTTCGGAAATGGGAAGGTGTTTATCGAGTCTATATATGTATAGAACGATTAGCTGTCTAGAAGATATCTGGAGCTTTTATGCAACCGGGCCATACTGGAGCAAATATCCTTTTTTTCATATTAGGTCTTAAACCTCAAAGCTTCCATATTTATATAGTCAAAATATGCCGTACCAAATACAGGTCACTAAATACATTAGTCTGTTAAGACTGCTTTTATTTTCTTATAATTCTGCGTCAGTTCTTCTCATTCACACTGCTCAACAAATTCTTTGTCTTTATAAGACTTATCATTGCATCTCGATCTTACAACGTTTACGCGATTTTGATGTCACATTGTCTCTAACACAAAATAATATCCTAGCTGATATTCCCAAATCCAATTTTCGAAACATTTGCCTATCTCTCAATGTAAGAAATTGATGCAATATATTGATAACTGGTTTTCACTATCTCATTTCTTTCCTCTATTCTAATATACAGTAGCAATTTACGGGGTGCAGAATTGGAGAGGTTCGTTTATAGTGTTTTCCCTTAAAGCTACAGTATTCTGTTTCGTTCCTTCATAGGACTGATATTAACTAGTTTGATATTTTCCTTTAAAAGTAATTCTTATTTTTCTCTCCTTAAAAATGTATATCCAGTATCGAATAACTGTAATTTCGTATAACATTTTTCTTGAATATTATGGTTTTGGGGGTGTTCCAGTTTCTCTTGCTATGGATCAACTTTTTTCAACAAATAGGCCACTGGCAGAGGTAATGTAATTAGTCACTGCTTACCAGCTTTCTATATGAGATGTGTTTATTTAGCTGTTTCTCCAGTCGGTCATGATGTATGGATTATTATTTTTCGGAAGTCCAAGTAGAATTGGAGATATTCTAATATTGCAAAAGATAATATTCTTAAAATCATTAAAATGGCCCAGTAGGTCTCACTATAAACCCCTCTTCGTTGAGTATGAAATTTTAACAATTGTAAACCTTTAATTAATAGATCTCTCCACACCAACATGGTGTCCATAATGTCCATACCGACATTAATGAAAACATGTGCGCGGATACAACACTAGAAGAAATGCGTCACATTAACATTCAAAATTTTGTTTAAGAAAATAGTACGTTCATATTTATAATATGTTTCATATGTTTAATAACATATTACTTAATGAAATGAAAATTACAACAAACTGAGGTTTTCAAGCATAAGCCTACTCTACAAACAGGTAGACTCTTGATGAGTTTTTAAAGTTAAAAGTTATTGTAAATTTATTGTAATTTTTCTTGTTTTTGTTTGTAAACTGTTAAATGAAAGCAAATATAAATGATCCTATTTTATTTGTAGGCTTCATCTAAAAGTCTATCTATATAGCCTAGATAAAGAGTTCTATGCTGCAGGCTTTTATTATATTATAACTGTGTAAATTATGTTTATTGTTATTAATATTAATAATAACTAAGCGAAGCAAGGTCCTCTTTTAACTTGACTGTTCGGTCTTCATCTATTTGTAAATTTGTGTTCGTTTCAGACTGTTTTTTGGGTTACATATCAAGGCCAGAGACTTTGTGGAAGTAATCGTACTCTACCTGAGCCATAGGCTATATCGCCGATCCAACAACCGATTTCGCATTTGTTCTAAGATCGTCGAGTCACCTTCTCTTGATCATAGAGCACAGGGAAAATGTTTGATGAATTAACTTTAGCATTTTATTCAGTTAATATCATTCTTGTTCATCTGTCTATTGTCGCGGGGGATGTGTCCCCGATCTGGTATTCATCTGATAGAGTGCGAAAACCTCACTCAGATCGGTTGCTGCAAGACTCTCCCGCAGCTTCCGAGGCAAGTCATTGGCAATATGCCATGTCCGTCCTGCTCTGTAGGGCCCCCAGGGATCTGAGCATTCCCCGAAGGAGGATTCGTCTCATATTCGGTGTGTCTTAAGCATCATCTTGTTCTTGTTCTTTCCTGCTTTCTATCACGTGGCGTGCGAATGTTCTGAAAGCAGTGTTAGCTCCCTTTGTTGCCCAAAAACTAAGTTCTGGTGGCTATACTTCTTCTGCTTGTTTGGCTACCTCTTCCCTATATTTCGCGCATGTATGTAGGGCGTGGTACATTGTACCAAGCTCACAGTCTTCACAGTAGCAGAGGTAATCTCCGATATCTTAAACCTAAGTAAGTTTGCTGTGAAATAGTCATGTCCCGAATAGAACTGAGATGTTGAGTAATCAGGACCAATCCATTTTTGACTAAGTCGTCTGCGGACGCTAGGGAAATAGTCCTTTGTTAGGAGGTCCTTTTGATAGTTGCGCTTCTAAACTGCTTTATCAGTTCTGAACGATTATACCTTTCGTAAGTTTCTTGATTTAGTTCCCGCTCTGCAGTTCGAGTAGGGAGGTGTTTTCGTATTTTGTAAGCAATTACTTTTTTCTCTAGTAACAGATCTGCTGGGATTTCTCCAGCAATGACTGGTAGCGCGTCGTTTGATGTAGTCGAATATGATCTGGTAACTCTAAGTAGAACTTGTCTCTGTGCCATAATTAACTTACGTTTACGGCGTGCATTTATGTATGGAGCCCATCTAAAAAAATTAATGAAGACCTGTTTTCAACTCTCTGAATATAGTACAAACATAGATAGAAAAAATAATAATAAATAAATTTTGTCAGCAACCTTTTCAAATTAAATTGGTTGATTTGATATGGATTAACCCCTTAACATATTAAAGTTTGAATTTACTAATCAGCATTTCATGACTCAATTACTAACTTCATAGCATTACATCCCATTGAGGGACTTGCCCTGCCATCCGAGCACTGCGTCATCTGCCGTAGGCAGGTGGCAGTATTGGAGGGCGGGTATTAGTCAGCATGCCTCATGAGTATGACGCAGTTAACTAACAAAACATAAATTTATGTAACCTATGTACATAACGCTTGGGTTCTATGGGTTTATATGAATTCTAATGTCAGTGCATTTTAATAATATTAATATCTGCACCAAAAGCTACAATATCTCATACGTTCAGAAGTTCAGAACATTTTATTGTATACACATATTAATGATATAAAGTGATTGAATATCTTTTAACATTTCAATGTGCAGTTCAAACAATATATTTGCTGTAGTAAACTTTGTGTCAAAATTGAACTTCTGCACAACTTTTGTGTGGTAGATTTCTAGTTTACAATTTTATATTAGAATAGGCCTACCACAAAGGAATGAAATTCGTCAATTACGAAACAGTTTGTACCAGGAAAACCAATGCCTATTGGTTTGAAGAACTTCGTCTGCAACTATCTCCTACACTCATGGTGGTCTCTGAACTTGATCAAGACCCCTGAAAAAACCCACTATAGAACTAGGTCCATCAGTTTTCCTGCGTTTGATATCAACATTATGTCCAGGTCCAGCACTGACTAGAAAACGAGCTACCCCTGAGCTGGGAGCAGGCAACCAGCTCGCTTCTGTGCAGACTAAAGACCGATCACCACAAGATGAAATATTGAAAATGATTTTCTGTCGGTGCACCAAAGACTGCAAAAGTAGCAAAGGTGGATGCAGAAACGTCTTAATGCCAAAAGTGCCAGGATGTTTCAATAGCGCCCCATGTTGGACAATGTAAATGACAATACTGATGAGATAGAGCCCCTAGTCACATCCTTTTAAGATATTGAAACTGAGGTGGAAGAAAATATAGAAGACTAAGATGACGAATATGAGCAGCCTGAGTCAATACCCGGAGCCGTCCGCCCCAATAGCCAAATGTTCGATACTTCCATATGAATAGTTTTTGCAAACCATCAATACGCTCAAAAACTCCTTTTTATATTTTACTAGCATGTGCCCGCGGCTTCGCCCGCGATAATTATTTCAAAAATTAAAAATTAAGAGCATAATAGTTAAATCATAATAATTATTAACACCTAAATCACGTGGACTACATACCACGATTAGATAGCGTCGCCTGGTAAAAGCGACCTCAGATTCGAGTTCCTTGGCCCAGAATACCCCTGTACAGTCAGTTTCGTCCAAATCGAACAATGTTTGACCATATTTAGGCCTATATTGATTATCCCTCTTCCGTGTAGGTTGAAAATTTCATGTCTAAGGGCCACTGCCTTCTAAACTGTATTAATCGTGTATACACTGTCTGTCCTATACGGCTAATTTTGCGTACTCGGCGACATTACAGATGGCAGCACCTTTCACACCCAGACTGCTTCTTGTTTTTTGCTACGACATTGTTGATTATGTAGTGCTGTCACCGCCGTCTCATAATCACTGCCTTCTAAACTGTATTACTCCTCGAGACGGCGGTGCTCATAATATAGTCTATCAATGCGTCTAATTAATTTACATTTATTTTAATTATTGCTCCAAAATTCCATTTCAAGGTAAGTGTCATATACTGGAATAATATTACGTTCTAAACAAATAACACAAGTATCTGTGTCTGTTTAATGTTTATTTTGATTAGTGATTGCTGCAATCTGGGTGTGAACTGTGTCGCCTCTACTGGATAAATTAGGCAATTTAACAATACTCTGTACTCCATGTTAAAATAAAGCATAGGACAGGCAGTGTAATTCTCGAGACGGCGGTGCTACGGGCCTTGACATTCTAAACAAATGAATCGACCAGCGTGAGCTACAACATTCAAGAGATCGCGATGCTTTTATGTCGAAGGTTTGACAAAAATAGCCAAAGCCTAGTGTAATTGATTTGTATTACTGAAAACTCATGCTTCGAAAACGGAATAAATACACGTTTTCTGCCCGTTTTTCACTCATAACTCACGAACTAAAGCGAAAATTAAAATTCCGGCTTCGAGGTGCACATTCCGACCCTTTAGCCCGCCTATGTATAAAATTTCAGATCTCTGCGTTCAGTAGATTTCGCTGGGCATCGCGGACAGACAGACGGAAGACAGACAGACGGAGGACAGACACTTCCTTTTATTAATATAGATTGACATGTTTATTACAATACTTAAACTTAACAGTTATATAGTCATATAAAGTATTTGCTATTAGTCATGCACTGTACTGGTCTTTATATGATTTTTATTTTTAATAAACACAGTTTTCATAAATGCTTGTTTATTACATAGTTAAGTACCCCCCAGATTTCACAGTGTAAATACACAATATACAGCTTACATCTTGAAATTTTCCTAAAAAAATTAATTGCCATAACTTTTGATCATTTGAAGACAAATCAACAAATAACACCTATTTTAAAAGTAAAATTAATATTTTACAACATATTTTAATCAGAATATTTCCGTAGCGCTAGAAGGCAAAGCTTTTTAAAAAGCATAAGGCAAGAAAGCTTTTTTCGAAAATTTGCTATAATTGCTACCGGATATCTCGAAGGCTGTTGGGAATAGAAACAATTGAGTAATAACAATCTTGTAGGAAATTTTGTCAGTTTCATGTTGAATGCAGTAAAATTTTCGCTACGATGCATAGTTTTCGAAATATGAGCGAAAAAACAAAAAAGGGGACCTTCTAAGGGCCCCCCTGCCCTCCCGCTCACCTCATAGGTCCGGGGACATTTAATATGTTTATCACCTAAGTACTTCAAATACAGCCCTAATGTAAACATTTCTGTTTCCGACCACGTCCTCTGCAACCTCTTTATTGACTGGACTACGGGGAATTTGTGCGTAAGCTAAATCTAAGCCTACACACAGCCTAGACAAGTGCAGTGGTGAACAGCTACAGACGTATTCCATCCTGAACAATACTGCAGTAAATCTAGCATGTCTTTAGTAACAACCTTTACTAAAGCTCAGTATTCTTTGAGAAATTTCAACTGAAAGTAGTAATTGTGTTTGGCATTTAAGTACAATACATCTTAACTAATCTGATAAATTGGTCCACACTTTGTTCTCTGGGATTGAGCTCAGACAGCCTCTCAACTGTCATCAATTTCAAGTTAAAACTAGGACGAAAACTTAATTGCGCTATAATTAACAGTATTGTACAACTTTATTCTCTAGAATCATTGTGTTGGTTTTAAGAGGAATTGCGAAATGCATAAAAGAACATCTTCCGCGCAACGGGATGATTGACCATGCTAAATTGATTTGCTAAGATTCAAGTGACACACTTCTCCATGTTCCATCGTGTCGAAACAAAAGTTTCTTATTACGTCAGTAAATATTTTTAATTTCGATCACAATCCTTCTGCTGTTTGCTCTGTTCTCTTAATCTAATGGAGGAAGTGGAAATGTTACTTTACTGTGTAATTTCTCGCAGACGGCTTTATACTCGTATAATAAAGAACTAGTTCATTCTAAGCAAGGACAATTCATTTTTAAACTTAATCCTCACCCAGATATTGCCTATGTCTACATAATTTGGATTAGGGTGAGCAGTAAAGTTTCTTTTGAAGTGAATCAAAATATGGACATACGATGCACAAACAGAAAGTCTTCAAGATATATGTCTAATATCATAATTCTACCGCTTTGGTCTAGTGGTAGCTGATCCACGGAAACGTATCAACTTAATGTGTCCTAAGTCTATTCTGCAACTTGGTTTACATGAAAACTGTCTACTAATAAAAATGTCTTCACAATAACACCTAAAGATATTTGGCCTAATGTTATTAAACCAACTATGGCCGATAATAAATGGTTGAGAAAACAGTTGATGCAACCCACTTTATTAAGAAATTATTGCCATAGTTAGAGAAAGACTTTTTCCTAAACAAAATATCTCATATTTCACATCTAGTATTCTCTTGTATAAGTTACCAGTAGTAATTTCAGCCCATGGCTTAGAGTTCATAGATACATTTCGGTTTTATTCTTACTTTCGGATGCTTGCAGTTGATTTCCGCGGTTTGACTTCTTTGGTATGAATTCTTACTTTTACATTATTCTGGCCTGCCGAAATCTGAGTAAGAATAATTTTTTTTATATTTCACTCTTGAAATTCAAAATGATAAAATAAACAAATTAATTCCAAGAACATAGTTCTATAAATCTTTCTATAATGGATTTTGTTGAGATTATTAAGTAGTAGACTCTCTAGGCAGTAGTTATTACAGACATTTTACTTGCTTTTTAGATTTTTCTCTATGTATATTTTAATTTTATGGATCTTGAAGAGCACTTATTTTTCTCTTAGACCTTATGTCCTTGAGCCCGATATATTCTTGGAAGTGTACTAGAAGGAATTTGTTGGCAATTTCTTAATCGAATAGGCTATTAATAAAGAAAATGTTAAATATATTATCCAGGTAAGAATTTTCCGTAATGGGACAAGTTCATAGACAATAACTCATATATCTGCAGTTTTTCTTTACCACACAATTTCCTTTGGCTCTTGAGGTACTTTCCGTAAAGATTGCTTTCAACGAAGAATATTTTTTCAGAATACGCTGTGCAGGAACTCGAATCTAGCAGTAAAATTATGAGGAATATTTAATACAAACAAATTTATTTTCTAAAGAAATTAAGCAGCCGTCATACAGTGCTTGTTGATAAAATATATATTTCTTTTACTATTAGTAATTTGTTTATTATCCTTCATGTAAGTTGTTCTAACTCCTGTTGAGCAGGACACTCAGTTCGTTTCAAAGCCTGAAATATGTATCTCAAGCCTCCTGACTGTATCAAAAGAGAACGTTTGACGAATTTGAATTGAACTTTTTAGCCAACATATTTAGTAAAATATAACATTACCGGTAGCGTATATGACAATATTTCTAAAAGGAGTTAATTTTATTTTCGATTTATACTTCATTCTTACCTATTGACATACTGTTTGCTTTGATAAAGGACAATAACGAATAATAAAACGAATTATATATAATATTATATATTATGTATAATTATATAATATATAATTATAAATAATTAGTTTGTTATTATGTATACATATAATTCTCTTATAAACAGTGTCAAAACTTAATTTAACGACTCTAGGCCTATTATATTTTTTATTAAAATGATATTATGATATTGTATAATGTTATTTCAAGAATATCAGTAGAGCAGTGCTAGAGCTTAACGAAAACAGTTGCCGGTGATTTCTTTCATCCATACATTTCATTTTTTACTCTGAGTTATCTTGGATGCAGAGAAGTTGCACAGGTATTTCAGCAAAACTAATTTCCTAACGTATTCAGGAATATGTCTTGACAGCGTTCTCTGGATTAAAAGAACGTATTTAGTTTCTTCCTAGATTTTTCCAAATGTAATGGAATAATTAATCAGCCAATATGAAATATTCGCACACGGGGAGCCATCGGATAATGAAATGAGGTCTTGGATTATCAAGGAAACAAATTTCAACTTAAATGTTTTCATGGATCATTGCTTTGGTGATCGTGGCTTCATGAACCACCCTACGTGCGCGAAACTTCGTGGTGAGCAGGGCCCCGCTATTTTTGCATAATTCGTGCTGAATATTCAGTTCCACGCCACTACACATGCACTTCGCACATGTTTCAAGACTACAACGAAAGTGCACTTCATAGTATCTATTTATGGAGCAAGAGTACAAGAGATATGAATATCAAGTAGGCCCTATAATGCCCATAGATCCATGGTTTACTTCTGTATTAGTGAAAGAAGTAAAATTCGAACATAAATTTTAATTAAGATGATGGGAGCCAGCGGAAAGAAACAGGAAAGGAAGACCAAGCGAAAATTGGATGACGAAGTCTTGTCCCGGCAATTTACTTCGGATACTGGTTCTGCACCTGTGCAAGTGATACCATAAGCACCGATTTATAGTCTTTCATTTCACTATACCGACAGATTTGTCTGCATGTCTCATATTATCCTCCATTAATTTAATTATTTTGTAGGAAAGTAAATCCATCAAATCGGTTGGTCTGAAGAGTTCCTATACCTTCCATCTTCCCTTCAAGCAATTTGTCCACCAAGGGCAGTGAAGTCAAGTACCTATCGAAATACACAAAGCTTTCTTTATACACGTATAATGTTGATATCAAACGTAGGAAAGCTGATGGACCTAGATCTATAGTGGGTTTATTCAGGGACCTTGATAAACTTCAAAGACCACCATGAGTGTAGGAGATATGTTGCAGACGAAGCTCTTCAAACCAATAGGTCTTGTTGTTCCTGGTACAAACTGTTTCGTAATTGACGAATTTCATTCCTTTGTGGTAGGCCTATTCTAATACAACATTGTAAAGTAAAAATATACCACACAAAATTTGTGCAGAAGTTCAATTTTGACACAAAGTTTACTACAACAAATATATTGTTTGAACTGCACATTGAAATGTTAAAAGATATTCAATCACTTTATATCATTAATATGTGTATACAATAAAATGTTCTGAGCTTCTGAACGTATGAGATATTGTAGCTTTTGGTGGACATATTGATATTATTAAAATGCACTGAAATTAGAATTCACATATATCCATACAACCCAAGCGTAACGTTCATAGGCTTACATAAATTTATGTTTGGTTAGTTAACTGCGTCATGAGGCATGCTGACTAAATGTTCCCCCCCCCCCCCCAATCCTGCCGCCTGCCTATGGCAAATGACGCAGCGGTCGGATGGCATGCCAATTACCTCAATGGGATGTAACGGTATGGAGTTAGTAATTAAGTCATGAAATGTTGATTAGTAAATTCAGACTTTAATATGTTAAGGGGTCAATCCATATCAAATCGACCAATTTAATTTAAAAAGGTTGCTGACAAAATTTATTTATTATTATTTTTTTTATCTATGTTTGTACTATATTCAAAGAGTTGAAAACAGGTATTCATTAATTTCTTTAGATGTTCAATTTCTTTTTGAGCGGCCATTTTGTATTGGTGCGTCAGCCTATTTTGCAGTTTACAGAGGTTGCGTTAAACTCTGTAGCTTCATTGTTTCTTTCAAATATTTGGTTCAAATAAAAACCATATTAAAGAGCATAAAATGTACAATATTTTCTGTCTTTTATATATAGGCCTACATAATTGTAAATAAACGAAACATATAGGTAAATGTTAACGTTTTCAAAATAAAAACCTTCTCTTTTAAAATTAAAATGTTAAAGATAAAACTAAAGCTCACCTTCATTTTTTTGTCTGGATATAGTGTTTATAGTATACTATTTCCCTAAAAATTTTTAGTTACATCCTTTTTTTTAGTGGGTCTTCAAATATTGCGATTTTTTTAAATCAGGTATTTTCAGTCTAAAATATTTCAGAAGGGATACGCTTTAAAAATCCAATATTTTCAGAAAACATTAATTTATTGTGTTGTAATAAGTGGTTAAAATTTCATCAATGAGACTTTATTAATTTTTAGTTAGAAATTTTTAAAAATAGCTAAAATTTCAGGAAGTGCTATTCAAGTGCAGATATTATTACTACATTGCTTGTAATAAAAAAATTTCTCCTATAACATTCTCATGTATTGTCCAAAAAAACAATAATCTGTGTTTAATGAATACATATATTTCCGACTTGATTGTTAACTGTACAATAACAGTAGAAGCCCGCTAACAAAAATCACTAATTAGTGTGCCTCACTGCACTGTATATGACATAACTTGTCTGTCAGTGAGGTAGACCATTAAGGGCAATACGTCATAGAAGAGAGGTTCCATCTGGCAATGCGAAGTGAACTCTGGCTTAGCTCAGTTGTTAGAGCAGTGGCACGGGTAGCCAAAGGTCCAGGGTTCAAATCCCAGTGTCAGAGGAATTTTTCTCCTATAACATTCTCATGTAATGTCCAACAGAGACAATAATCTGTGGTTCATGAATGCATATATATATATATCCATTCATTATTTGTGTACTCACTCATATGAAATATTTGCCACAGTATGGACAATTATTTTGGGCTTGACTTTGATTTTGACTCAGGTGCAATACTATGCTTTGTAATAAATTGGCATCAGATGCACTTGAATGTACCTGCTGATACGAAGTCATAACAAAATAGGAAAGACACATGAGTTTAATATCAACATGCTAGTATGCAAGACTATTACAATAATGCAATCATAATTGGGAAAAACCAAATATAAATTTCAATAATACTACAATAATATGGAAAACAATATTATTATTAATAATAATAATAATAATCATAATCATAATCACAATAACAACTTAATAAAATTCTTGTGTTTGCTCTTATTTTCATCTCACGCCTCGCCACTGACAAATACGTTTTGATTGATATATGATTCATAAGTACTAGTCGGGCAAGATATGAATGTTTGCGGCAGGAGGAGCAATTAAGCAGCCTTAACGACGTCACCTATTGCCAACACAACAGTGGTGCCCTCCTCCAAGCGCCCTCATATCGTGGCCGGCTAATACTGAGTCAGTTCTGAGGACCCCAGAATCTAATAATACAAGTCTCAGAAACATGTCTAAGTGTGTCTCTGAACAGCATAGTCCAGAAATGGTATATTCGTATTAGGTATCGTCTGGGGATATGACACGAAGATCGGCGAGGGCTTTTGCTTACTTTTTATTAGGCCCTCATACATGAAGAAACTTTAATTTTTTTCGAGATTTTCTCGAAAACAGCTCAACCTATTTTTATTAAAATTTGTACACGTGGTGATAGGCTATACTAAGAGCTATAACTTTTATTTGAAACAGTTTTCGCAAAAGTTCTCTGAAGAATACTTACAAGCCAGGCAGCGTTTGCACAAATTTAGGCTTTAAAACTTGGGTAGTGAATAATGCACCTTTGCATCAGGGGACTGGTGCCTAACTGAGACAACTGAATGCACACTCCGTAAATGCAGCCTCTTATTCTATATCAGAATATCATCATCATCATCATCATCATCATCAGGGGTTAGGCCTTGCGACCTGTTCCGTCCTCATATAAACTGGTCCTTCCATCTCTTCAAGGGTCTTCCTCTTTCTCTCTTCCCTTTTGGTTTGTATTCAAAAATAATTTTGGGAATGCGGGATTCCGGCATTCGATGTACATGATCATAATAATTTTCTTGATATTCTTTAATTTTATTGTTCAGATTATATATGTTCAATTCTTGCCTTATTGTTTCACTGAGCATTTTATCCGTTTTTTTGTATCCAGCAACTGCTCTCAGAAATCTCATTTCTGATGCTTCAATTTTTTGCTTTTGTTTTTTTGTATTAGTCCAGCATTCTGATCCGTACATAAGAGATGGTACTGCTAAAACTTTGTAGAACTTCAAAACTGTGTCTTTCCGTGTTTTGTTTATGAGGGTTCTTCTAATTGTCCCGCATATTTGATTGAAGTTTTGTAATTTTCTCTGTTGATCTAAATCTTTTGTGTTACCAACTTCACAGCCAAAATATTTAAAATCTCTTACTTGTCCTATAATATTATTATTGATTAAAATTTTACATCTCAGTTGTGATTTACCTTGGAAAGCTATGATTTTCGTTTTTGTTGGGGATATTGTTAAGTTGTACTTCCAAGCTATAATTTGTAGCTCATATATTAATTTTTGGAGACTGTCTTCTGATGCAGCTAGTACTACTTGGTCGTCAGCAAATAGAAGCGTCGTTAAATTAGTTTTATATAATCTTTCTGTATAATCTAGCCACTCATTAGTGACCTGGTCAATATATAAATTAAATAACATGGGTGATAATGGGCACCCTTGTCGAACCCCTAAATTTATTACACTTCCTTTGCTTCTTTTTCCACCACAACATATTTGTATTCTTGTTTCTGAGTAAAGACTTTGTACAGCTCTTATTAAATGTTTTGGGAAACCTTTTTTCTTTAGTATGTCCCACAGTATATTCCTTTGTACATTGTCGAAGGCTTTCACATAATCTATAAAAGCAATATATACTGGAAGATTATATTCTTTCCTCTTTTCTATTAGTTGAGTGATTGCAAATACGCAATCTATGCATGATCGCCCTTTCCTAAATCCATGTTGTTGTTCTAATAAAGTGGTGTGTTCACTCTTTTAGCTAAGATTTTAGCATAAATTTTGTAACAGGAATTCAGTAAGCTTATCCCTCTGTAGTTTGAACAGTTCTTCCTATCTCCTTTTTTATATAGTGGTTTTATTATGGCTTCTTTCCATTTATCTGGTACAAATCCATTTTTCCAACTCAGATTAATCAATCCCAAAAAAAATTCTAGAAATATTTCACTTGCATATTTTATTAATTCATTATTTATTTCATCTGTTCCTGGAGACTTTTATATCAGAATATGAAGGGAGAAAGATATATAGCCCATAGTTACGGAAGAGGAACTTATATGAGTATATATAACGCATTAGATTTTTGAATACACAGCTGTCTGTATCTGCACATAGCCTATATTAAGGATTTCAAATGTGCTTCGCTCGCGATTATTTACTCAACTGCTGGATGTTTTATTTAAACCATTTTTAAACAGAAATAATTAGAACATTATTGTTATTATAACAGCGTTTTACATAAATTGAATTAATTACGTAATTTTATATTCAATTGCAATGTTCGACGTAGTAAATATAAATAATTAAAACGAACAAAACGAATCTTGTGCCACCATATGGGCATACAGATTCGAAATGAAACGGTTAAACTGCGGCCAGATAAAGATTCTTTAGATAGGGGGTGGGGGGAACAGTTACGAGAACTCAAGAGTACTAAACTACAAACAAAGTCTAGCATCCAGGAGCGCTGGATAAGGTAAGGTTAGAATGATAGATCACCCAAATTGGCAAGCACTGATAACGAGAGATAATAGGGGAAGGTAACTGGGAACACCAGAGGAGATCGTCACTTGAATAAATTCACATATCAGGCACGCGGGGAGGAGGAAAGCGAATGGAGTGAACACCCATAAATCAAATTGAAATAATTTTAACAATTTAATAACCATAAACTCTATATAAATGTAACTTGAGAGACAACTCTATGACAACAAGCAATTTCAATAAATACATAAAAAGGGACGGTACACCCCATATAGAATTCTTAGCCTTACGTCTCAGAGAATACAAACAGATCTGGCTTAATATACCTAATGGCCTGTATACATCTGAAGCTATCTTAAGTCGCCAATACAAAATATAATTGGCAAGGAACAGCTTTATAAGAAAATTAGCAATGAGGCGTAGAACTTCTCATAAATATAAATAATGCCTTACCCAAAATCAGTAATCTATTTCAAATAGGCCAAGCAAAATTGTAAATGAGCAAGAACAGCCTTATCAGAAAATTTGCAATGTGCTGTAGAAATTCTCATTAATTAGAATAATGCCTTACAAAAATCTGAAATCTCTTTTAGATAGGCGAAGCAAATAGTAATAGGCCAAAACAGCTTTACAAGAAAATAGCAATATAGAAATTCTCATTAATTAGAATAATGCCTTACAAAAAACTGAAATCTCTTTTAGATAGGCGAAGCAAATTGTAATCCCCAAAAACAGCTTTATAAGCAAATTAGCAATATGCTGTAACAATTCTCATTAATTAGAATAATGCCTTACAAAAATCTGAAATCTCTTTTAGATAGGCCAAGCAAATTGTAATAGGCCAAAACAGCTTTATAAGAATTTTAGCAATGTGCTATAAGAATACACATTAATTTAAATTATGCTATACAAAATTCTGAAATCTATTTTAAATAGGCTAAGCAATATGTAAATGGCCAAGCCAGGCTTTATAAAAATTTTAGCAATGTACTATAGGGATACACATTAATTTAATTTATGCCCTACAAAATGTGAAATATATTTTAAACAGGCTAAGCAAAATGTAATTGGCCAAGCCAGGCTTTATAAAAATTTTTGCAATGTACTATAGGGATACACATTAATTTAATTTATGCCCTACAAAATGTGAAATATATTTTAAACAGGCTAAGCAAAATGTAATTGGCCAAGCCAGGCTTTATAAGAATTTTAGCAATGGGCTATAGGGATACACATTAATTTAATTTATGCCCTACAAAATGTGAAATATATTTTAAACAGGCTAAGCAAAATAGCAATAGGCAAGGACAGCCTTATAAGAAATTTTGCACTGTGTAATAGAGAATGTGGAATACTGAGATTTGAAAAAGCATGATTACTATAGCTTGTTTCTAGCTTAATTTTCCCCAGTGAGATACCAGCATTCGTATACTAGGGTGGAAGGGGAAGAGATTAAACAGGATTAATTAGCCTGTCATTGCAGAAACTACCAGACCAGGTATACTAGAAAAATACTTCGAGCTCTCGTTCCACATAAGGAACCTTACAAATAGCAATAACTTGAACGAGAAAAGAGAGCCAAAAATATATATATATACCTGTCGAAATATTCAGAAAGAAGCAGGCATGACGTCACTTAGCTGACGAACACGAAATGGATACGGAAATACATGCCATCATATTAAGGGAAAATTACAGAGACAACTCTTCAAAGTGAAACGCCTACACAATTACTAAAAAAACTTGTAAGGCCACATATTAAGTTTAACTTGAAAAAGGCATTTTTAAATTTACTTTAGCTAAGTTAATGCTTTTCATAACCAACAAACGAATGGGAATTTTCAGGTTTCACGCTCAGACAATGACTTGGAATATAATTTAACATGGTGGAATGTTAACTCTATTAATCAGAAAACACATATTAAGCATGAAATGACGGATAGATCGAACTCACCATAAGCCAGCCGGAGATCCGGGAGAGAACTCCACACACAAACAAAACTCAAACGGTACTAACGTAATGGCGGAACCGCTTCCAGCTCACACCCCCAACCTTGAGCCAGAGGGCAGCACAATCCGAGCCAGGATAGCCACACAAGCAAGGAGGAAGGAAATTGGAGACGGAGAAATTTACCTCCGTCTCAGCCTCCTCCCTGGGAGGGCTCAAAATTTTTTTTGAACTTAAAGGGTAGAAGACCCCAAAATGGAAAAGGGAAAACGTGAAACCTGAAAGGCTAAAGCTAATTACATACAATCAAGAGCCATAATCAGTTAATATAGTACCATATGTACTAATAACACTTATACCCATTCAACTTAAACTAAACAGTTCAGTATCAATCATGATTAATGGCAATAAGTATACCATAAGTAAAAAAAATTTGCTTAAGAAATGTCTATATCTTGATGCACAATTTTTTATATATATAAGATATGTCCTTGATATAGGTGAAATACGTGTGTGATCTACTGAATATGTCCCTGTAATAAAACATCAACACCCACCGTATTTTCACATATTTGTTACATAGAAAATTTTGTCTTTATATTAAAAAGTTCTCTTGAGATATCGTCCTTCTTAGTAACTTGAGGGTAATAAATCTTGAGCTTGAAAGTTTATGCTTGACATTACTTAAGATATACCCATACTTACATTTGATTACCTTTAATTTCTTGTGACTCCAAGATCTAATCACGTCTACAGAACGTGACATAGCAGGCCACCAAATACAAAACTCTGCCATAAAATAATGAGGGAAAATCCCCATTTTTCTTTTGAAGCACTATATTTGGGTTACCCCCAAAAAAAACTTGAATAACACTGGGGAGAATACTGGAGAGAGCACTATAATATCGCACTTACAGGAGCAGATGATCACCATTGATAATAGATCACCATACATACGTAGGTACGCCAACACCCACATGTCCAGATGAGGGAAGGCGGAGCTGGCCGAAGATCAAAGCCCAGCCAAGGTCCATCTATGGCCGAACATACAATAGCACAGCAGAAGAAGATAGGTGCGTAGAAAAGGGGGGGAATATGCTGTAGAACACCAGCACAGCTCGAAGATCGATGACTGCTGTAGAGAACGATGGTACGAGGCTCCGGCCACCAGAGTCCAGTGGCAAAAACAAGTAGGGGCTGCAGTCCCCAATGAGCGACGTACAGGATTCACTGAGCATGGAGCTCTCATGCTCAGAAGGACAGCAGGAGCAGCATGGTATCCAAACCAAGAGGAAGATAGGGCGAATGTGCCCCTCCATCCAGAAGTAGATCCAGAAGGCAAACATGAAACAGAGTGGTAACCATTAGCTCTGGAGTGAATAAATATATGTATAGGTGAAATATGCACACTCCAGCTATCTTGCTTGAGTCTCAAATAATCTTCAAGAAGGATGATTTCAAATTTCTTTAATAAGAGACTTTCTTGCTTAGAAATTATTAAATTCAATATTAAACTGTGTCTTGACGGAGAGTGTTGAAGAGTCGAACAAGTCACTTTTTTGATAGATAATGTTCATTGTATTTATCTTTGGAGATTTAATCACTTTGATTAAAAGTCTTTCTTTTATCACTTTGTAGAATTTATAGTTATCTCTTATTTTTCTTTTATTTTAGTTCATTTTATATGAAAATAGATTATAATTTGTCTCTCTTTTTTTTTCAGGGGAATGTCAATAATTTATGTATCCACGTGTATTATCTTTTTGAGTTTTTTTTGAACTAAGGTTTTTTTTTCTTTTTTTTTTCACTGAGGTTTTTTTTTTTTTTTAACACCGAGATTTTTTAACTGAGGCCTCAGTATGACTTAGTAAATTAGACGAGGGGCCCCACAATTTTGAGTACCAAATGAATGGAGCCCGGAAATCCGACCAACCCGGCAAGTACCGATCCATCCGCCAAACATGTTACAATAATTAAATACAAAATTTATTTATATAATTCCACCAACAGAATTTACCAACTAAACCAAACGTGAAACCAAGAAAAGTAAATATTAACATCATTACAATAAATTTCATTAAAATAACCCTTCCTTTTGAAGGAACTACAAATGGTAGAAAAGCACCAACTATACACATATAAATAAGTGCTCAAATACAACCTACAATGCCTTGAGTTGAGAAGCATGGCATCTACGCCTTGAAGAGTCATGCTCATGTTCCAAAAGAAAAGAGACTCCGTTCTGGAGTTGCTTAATAATACGAAAGGGGCCCACATAACGGGGCGCTAATTTCTTAGCAAATTTATTAGACGCCTTACTAACAGGGTAGTTTCTGCACATCACTAAATCATTAACCTTAAACTGGCAAGGGACCCTACCCCTATTATAAGCCGTAGCTCTCCTACCATGGGCAGCTAAGAGATTGCGTCTAGCAGCTTTCCAAGTCTGAGAGAGATCCAAAGGGGTAACAGCGTCAGGCAATAAATCAGCCAGGTGCCACAGGTTACTGAGCGGATGGTTGGGCGTAAATGTGAACAGAAGAGAAAATGGAGAGAAACCATGACTATCATGGACAGCCGTATTGAATGCAAACTGCAACCAGTGCAGATTACTATCCCACAAGGAATGATCACTGCTATGGTACGCAATTAAAGCATTCTTAAGGTTGCGCATGACGCGTTCAGCATGGCTGGGATTCGGGTAGTATGGACTGGTGGTGATATGGTCAATGCCCCTGCGAAAACAGAAATCCTTGAATATACGGGAGGTGAACTGGGGACCATTGTCCGAAACAATGGACTCCGGAAACCCGCAAACCTGGAAGATGGATGATAAAGAAGAAATCACTTTCTCGGTGCGAGAATCCCGCAGAGGGAACAACCAATTGAACTTCGTAAAAGCGTCCACAACCACCAAGATAAAAGTGTTGCCCTTGCGAGAACGAGGCAATTTGCCAAGAAAGTCAATAAACAGTTTCTGAAAAGGACGCTGAGGAACGGTGGATGACAGAAAACCAATACGTGAATTCAGAGTAGGTTTGGACATAGCACATTCATTGCATGATCGAACACGATCACGAATATCCACGAACATGCGTTTCCACCAGAAGGCAACACTGATCTTATGGAGCGTCTTCTTAATACCCAAATGCCCCCCAATGGAAGAGACATGAAAGTATTTAAATACCATATCTCTAAGGGAAACTGGCAACACAATCTTAGGCCGCTTCTGCCTACCTACCAAAATCTGCAGAACACCAGAGACCAAACGATAATTACTAACAACAGCACGATTGCCAAGCTGGTCAATAATACTAGCCAAATCAGGGTCAAGACGCTGATGGTGAGAAATGTCAGCGTACGCCAAAGGAAAGTTAGTCAAGAGAGGAGCAATAGTCTCCTGAGCAGGCAACACCACAGGAGGGGCGGAGGAATCCAAGGGCTGTTCAGAACAAGACGGATAGCCTTCGAACATGCGAGAAAGAGAATCAGCAAGGATATTTTGAGATGACTTAATATGAACAGGGAGAAATTTGAATGCTGAGAGCCTAACGGCCCAACGAGCCAGTCTGCCCGTCTTACGGGGGCGAGCCAAACACCAAGACAACGCTTGGTTGTCGCACTCCAAGATAAAATTGACGTGCTCGACATACATCCGGAATTTCTCCAGAGCAAAGATGACGGCAAGAGCTTCCAATTCATAAATGGAAAACATTTGCTCTTGTTTGCTCAAAGATCTCGAAGCAAAGGCAACCGGCTTACGCCCATCTGGGAACTCTTGAAGAAGCACCGCACCCAACCCAACAGAACAAGCATCGGTTTGGACAATGAACGTCCTGGAGAAGTCGGCCATGGCCAAAATCGGCGGATTAGTGATGGCAGACTTAAGGTTCTCAAAAGCGAGTTGCTGCTCATCACCCCAAACAAACGGCACACCCTTGCCCCTCAGGCGATTCAAGGGAGCCGCCCGCACAGCAAAGTTGGGAACAAATTTAGCGAAAAAGTTAACCATGCCTATAAACCGAGCAACACCTTTAACATTGGTAGGAGGCGGGAAGTTCCTGATAGCAACAGTCCTCTCTGGGTCAATAGCAACCCCATCTGGAGAGATAATATGGCCGATGAAACTAAGTTGCGGCCTCGCGAACCGCACCTTAGTTGGCTTGACTGTCAAACCGGCCTCCTGGAGTCGACGAAAAACTTCCCGAAGGTGACCAACGTGAGACTGGAAATCCTTGCTATAAATGACCAAATCATCAAGATAATGGTATACATAGTCAAATTTGATGTCAGAAAAGATGGTGTCAAGTAGCCTGGTGAGAACCTGTGCGCCAGTAGCAAGGCCAAATGGCAGGCGGCAGAACTCAAAATGCTGCCAATCAGTTGAAAAGGCAGTCAGATGGCGGGAGGATTCCTTAAGAGAGATCTGGTTATAGGCACTGTTAAGGTCAAGTGAAGAAAATACCTTAGCACCCGCAAACCAATGGGCTGCCGAATGTATATCCGGCAACGGCATGGACTCAATAACAATTTTCTGATTTAGAGCTCTATAATCTATGACAGGGCGGAAATCGTCTTCACCTTTCGGCACTAAGAAGATGGGAGTCGAGTATGGTGACGTCGAGGGCCGAATGATGCCCTTACTCAACATCTCATTGATTTTACGTCGCATGACCAAAAGTTTCGGAGGGGCTAACCTGTACGGGGGAAGACGGACTGGGACATGATCAGTAACCTGTATCTCATACTGTATGACATTTGTTACTCCCAGCCTCTCACTCAAAACATCAGGGTAAGCGTTAACAACCTCCAAAATTTGATTACGTTGTTCAGGAAGCAAATGATCTAGAGAAATCTCCTTAGTGGGGAAAGTATCATTAACTCCAGAATGGTGATCAATAAGAGAGGCACAAGGAGGGAAGGCACCGGAACCAGGAGAAATAGCAAATGGGATTTTATGGTGGGTATTAAACTTGAAATAAAGCTGACGTAACTGAAAATCCAAGGTTAATCCAGTAAATGAAGCAAACTCAGCCCCCAAAATAACCGGGCAAATCAAAAATTGCAAGACCAGAAAAGAAACTTTCCAAGAGAACTTTGCTATACGAAGAGACAACTGCACCGATCCCAAAATATTAATTCCTGACCCATCAGCATTAAGAGCAGCCCCTTGAAACGGGTGAATACTAGATAAAGAAATACCCAAGAATGGTAAAACATCACTACGAATGCAAGATTTACTGGCCCCAGAATCGATCAACGCTTGAAAGGGAGACTTATTAAGAGAGACCTCAACCAAAGGGAGATGTTGCTGTACGCGCCCACTACAACCCATAGCCTGAAATAAGACCCGGTCACGCTCTGAAGGATGAATGCCAGGAATGGAGTGAGAAAATTCAGGTACTAGTCAGGAATCAGGAGGTGATGGTGACGGCCCAATAGCTGGACCGGCAGAGGCGCGACGCTGAACATCAAATTCTTTTTTCCTACAATTCGCCTCAAGGTGACCAAATTTATGACAATATGAACACAGGCGAGAGTTTCTATTCCCATCCTGGCCATTAGCATTACGCTGGCGAAGGTCCGCTAGTCTTTTACGACAATCTCTGCTCAAATGACCTACATTAGAGCAATAATGGCAAGAGCGTTGTTCACGAGCATGACTGTCATTCAGTCGATCATGAACCCTGTGGACTCCCTGAGACAGTGTAATAGCGGAAGTGGCACGACAAGCGTCAGCACTCTCTGCTTCAGCAATAACAGACACAAGATTAGATAAGTCTGAATAGGAGACAGGTCTAGCTGCAAATGTCAGATAAGAACGAGTACTAGGATTTAATCCAGATATAATAACATCTACAACTTGTTTCTCAGAATCGGGAACCTGGAAGACTGCAGCATGCAATTTAATATCCAGGAAGAACTCTGAGAAATGTCCATTTAGTCGCTGAGGGCGGTAATAATATCTGCGCAAATAATCTTGACGCGGTCTAGATGGTATAAATTGGACCAAAAGTTGAGCGTGAAAATCTAAAAGAGTCTTGGAAGTACTTAAAACACCCTGCAATATTTCCAACACCCGACCAGAAACAATGGAAAGTAATAACTGCAAAGCCACGAGATCCTTCACTCGAAATGATGCAGCAAGTTCAACAAATTTGACCAAAAACCGAAGGAAAAATATTACATCAGGCAATTTAGAAATCGCAAAAGTACCTTCGCGTTCCAGCATCTTTTGTAAGGGATGCGGCATCTTTAACGGCGCAAATTGAAGATCAGCCAATGCTGATTGAACGGACAGAACCCCATGCGAAGAAACTCCCTCATGCATAGTATTAGAAATTGTTGGCTGATTATAAACATCCTGAGGTGATGGTAATTCAACATGTAATGGAGGGGATGAAGTGGAGGGTAATCCAACACAATGGGCGCCGGCAACAACAGGCAATTCAGACTCTTCCATCCCAGAGGATGAAAAGGTCGAGACTAATAATTCAGTAAGTTTATCCAACTCGCCCAAATCCAGGTTAGCATCCCGCATCTGCGACAGAAGGAAAATTCTGTTTTCCCAGTGCCAAGCACGATGTCGCAATCGACGTTTTTGTCGATAAGATGCCTCAGGATCCAGCAACAATTCGGAAGCTAAATCTAGTAATTCAGACACCGAGCGTCTAACCAATTGAAATTCCATGACAGAATCCTGCGATGAAATGAAAGAGCAAGAGGGGTTATGTGAAGTAGCAATTTGTTTAAGTTTGGCCAAAAGCGAGGGTACATCTGCAGAGTCTTCCACCTTGACTCCCCTAGACCTAATCTCAAACAATAACTCCTCCTTGCGGAGAAACTCCCACGATAGTTGAGTTCTTAAAGGCATGATGCAAGTATGCAAAAGTAGGAGCGAATAGAAAAGTTTAAAAAAGGGATGCAGGGCATCCAACCTCCTCTCTCCCCAGGTTACTGCTACCAACTGCGGCCAGATAAAGATTCTTTAGATAGGGGGTGGGGGGAACAGTTACGAGAACTCAAGAGTACTAAACTACAAACAAAGTCTAGCATCCAGGAGCGCTGGATAAGGTAAGGTTAGAATGATAGATCACCCAAATTGGCAAGCACTGATAACGAGAGATAATAGGGGAAGGTAACTGGGAACACCAGAGGAGATCGTCACTTGAATAAATTCACATATCAGGCACGCGGGGAGGAGGAAAGCGAATGGAGTGAACACCCATAAATCAAATTGAAATAATTTTAACAATTTAATAACCATAAACTCTATATAAATGTAACTTGAGAGACAACTCTATGACAACAAGCAATTTCAATAAATACATAAAAAGGGACGGTACACCCCATATAGAATTCTTAGCCTTACGTCTCAGAGAATACAAACAGATATGGCTTAATATACCTAATGGCCTGTATACATCTGAAGCTATCTTAAGTCGCCAATACAAAATATAATTGGCAAGGAACAGCTTTATAAGAAAATTAGCAATGAGGCGTAGAACTTCTCATAAATATAAATAATGCCTTACCCAAAATCAGTAATCTATTTCAAATAGGCCAAGCAAAATTGTAAATGAGCAAGAACAGCCTTATCAGAAAATTTGCAATGTGCTGTAGAAATTCTCATTAATTAGAATAATGCCTTACAAAAATCTGAAATCTCTTTTAGATAGGCGAAGCAAATAGTAATAGGCCAAAACAGCTTTACAAGAAAATAGCAATATAGAAATTCTCATTAATTAGAATAATGCCTTACAAAAAACTGAAATCTCTTTTAGATAGGCGAAGCAAATTGTAATCCCCAAAAACAGCTTTATAAGAAAATTAGCAATATGCTGTAGCCATTCTCATTAATTAGAATAATGCCTTACAAAAATCTGAAATCTCTTTTAGATAGGCCAAGCAAATTGTAATAGGCCAAAACAGCTTTATAAGAATTTTAGCAATGTGCTATAAGAATACACATTAATTTAAATTATGCTATACAAAATTCTGAAATCTATTTTAAATAGGCTAAGCAATATGTAAATGGCCAAGCCAGGCTTTATAAAAATTTTAGCAATGTACTATAGGGATACACATTAATTTAATTTATGCCCTACAAAATGTGAAATATATTTTAAACAGGCTAAGCAAAATGTAATTGGCCAAGCCAGGCTTTATAAAAATTTTTGCAATGTACTATAGGGATACACATTAATTTAATTTATGCCCTACAAAATGTGAAATATATTTTAAACAGGCTAAGCAAAATGTAATTGGCCAAGCCAGGCTTTATAAGAATTTTAGCAATGGGCTATAGGGATACACATTAATTTAATTTATGCCCTACAAAATGTGAAATATATTTTAAACAGGCTAAGCAAAATAGCAATAGGCAAGGACAGCCTTATAAGAAATTTTGCACTGTGTAATAGAGAATGTGGAATACTGAGATTTGAAAAAGCATGATTACTATAGCTTGTTTCTAGCTTAATTTTCCCCAGTGAGATACCAGCATTCGTATACTAGGGTGGAAGGGGAAGAGATTAAACAGGATTAATTAGCCTGTCATTGCAGAAACTACCAGACCAGGTATACTAGAAAAATACTTCGAGCTCTCGTTCCACATAAGGAACCTTACAAATAGCAATAACTTGAACGAGAAAAGAGAGCCAAAAATATATATATATACCTGTCGAAATATTCAGAAAGAAGCAGGCATGACGTCACTTAGCTGACGAACACGAAATGGATACGGAAATACATGCCATCATATTAAGGGAAAATTACAGAGACAACTCTTCAAAGTGAAACGCCTACACAATTACTAAAAAAACTTGTAAGGCCACATATTAAGTTTAACTTGAAAAAGGCATTTTTAAATTTACTTTAGCTAAGTTAATGCTTTTCATAACCAACAAACGAATGGGAATTTTCAGGTTTCACGCTCAGACAATGACTTGGAATATAATTTAACATGGTGGAATGTTAACTCTATTAATCAGAAAACACATATTAAGCATGAAATGACGGATAGATCGAACTCACCATAAGCCAGCCGGAGATCCGGGAGAGAACTCCACACACAAACAAAACTCAAACGGTACTAACGTAATGGCGGAACCGCTTCCAGCTCACACCCCCAACCTTGAGCCAGAGGGCAGCACAATCCGAGCCAGGATAGCCACACAAGCAAGGAGGAAGGAAATTGGAGACGGAGAAATTTACCTCCGTCTCAAAACGAACTACAGATTCATGAACCTTACCCGTACACACGGGTAAACCTTAATTGTTGCATAAACAATTAAAAACGACTGCTAAATAAAAAGCTAAAAGTTCTTATTTGAAATGCATTTCACGATTAAAATACACCGCCTGGGGGGGAAAGACCTCAGATTCGAGTCCCCTAGTCCCCCCCCCAAAAAAAACTGCCTAATCCAAAGCAATAAATGCTTTACCATGTAGGCCTACATTCATGATCCCTCTTCCGTCACCTATGTAAAAAAAAATGTTTGCTACAACAACCTTTATTCTTCACCGGATATAGTAAAATTAATTAAATCACGGAGGATGAAATGGGCTGGACATGTTGCGCGCATGGGGGAGGAAAGACATATCTAAAAAATATTGACTGGGAGACCCGAAGGGAAAAGACCACTTGGAAGACTTAGACGTAGGTGGGAGGACAATATTAGGATAGATTTAAGGGAAGTAGGATTTGCGAGGTATGGTTGGATGGAGTTAGAACAGAATAGGGTTGAATGGCGGGCTCAGGTAAGCGCGGAAATGAACCTTCGAGTTCCATAAAATAGATAATATTCCTTTAGCTTGCCTCTATTGTCATTGAGTAAGTAAGTAAGTAAATAAATGACAATCGAGCAAGACCACCTTCAATTAATTTCACCAATGAATATGTACTACATGGATACACTAGCTCAAATATTATATTAGATTACTTATCAAAATGTAAATGTTCAGTTTTGTTTGGCATTATTTGCCAAAGGAGGTTTCGCACGGGTTTTCTAATTTTCACAAGAGGAATGTTAAAGAAAATGTTGCCATTAATGCAACCACCAACCTTTCGATTGATTTTCGTCAAACAACGTTTAGCTACTGATCCTCATTATGCTAATAAGTAATAAGTGTATGGAACGAGACACGATTTCAATTCCCGATTAAATTTGAAGGTTGAGGTTTCAATATGTGTGTGGTAAAGTTTCATGCATGAAGATGTAGGACATGGAAATGCAAGAAAAGATTTCAGACTGGGGGTAGAGTCCACTCATGGGATTGATCTTCTAGGCCATCCATAGAGAAAGTTTACCTTGGCAAAGTAAAGTGTAATGGTGTTACACAATGTTACAGGTTAATATTCTCAGCACGCCACGGACCTTCACACCCGCTCCCAAATTACTATTTAATAGCTATACATACTTCAAGATCAACCGTAAGACCTACAGTAATTATTAGAATTATCTTCCTGTAAGGTTATACGTGTTATTTTAAGAAAGGTTATAACAGGTTATTCGGTACCAAGTATCAAACGTATCGCCTACGTTTTGCATCGTTAATGTAAAAAGAATATATCCCCGTAATCTAATACAACAAACGTATACTATGATGAACAATAACGCAGAAGTATACTTTTAGAGAAGATTAAATCAGGTCAAATAGATTTTAACGAGTATAATAATTTTTATACAATAAATTTTATTTCAGCTATGGTACTAAACATTTTTGTGGCTGATGCTTTCACTATAATGGAGCTTTTGTAGCTGGTGACAACAGACCAACGTTGGACATCATCAAACCAACACAATGATTTCGAGTGGTGTATAAATCCAAAAATAAAAATAAAATGAAATAAAGATAACACAGGTCTGCAACTAAAAAACTGCACAGGATGTCTCTTAATTTTAGTACAGAATTTTACTTCCTAATACCTAAAGAAATACCAAAAAACTTCTATCACGTCCATTTTTTGTGTAAGTGAAGTGGTTATATTTATTTTTCATAAAATTTATGGTTTATTGAAAATCCGGTATTTTATCTTACAAATTATCAAAAACAATTGATTTTTACATTAATTTATTCAATTATGGCTTATCTATACAATATATAATGTTAACTGTTAGGGGTGAGTGGTGGAGGGGGGCGGCACAAGTCAAAGAAGTTCAGTATCGCACATGAAAGTAGAGCCGCCATAAGTAGAAACATTGGGGATCAAGACAAACCATGGGCCCCTCACAAGGTGTGTAGAAGATGTGTGGAAGATCTTCGTTTGTGGTTTAAGGGTAAGAAAAACTCATTTCGTTTTGGAATTCCTATGATATGGCGTGAGCAGAAAAATCATACAACCGATTGCTATTTCTGTTCAGTATATGTAAAGGGATTTAATTCAAAAAATAGAAAGAACATATCTTATCCTAACCTTGACTCAGCTATTCGTCCAGTGCCCCATAGCTCTGAAATACCAATCCCACAGCCACCTTCCAGTTTAGATGAATAGGACGAATCTAGCTCAGATTTTTCTGTTGACGAGGGGCCTGAACTATTTTCTCAGAGTGAGCTCAATGACCTAGTAAGAGATTTAGGTCTATCAAAAGATGCAGCTGAATTGCTAGGTTCGAGACTAAAAAACAAAAACCTTCTGTCATCTGGTACCTCATTTTCGTGGTATAGGCACCGAGAGAAAGAATTTACTCAGTTTTTCTCCAAAGAGGGACATCTAGTTTTTTGTAATGATGTACAAGGGCTCATGAAGTGCTTTGATGTAGAATATGATTCATCTGAATGGCGCCTATTCATTGATTCGTCCAAAGCTAGTCTTAAAGCAGTCTTGCTGCACAATGGAAATACTTTTGCATCCCTCCCTATGGGACACTCGGTGCATATGGAAGAAAACTATAACGATTTGGCCATTATTCTAGAAAAAATCAAATATCAAGACCATCAATGGATGGTTTGTGGGGACTTCAAAATACTAACCATGATTTTGGGTCAGCAGTCAGGTTATACAAAGTACCCATGTTTTCTATGCTTGTGGGATAGTAGAGCCAGAGAGCAGCATTGGACCAAAAGTGACTGGTCACTGCGAGAAACCCTAAAACCCGGCGAGAAAAAAGTCATCAATACGACTCTGGTTCCAACAGAAAAGATTTTATTTCCCCCTCTTCACATTAAATTCGGGCTTATGAAACAGTTTGTAAAATCACTGCAAAAGGGTGGGAATTGTTTTAGATATCTGTGTTCTAAATTCCCGAAGCTGTCTGAAGCCAAGTTGAAAGAGGGAGTTTTCACTGGTCCCGACATAAGAAAACTTTTATCCGACTCCCTCTTTGTGGAAAGTATGAATGAGAAGGAAAAAGAAGCTTGGGAATCGTTCAAGGGTGTAAAGATTTTTGGGAAATACTAAGGACCCTGACTACAAAACCATTGTGCATCGTATGATGGCAGCGTACAAGGCTCAAGGATGCAAGATGAGCTTAAAGGTTCATTTTTTTACACTCCCATATAGACTATTTTCCTGAAAACTTGGGAGCTTACAGTGAAGAAATGGGTGAACGGTTTCACCAGGATGTCCGTGATATCGAGAGACGGTACCAAGGAAGATGGGATGTCAATATGCTTGTGGACTACTGTTGGATGCTGAAGCGGGAAACCAAAGATGGAAATCGGAAATGAGTCCGGCGAAGCATCAAAGAGAAGAAGAAAAGGTTTCACAAAAAAGATGAATAAACATAAAATTGTGAATAAATGTCACAAAATGATGTTTCATTTGTTGTAAAAATTAATATGTTTGATTCATCTTAATACATGAGTGCTTTTTACCAATATTGTGTATCTTTTAGTTTTGCAAAAAAACCTTACGTGATAGGGGAAAATGGATGCCATTTTTGGAATCAGTGCATTTTAAAACATATAATTTAGTAAAAATATCTCATGCAGCTGAAAAATTATTTTTTTTTGCAGACCTGTGTAATTGTCAAAAAGTCATGCCCCAGAAAACTAAATTTACTATAATAATACCGGTACATTAGTTGTCTTACCTAGTTTCTAATATCAATTGTTTCATTATATTATGTTTTGTTATTCATTTATTTTGTGATGTAATTTGCATGGATTTAAGTGAAAGTTTTCATTTTACTGGCGGCTATGACGTACTGGCGTAGAGTATGAGATCATTGAAATAGGAATTCCACTGCTACACCAATTTCACTGTTGTTAACCCAACTGCCTAGTAGGTTATTCTAGAAACATATAAAACATACTCTGATTTTTTAGGAACTGAGGATGGCGTAACTTTGCGCCGAAATGCATATTCAATTTTAAACAACCTACAACACACTGGGCACACGTTTCTACAAGAAAATTTTACCTAACATTCAAGAAAGAACACTACAACACTGAAGATTTTAACATCACCGTTTTAAACATGGTGTAAAGACTCCCGGCAGTGGGGTAATCCATTTTATGCATTTTTACTACATAGACTTGTGTAATTTGTGAAAAAGTTTTAATCTGTATATATATATTTTTAATTATCTTTTTACAAACTAATCAAGAAAAGACAACACTCAAGATTTTGACATCACCGTTTTATACATGGTGTAAAGACTCCCGGCAGTAGGGAAATCCATTTTCTGCACATTTTAGTATTTTACTACATTGACCTGTGTAATTTCTGATAAAAATTTTAATCTGTACATATATTTTTAATGATCTTTTTTAGTGTTCTGTACATGAATATCACAGTGTGTTGTATGTTTATTTTAATATCAGAGGGAATAAGGAGGTAGATAAATACTACTCAAAATAATTCTCCCTCTGCGGTAAATATGAAATTTATTAATTCATATAAAACATATTTGTGATTATCACTAGCTGTGGGTGGTACCAGCGAGCTTAGAGCGTGGCAGGTCCACCGTCAAACAATTTCACGCTATTAGCTTGGATGGGTTTAAAATAATTTAGTCCTTCGTCATCTGGGTCTATCCTAATCCTGTTTTACGCAGAACGAGCACCAATTGTGTGACCGAAGATGGGCTTTTTAGGTTGAAATATATACATATCCATTTTATTAATAGTGAAGAGGACCCGACATAGGCATGCAAGATTTTAAAATTTTAATTCTAAGACAGTGATAGGCTATAACCTAAAGACTTGTTGTAATTTTTAATATATTTAATGACGAGTATATTGTACATTTTAGAAAATAGGTTTGTTTTGTATTATTTGACTTTACAACACTTTGTAATTGCGGTTATAACATATTTTTATGTACTAATGTAACGCAAATAGATTTTAGAGCTACTATGTAAGGATACTATATAAAACATGAGTTGTGGGTAGAAGGCAGATATAAGTACAGTATTGTGCAAAGCAAATATTGTAACAAGTTACAACAAGAAACCTGGGCAGTGGTTCTTAGGGACGGTTCGCGAACGTTTAGTCATTCAGTATTCTTACAAAAATTTCTAAAATGCAAAATTTAAATCAATGAAATAATTATTAATAACACAAAAAATATCACTTTAATTCATTCAGTGGGTCTATATTAACTTGTTGTACGACCATCAGGCCTTTAATAAAACAGATAAAAACTTAGTCTTAGCTTAGGCCTAGTGTTAGATTTACAGGTACAGCTTTACTTCAAGTGCCTTGAGGCAAATCTAGCTGACTCGGAGCTGTATAAAACAAATTTTACTGAATTATTTGGTGAAAAATATAAAATGAGATAATTTCATACAGTTTATAGTCTATTTTCGGAGAAGAGCCATTAAAATGCTTGTAAATCTATAATATCAATTATAACTGAACGAAAAGTAGGTGATAAAGTAAAATTCAGGCAGTAGAATGTACAGATTTTATTAATGGAAGAATGATTATGTTCATCTGATTTAAATCACGTGTCGTTATTGTTCGGAATATCAATGACTTCCTCGCCAGATCTTAGGAATCTGCTACTTAATTAGGGAGACAAACATTAAGGTTACAGACAAGACAACGCCCCACTTGCGATATAATTATATACACTACTAATGTACAATGAACGCCGCTATTTATTACAAGGTGAGAAAAAGGTAAACACGGGAGTTTAAGTGAAAATTATGACCTCGTTATGAATGGAACAATGAATTTCCCGCCACTTCATGGGTTAGTGCAAATGATTTTTCTCAGGGGTCTGGCGTGTAATCAAGTAGTCGCATCTATTGTATAATTTCTAGAACAAAATATTTCGTAACACAAGAATGTTTCTACTTCAAGTACATGAAAATAAACCGATCCTAATATGTTAATACCTTAATTAAGCTTGGGTCACCAAGTTCTATTCAAGGAAATGTTTTTGTTTTACATGGTTATATACAGTGTTTTTTTTTTTTTTTTTTTTTTTTTAATATTTAAGGGATAGTCTCGCTTTTGACTTGACTGGACATTGCCAGACTTACCCTTATATTTAGAAGGAAAATGTAATCACACAATGTGCATAAGGTTATACGAATTTAAGTCCTCTGAGGTGAATTCAGTTCGTAAACATTTATTCTACCCGTAAGCTGCAATTTAGTCTATGATACGTTCACAGGGTTTCTTGCACCTTTAACTAGAAGACGGTAAATTTAAAATGAAAAGTAGCTATACCTCTATTTTAAAGAGTTGGGGTCTGACAAGTTTGCGACCAACCTTGGAACTACTGCGGGATATTACTGATCATCAGTCATGTTTATATGAATAAGCGGAGTTATTTCCACAAAGGAACATATAATTTAACACATAAAAACAACTGCAGAATTGCCAGAGACAGAACGACATGTGCAGCAAAATTAATGCAAATAAATGCAATTTGAAGCCAAGAAGATTGTTAAAATATCCTTCAACTTCAGATCTCTATCAACGAAGAATGAATTATTATTTAATGAACATACTTACACAAAATAATTATGAAGTTGAAATAAAGCAGCAGGTGGAGCCGTAGGAAGGCAATCTAAATGACATACGAAGAAAGGGCTTAGAATTTGGAACGAAGGAATTGAGGAAACAATTAAAGAAAAACAAAGTGCTTATGAATGTTTTCTGAAATGTCTTAATGATCAAAGAAAATAAAATTACAGACTGTGAGAAATAAAGCAAAATCACTCTTTGGAAAGGCTCATCGAGATAGTTGGAATTAATTTGTAGCAGAGATAGAACATGATGTATATAGTAGGGTTGAATGAAATAAGTTCAAACAGATATTCCGCTAACATACAATTGTATTGTCTTTACGGAATATTTTATTTCTCACTCACATGTTACCATACAACCGTTTTCATAAAACTTTAATTGAAGGTTTTATATTTTGAAAACACAAATGAAGGATAATGTCCTCAATTCTCCACCTACCAACGAAGTAGAAAGACAGATGACGCAGGGGCAGGACGGTAAAACGTATCCATTCATGCGATGCAGATAAGAAAAGAAAGTAATTTAAAATTCAGATCGTTGTCCTTCATAGGCCTACATCCAAAAATCTACGCTACTGTCTTTAATTTCTTATTGAATGAAGATCGTCTCCCTCATAGTCGTTTCCAAAACAAAACTAATCTCTTGAAATACATGCACATCATTAATGAAATGTCAAATAGGGCTATATTCTCTTCGTATTTTCTCTTCCACATACCGGAGAAGTACGTATCTCCGTCGCTAAAACTGAGCAATACGAGGAAAAGAAAGTAGGTCCATGATTTCAATATGTCATTTGCTCAGCATGGTAGGCCTACACGTTCTGACAGTAATAATAATAGTAAAAGTAGTATTGGTATAGCCATTATTGTTAACACTGCAGTTGATTCAATACCAATTTGGAGGCGATGACTGCGAACTAGTCGTGATATGATGACCCGATTCCTTGCTAAGTCTTATGCAATTATTGTATTGAACATGAACACGTCAAAGGAAGGAAGACGACTAGGACAAGGATAGATCGTCTAGAAAATGAAACTGCTCATGAGGTGATCATCAATGTGTGCTGGGAGACGATAACACAGATAGATCTGTTCTCTTTCATCATTTTCATTGTTCTATGTCCAGAAATTATTCTTTGTGGTTTCATACATAGACTACATTTTACCTAACAGATTAAATTTACTAAACTAATTACTCATTAGATACCACAACTGTTGTCTGCAGCAGTTTACTAACGAAAAGCTATCATTTAGGCCATTTTCATTAACCACATCATCATATTTGTCTATGCCTTTTATCATCCACTGCATGCCTATGCCTAAACTAATTCCCATCTTCAATATTCTCTTATAAGAAGGTCTAGAGGTACATCCGAGATTTTAATGTTATATGGTACTCGTTTATTAATTCCGTTGAAGTTTGGGTAACGTCCGTACATGCATTATATTACAGACATTATAGCATTGCAAGAGAAGTTGAAAGATTCATTTTCCCATTAAACGTAGTGTAGAGTATAATATTCAAGAAATAATCGAATCGAGATAGCACTGGAAAACACTCTTCACGGTCCTTGAAACCGAAAATCGTGTTTTCATAATATCGTCTGTCTTGTTTGTCCGTCTGTCTACATGTCTGTACAGTTATGTTGTGGTATAGATATTATTACAGGTTTTTTTCTGATCTTGTGTCTTGTTGCTAGTACTAAAATATGAATTCTGTTATTGAATGTTTTCTTCAAATTTAAATTTAAAAATATACCCAATGTTTTTGTCAAAAATTAGATGTCGAATGATCTCGATATGAGTAACCAAACAACTATACTTTTCTCTATAAGCAAACTAGAGGGCGCTTTCCCTAGTCATTATTCCAAACTTCTCTAGTAGGCCTATCTGTCCTGGGTGACGCATGAATACAGTACCTACTAAAGATGTAGAGCAAATTGAAATTAGAATATTTTTGCATATCGCATTTCTTTATAAAGTTAAAAATTGAGATAGAAATGAAATAGGCTATATATTTTTTCATTACACAATTATTCCTCAAAATGCATTTTTTTGGAAATAATATCTCTGTTATTTTGAAAGTGATCTCATAGAAATAAGTAAGCTATGATTTCAAAATTATTCTCACTATTTTTCTCCTGAATCAATGCCCAATCTAAAATAAGCTATGTAGAATTTCAACCCATTGCAAGTGTCTAATGTCATAATTTTATCGTTTTATTTTTATCACTTTTATTTTATCGCACCTATATTCAATTGTTTTTATATAAATTCACAAACGCTGAACACTCAAAGATCTTCATAATTGCAGTTTATATCATGAAGCACAATTTATGCCATTAGTAGTTGAACACAGCGTCTGGGTATAGCCTATATAAACTGCATATGAGCAAAAGGGGATATGAAAATAATGTATAATTATTTATATGTGTGGTAAAGCAATCTAAATTTATAATACTAAATAGGCTACTATATTAATAATACGGTATTATTTTAGCAATGAGGTTAATCTAAAAAATGACAACTGATGAAATGTCGCAAAAACGTGACTATCGACGTTAGCCCAGTGATCGATATGTCATAATTAAGCCCAGGATTTGAAGGTTTTAACCTATTTTTTCCCCAGCTTCCTAATTAGAACGTTTTAACGTATTTTTCAGTTTCATACCCCTTGCTTCTTAATATATCAATCTTATAGAACCTAAAAAGGGTTAAATCGGACTGAAGGGCCTAAAAGGGGCTAAAGAGGACTTTTGCTGAAAAACTAGGGGCTAAAGAGGGCTTTTGCAGAAAAACACGATTGTTAAATAGATTTTGTAATTAATGCAAAGGAAAATATATATGTGAATTTGTTCACTTTAAGAAAAGACATAATATTAATAATAGATTTATACAACCCACTGAAATTAATAATGTATATGTCGCTTTGTCGCTTATCTTTATAACTCGAAAATATGCCACCTCGCCATTGCAGGAAATGAAATTTGAGCCGTCTTCAATATTTTGAAGGGGTACGCCGTAGCGTAGTGGTTGAGGCGCTGTGCTACAAACCGGAAGGTCGCGGGTTCGATTCCCGATGAGGTCGTTGGAGTTATTTAATTGGCCTAATCCTGGCCCTGGGGTCGACTCAGCCTCTAACAGAAATGAGTACCAGGAGCAATCCTGGGGGTAAAGGCGGCCGGTGCGTAAGGCTGACAACCTTACCACCTTCATGTTCCGAATGTCTAAAAATCTGAGAGCCTCAACCTCCTGGAACCCTCTGGGCCTTCATGGCCTGTAATAGGGAACACTTTACTTTACTTTACTTAAATATTTTGAAATCTGCAATTAATCCATTGTCGTTTCAACTTGAAAATAACAAGTTGCCGACCAACGACAGAGAAGTGTATTTAAAAGAACAAAGTCGTGACACTCCAGTCTGCTTATTTTTGTGTGTCGGAAGTAAAGTTGCGTTGCGTGGTACAGTATATTGACCCGAATTGTGCTTAAGATAGTTTGAAATGCCAAAACAGAAAATTTCAAAAATGGACTTTTCCGGCAGTCGATTGAGGAAGACCCTAAAAATTTCACAACTGATGGTCTAATAATTTTCTGCCAAGCCTGTCAAAAACAAGTAAGTAAACATAGCTATCTTTCATTTTATCTACCAGACTTGTTTATGCTATTTTTCGAGTGCCGATATAAGGAATAGTTATTTTTAAAAAAACTAGAATAACTGTGCCAAAATTATAATACAATTTTCGGTGTTAATATTTGTGTTTTATTAAGACGGCTAAAATCGTTTTTTAAAACCTATAAAGAGCTATTCTACGAAAATAAAAGGCTAAAATACCTTTTATAAAAGCCTAGAAATCCGAGCCCTAGTTATAATATAGGTTATAGATTATTTTGCCATAAGCTATCTCGCTTACAGTGACATCATAATAATAAAATATTGTAGTTTAATCCATTTTCGTTGTTTGTTATTCTTTACATGATTAACACTGTAAGCATTTGCTAAATAGTCACAATAAATATAACTCGAGGTCGTAGCTTGTGAATTTATTGATAAAATCCGGATCTATCGTGTTCTTACCTGTGAAAATATACATCAAAATGCATATAAAAATATATTCATACATAGAGTGTTATTTCTGTGAATGCACAGAAACGGAATGTAAACAAAAAAGGCAGCTAATATAAGCCGTATACAGTATGGACTGTTGAACAAAAAAATCGAAACCTATAATTTACCCGAAACATATTAGTGAAAGGCAGAATAATTATATTAAATCAGTTTAGAGAAATAGTAATTAGAAATAACTAATCAATAGTATATTCAGGAAATTCAGGATAGAAAAGAATATATAACACAATAAACTGAGCGACAGTAGTCAGTGGCGTAACTAGACCACTTGGGGCCTGGAGCGGATTTATTTTTGAGCCCCCCCCCCCAGCAAAATCTACCAACACAGCTATTTTTAACTTCTTTTTCTATGGCTATTTTTTTTGGCTTTCAGTTCATCTCCATGGGCTAATTTGTACGAAAAAATAGACAGAATAAGGGAACGAACTCATGCAGTATTTAATGTGCTTATTTATTATTATATTAGTACAATAATATTAAGTTAAGTGATTAGCAAAATATAAATGTGTGCATAATTACAAAGTAATGAAATGGAAAGAAAAAGGTTATGTTAACGAAATTTTAAGGTAAAAAACAAAAGTTTTAATTTATTCGGAGAATTATATAATAAATTAGCAAAATCTGTATTATATTAATTCAGAATATGTAATAGTCTCGTTTAAAATGTAAATACAGTAGTTAAAAACAACTTTTCTCCAGATTCCTGTATTTAATCACAAGGGCCTTGTTTGTTTTGAAAAAAATTCACTGCCTCATTTTTCAAAATCAGGTGGAACATTAATTTTTATATTAGGGTGGGGCATCAATGGGGCCCCCATAGTAAGTGGGGCCCGGGGCGGACCGCCCCCACCGCACCACCCTAGGAACGCCACTGACAGTAGTCCAGAGAAGCAATTAAGAAGTACAAAGGCTAGGGGAAACTCTCTTATAGGCCTACTGTTACCGCAGAAATTCATTGTTGAAATTTTAGAATTTTAAGATGAGGAGAGATTTTATTGTGTGTCAGGGAAAACCTGGACTCGTTGCAGAAATTGGTTACAATGGATTGACGGTGACGTGCTGAGAATTGCAATAGGCCTACTTAGAAAATTTTAGACCTACAGTCTTTTTCAGCCAATAGGAGCCGAGCCGATTCACCGGCGAAAGAATACCAAATTTGATTTAGGCCAATCAGAAATTGGGAGCCTATTTTGTAGGGACTTGTTGCAAACGATCGACACGTGGTGACGAGGAAGCAAAAATGATAGAGTTGGTGACGACGGGACAGGCTGGTCGCGCTTGAAGTCACGGGAGTTTCGCGACGCGGGAACAATGAAGTTGAATTCATATTTGTAAGTCAATAAATATAGAGGTTTGATCATTAGGGCGAGGGCATAAGATCACAAGTGTATAATCCGGAAGTACATTTGAAGTATTCAGTGCTCTGATCGACTGGTTATTAAGTGGACAGTCGCTATTAATAATAATTCCCGCTCGCGTATAATCAGTTAGACCTAAAGCATATTCCCGGCGCGATCTAATATAAATATTACCGTTTACCACCCGTGTGATAGTTTGCAAGCAAGACCATAGCAGTTCTGCCTGTTCATAAACTGTGACTAATAGAATAATAAACATCATCCTACCAGTATTTTTGCTTGTGATTTGATCGCATTAATTCCCGAAAAGCTATTCCTTGACATTAAGAGCTCTTTTTAGTTGAGGCAAGCACAGATGTGGAAGGCAACTAGAATCTCCATCTACTATAGACTGGCGCCCTTGGACATATACGCAGCGCTGTTCTTCTAAGATTTGGGTGAGTACCAAAATTCTTCAGAGGGACATTGTGCTTCGTAACACCATCGTCAAAGGTGCCTATATATCTGTAGAACTCTTTCAACTAAGCAACATATAGGCACAATATAGGCAACATTAATCTCAGCTTCTTACCGTTATATCCGCATTTCGGTCATTATCAAAGCTCCAACTCCATTAATGCGGAAGATATGATGTGATCTACTACAAAATGGTATAGTCTACTTATTTAATTCAAAAGCTGATCAAGATTCTGCAAAATCATTAATATATAATGTGAGAAACTTTGTTCAACATATTATGCGCCATTTGTTATCATATAATTCACCCTCTCTGTTATTCCTGCAGCCAACTTAATTTACCTCATAATTATAAACCTGGAATGTAACCTTATAGGTTAGAAATTCTCACAGAGAATGACAACGCTGTTTCTTAAAATTAATTACTCATAGTACAGTTCATAATGTTTTCTAATTAAGATGTTATGATATTTTGGTTTGGTCCCAGAATTAACGTAAGCAGTGTGTAATTAACTAGTGAACACGTCAACATAATTTTCTCGATGCGGCTTGAAGCAAATTCTTTACGCTTGACCAGTTCGGCTTCATTTTAACTTTTCGACATGGAATCGATTTTGATGTTTTCTTTACAAGTGTGGCAAGACAACTCGAAATAAAGATCACGCCCGAATTAGTAGGATGCTCTGAATTCTCAAAGAAGCGCAGATAAACCGTTTATCTACTTTATAACATGAGCAGAGGCGCCAACTTATATGGGCCTGTGGGGCTGAAGCCCACCCAATAATCTGCCATAGGCCTATTTTGTTAAATTATTTATTACCATTACTAAAATATGTTTCCTTGCTGAATCGCTGGAAAGCTTACACCAGGCTATTGTTGACATACATAATATTATCTCCTCTTGTTCCAATTCACTCACGATTATCTGAAGTCTTAATCTGTTAATGCAGTTTCCACATCCACCGCCATATTTTTATGCTTTTTATGTATTCATAAAAAAACTTAATCACATTGCTGTTCAAAATATAAGGACAGGGCGGAAAAGTTAAATATAGAATTTAGATTATGCTTGTGGTGAATAAAAATCAAAGGAAGGATATTAATTTAATGGGCACAGCAAGGAATTGTGATACAAGACAAGAGTGTGGAGTACAAGATAATTATTACAAAGTTTGTTTTCAGAAACAATGAAATCATTTCATGTGGGCCTATAATATTATATTTATACCATAGTCATATCGATATTATATAAATCTACTAGTAGGTGCCCAATTAATTCAAAAATTAAAAATTAAGAGCAAAATAATTGAAACACATTTATTAAACACTTACACACGAATCGTTCATAAACTAGAGTATTAATAATTATAATGAAACAGCTAAAAATCCGGCTTTGGAGTGCATTTCATGATAAATAAATTATTTAAATAAAACACCTAGTAGTTAAGTAAATAATCGCGGGAACCTAGGTTCACTGCCTCGGTTACAGCCCGCCATTCAACCCTATTCTGTGCTAATTCCATCCAACCATCCCTCGCAAATCATACTTCCCTTAAATATTAAATTTATTCTACTATTGTCCTCCCACCTACGTATAGGTCTTCAAAGTGGTATTTTGCCTTCGGGTCTCAATCCAAAATAGTTTTGAGATATGTCTTTCCTCCCCATGTCCAGCGTATTTCATCCTTTGAAATTTAATTACCTTTACTGTATTCCTGGAGTAGTCCTGGAGGATTTAATTTCCGAAGCATATGAAGATTAAGACGATAGGAGATGGAAAACATTAAATTAATAAGCTAGAGTACAACAGGATAGTATATTATGAAGCTATGCAATAGGACTGCTCAATATGAGACTGTGCAAAAAGAGTCTACGTTTTGTTTCTTTATTTTATAAAAATATTTATTAAAACAACTATTTATGTCTAATTTGTTTCAATTATCCAAATACCTTTTTGATAAGCATGGTGCTTGTTTTTATTACATTGCATCCAGTATAACTATCCAGCCAAAGTGAACTAAGTGCTACTTTAAACGGCTCATATACAGCCAAAGTGTACTATACCATTTTAATAAATGTAACAAAATTACCTACTGTTATGTTATTTTTTTTTAATCATACTTCTTTGTATTTGAATAATATAAAAGGCAAAGTAAAATATGTTGTGGTTCAAAAGTGTTAGAAGTAAACATAACCCTATTTTACAACACTCAAACTTTAACTTCAGTTTTCTCAAAATATGGAGTTTGGCGCTTAGTTCACTTTGGCGTTATACCGACCATATAAAGTTCCAGTCCACTTTCTTGTATTAATTACAGTTCTCTCTTAATTTTAATTTGAGTTTTACATTTAATTGTATTATTTACGGTTCTTTTGTTCTAGTTCTAGTGATGAGTATGTGAATTTGTAAATTCCGTCTTTATCTCAAGTTGTTTTGCGAACTAAATATAATTTTTCTTAATATTTACTTACCATATTATTGACTGTTAATGGAATTCATTTATAATTAATACTAAACGGCACCCGCACAAGGGCAAAGCTCATTTGGGCGTTAAACTTAAATTCTGTATTTTGTGTATCATATATTCGAATAAATTAATTAGAATGCAATACATGGTTTATTCGCAATGGGTTGTTTAAACTGGTGAGGGACACCAGATGAACAAATATACAAAGGCGATTCGAAAAAATATATATATAAATATTATTTTTAGGCATATGAAACATTTTTCCATTGTTATCTTGATTTAGAAGTTTATAATCAGTATTCTTCCGTAGTAATACGTATTTCGGAAAAGTAACAACAAGAAAACGATTATTCCGTAGTAATACGTATTTCGGAAAAGTAACAACAAGCAAAATGGAAGTGATATATTTTAGTATTGCTTTGGCAATAGTAAAATGACTGGTTAATTTATACATTATTTCGGAGAATTTCGTTCGCGAGTTTTTTAGTATTATTTTTCTATAGGTAATTTATTGTTTACTCAAAAAATGTATGACGATTACCAAACATAATGCAATAATTACCACCAAATAGCATAATACTTAAATATCTGGACCCGTATTAATAGGCCTGTAATTAACAATTAACAAATTCCAATGACTGTGTTATGAGACATTTTGAACTGGATGAATTCGTGAGCTTTTCCTTGCGGTTCGTGTCTTATATTTCACTAACTTAAAAGGCCCGGCTTCGCTCGGGTTTTGTAATTTTGTAATTCGAAATTAACTTATGAAGGATTTTCGTTTTTCAAACTCTTCGTCCTTATATAGGTATTTAGAATTTCCCTCAGAAAACGCTTGATAAAGCTTTTTATGACTCGTAGAGGATGTAGAATATTGCACCCCATTGATTCTACACACAAGTCTAGTAGGGTTTGAAATAAGAAACAGAAATTCCGGTAACATAAAATTCTTTTGTCTTTACGAAATATTTTATTTTTCACTCTCATGTTACCATACAACCGTTTCGGGGCTGAAATCAAAAAGAAATTCAATATCACTTTCATACTCTCCATCCCCAACACTTGGGACGTAATAATATATTACGCGCATAGGACTAAAAATGTTTCATCCTATTTTGTCTCCTTTTACATGCTTAGGGCCTATGATAAACATCCATATTTCTCAACTAAAAATACAAAGCCTACAGCTATGAATAACGTATCAGTGGATATAATTTTTTACATACTTCCGATATGGCAAACTCGTTGGCACATCCGGGCTGAGACAATTGAAAATGCTGTCGCTGCAATACGAACTCTTATTCTAGCCTACATCAAAATATGAAGTGACAAAATGGCATTCTCTATGTCCAGGGCAGAGAAAGTTATGTGATTGCATCACATTGTGCATTATTTTTGTGGATTTCATTTTTAATTATTTTTTTACAACAATGAATTATATCAATAGCTTCTCTAATTTGTCAAAACCACGTACCATGTACTTCCGAAGCTACCAGTGAACACTGACAACAGTACACTATTGTCATGAGAACTGTACATGCAATGTGATTTGTATTTGATTAAATGTTTGTAATAAGGTATTTATTCTCCTCGAAAACATTTGTTTTTTGGCATTTAAAACCAAAATTTTGCAAAATCCTTTCTTATTGTGCACTTACATTATGAAACGAAGGTACTGTCAAAATTCCAAGTCTCTACCTAAGTCCCAAGGTGAAGTTCGATAGCCCAGTGATCAGGCAGTAGGCACTGGAGATGTAGTGCCACGGATTAGAACATTTAACAATACTTTCACTTCTATAGGCCTACTTGAAGTTCGCTTTTTCAGCTTCTTGGATTTCGGGCTGTATTATTCGCAAGGCTGAAAGGTTGAAAATTCTCTTCAGAATGGAACATAATTTAACCACCTAGTAGAAGGTTTGTGAGCCTAGTTTCGCCCGCGTTTTAAATTGCTTGTATCCCTCTGGCGACTATTTTAAATATGAGTCCATAGTTTCACAATTTATATTCTTATATTTTTAATGCTGTATTCCACAATAACCTGATATAGAAAAGATTTATTTATAATTAAGGAAATTCGCTATTTTATCCCGTTGAAAATTAAAATTGCAGTATAATTGTCAATAGCTGCTTACCAAAGGTAAACTCTAAATGAGAGGAGAAATTGGTTCTGGGAAAAAATTTTAACCCGCCCTTTTCAGGAAACTTCTTTAAGATCGTGTGTGTGTTTTTTTAAGGTTTTCGGCAACTTCTTTATTTCAGATTCTTTAGTAACTTTTGCTGGAAGTGCGAGATCCAGTCCTATAGAAATAAATATTTTTCATGAATCGAACGGAATACACTTAACTCGGATTTATTATATTTATAATATTTTATTGTCCTAATTTCTCGTTAGGAGTTTTTAAGTTTTCCACCTGTCTTCGTAATGAATTCGTTTCTATCTGACAAACATACATACATACATGATCATGATAAGATGGTGATGACTGATGACGAGTGTTCTACCCGAAAGCAGGTCCAGATCCGGAACGAAGCCATGATGACCACGACTCGTCCAAGGTTCTTCTATCTTCTAGGCAAGGGTGATACCCCGGAGATTTGCCTTTGCCTCTCAAGGGATGGGTATGAACTCAGGAAGGAAATTTTCTACTACAGTATTTTTCAAATGAGAAGCCATTTCCTTCACCACCAATCACGTGTACGAGCTAAAAAACCGCCGCTAGCAGGAAGAGTCTTCCCTCCGTCTCGCCACCTCTGATTGGACCGCGTATCTAAGCAGGAGAATAAACAAACGGCTTGTCATCTGCAAAACACTGTAGTGAAAAATTTCCAATCCAGTCAGGAATCAAACCAGGGTAAAAGGCAGTAGCGCTAACAAATCGCTTACGAGTTCTAAAGGATCTAGGTCTATTTATCTATTAAGATTTTTTAAACATAAATTAAGGGGTGAAGATTTAAAATGATTTATTATGGCGTAATTTACCCCAATTCCATTATGGGATTGAGGTGTGGAGGAATGCAGCAAATGTCCATATGAATAAACTAATGGTGCTGCAAAAAAATGTATTAGAATTATTAGTAATGTTAAATTTAAGGACTCTTGTAGGAACGAATTTAATAAGAAGCGTAATATTCCAACAGTGACCGCCGGCGTGGTCTTGTGGTTAGCGTCGCTGACTACAGATCCGTCGGCCTGGGTTCGATCACCGGTACCTCCTCGGATTTATATGAGGTAGGGAGGTCTGGTAGGGGTGCACTCAGCCTCGTGAACCAAATTGAGGAGCTACTTGATAGAGAAGTAGCGGCTTCGGTCATGGAAACCACTATTAACGGCCGTGGGTGTCGGCATGGTTACCACATGTCCCCAATCCTGCCGTCTGTCTCTGGTAGATGATGCAGCGGTCGGGTGGTAGGCCTTCTCCCTTCTGGGATGTTAGCGCCACGGAGTTAGTTTTTATATCCTAACAGTATATGCATTATATGTATATAGAACAGTATTATATTTACAATAGATGAATAGATAAATTACCATAGGTATACGTGTAATAAACAAGTTGCTATTAAGGATGCAAATGTGATTGGAACTATATGTTTTAACAAGTTACCTGTAGAAATAAAAACTGCAGATAAATCCAATTTTAAAACTTACTTTAAAGAAATACTTCCCCTACACCTCAAAAATTAACTTGTATTCTTTGTATGAATTTAAGTAGATTATTATTATTATTATTATTATTATTATTATTATTATTATTATTATTGTTATTATTATTATTATTATTATTATTATTATTATTATTATTATTATTGTTGTTGTTGTTGTTGTTATTCAAACTGAGAAATTGCACTTACTTCATAAATTTTGACAATGTCTGATATTTGTATAGCCTATGAGTCCATAGATAATAAAGTATTATTATTATTATTATTATTACTACTATTATTATGATTTATTATTATCTGAAGCGTATTTTTGAGTTGACGGTCTAATTGCATATTGACTCTGTTGACACTTCAAAATTGATGCATTTATTATATTTACTAGATAATTATTTAAAATTTCAGCAAAACAGTGCTGTTAGTAATTATTAACGTTCCTGAACTTGATGACATACATGACAATGCAGAAGACAGTAGGCTACATTGTCATTCATGATTATAGTAATCAACTTTCTGTGGAGGTGATGGCTAGCATGTCCTGTCTCTTACAAGACGCAGTCAGGACCTACAGTTTGATTTGGAATCCAACCCTTGGCTCCATATGGCCTTAGTTTGAATAATTTGACTACATCATATTCTGGTAGCCTGAAGAATCCGAATTAGAAATTACTTACTTGGAATCACATATCTCTAGAGGACCTCATAAATTGATATCGTATTTTATAATTGCACAAAAGTGAATTCCACTTTACTTTTTCGCATATAGGCCCACGTAGAACAGGCATAGAGAAAGTACGTCACAAAAATCGAAATAGATATAATCGATAAAGTATGTCTTACGAGGCCTAGATCCGAAACAATGTTTTCAGAATGATGTCCGTCTGTATGTGCAGGGCCAATGCGGGTAAACAGGAGATTGTATTTACTTGCCTTTGTTTGCCTCTTATAGCTAACCCTAGAATATGATTTCTATATCTGAATTTTCACAACTCATCGCCGCTACGTCACCTAATAAATGAATCATTACTTAAATTGAATATCGCTCAAGAAGACGTCACAAAACAATAGAAACAAATGCACACGAATAAATTATTACAGTAGCCCACCCAAAGATCCTAACACTTGATTTGACCCATATGCAGTTAAAGCATAAGGTAAGGAATAATTTAATGATAATTACAATAATAATAATAATAATAACAATAATAATAATAATAATAATAATATTAAAGAAATGGTATTCTGAAAAAATATTTGCAATAGCAAAGTTTATCATTTCAGATGAGATGGCAAAGAAAAGAAAACAATTGACATTGAATGAAGAAGAATATGAAGAGTGAAAGTACTGTTAAAAACTCAAGGTTACCTACTAACAAGGACCATTGAGGAAGAAGAGAGGGGAGAAGATGAAGCAGTGCAAGATACTGAAGACGATAATGAAGATGAGGGATGCTGGGAAGGTCATCAGATACATCTCGTGGATATGCATAGATGCTCCCTCAAAATGTTACCAGGGGCCCTCCGCTATCCTTCTCCCTGCCCCTCCAGGTGGTATTCTTTCTCACTCTCATTTTCATCTTGGAATGCGTTTTCTCTCTCTCTCTCTGTCTCTGTCATAAGCATTAACCAATACGAAACCAAGAGTTGCAACTTGCCATGGTAGGCGTAGCTCCCCCCCAGCTTATGGAACACTTTATATAAAAGCCAATGACAGACACAAACTTTACGGATTTTCAAAACAAATTCAACCAAAACAAAGGTAAGTCGTTTTCAATAGTGTTACCAACGTTGAACTAGTGAATTGGACGAATTTTTGCTTCAAAGCTGTATCTTACCGTTTTTAAAATCGTGAAATTATTCAAGTGGAAAATATTAAAATCTTGGAATTATAAGTGAGTGGAACGGAATTTTCGTCGCTTTATAGTGCTATTGTGAATTTTGGACGTGGGTTAGAAAGCAGTGTACAACCATTGTGTTTATTCGGTAATGGCTCAACAAAAAACCACCGTGTAGTGCAGACTCTTTGTGTTTGTTAGTGTTAGGAATCATTTATATAGGTCTATTTAATTATTTTCGTTTATACGTATTCGTTTATTTATTTGTTCACTATTTCGTGTTTATAAAATTATGTTTATATCGGAATTTATGGGTTTTCCCTTTATTATCAGGAGTTATTCATTGAAGTCGCAGACACTTTTCTGTACCTCACCGCATAGGCACTACACTTTGTCAATCATAGTCCATTACTTCTAGTGGCCACATCAGAACGTAATTTACAAATTAAATCTCTTGACAATTAGATTAACTTTTTTTATAACTCACATCTAATACAAATCCGACTAACTAATGTTTATGATAAATTATACATTTTAATTTTAAATACATTGTTAATAGAACGTTGAAGAATGTTGATGTTTGTAGCTATATTTTGACAATGCTGTTTATTCTTCATTAGTAGTTCGAGGCCTACATAATTAGCCTATGTACCCTACTGCCATTTGAAACCTATAATCTTAACACGATAACACAATACCTTTCTTCATGTGATTATACTCTATTAAAACTTTTATCCTAACAATATTACTAGGCCTATACACAATGGTAAAACTTTTACGTTTACGTATACATGACATCCAAGATCTTGCTTTGTCAGATGTGAAGGAGATTTTTTCGCAGTTTTGCTATTTTCAGTCCTTGTTTATTTTCGTGCTTTAACATGTCGATCATTCAGACAGTAATATGCTCCTCAATGTTCTTAACATGAGTTTAAAGAGTACCATTTTCCTACATTGCCTTCCTTTCAATTACCTTAGGCCTATATATTGTACTATTCTACTCCGGTAATATTTGTAACCTGAAATAGCTTATACTTTGTCAGAGCGACTGAGACGATCCGTGAAGACAATTACATTTCCTTACGAAATAATGACAGGAATCCATATAATTCTTACTGTTTATTTCGTACTACCTGTTCTTAGTCAGAAATTTAGTATAAAATTTCTAGAATTAGTATTTTCTGACGCCCAAAAGTTTGATGTACTGTACATCGACAGTCCTTCCTGCATTTATGGTAGGCTACCTTGTATCTGCAGTAAACATTAACTAACTAAATAATTACTACTACATGAAACTACATTAGGTAGGCTATTTTCTCGAAAGATTCTAAAACGATTTTGTTTAAATTTTGTGTACTATTTGCATGTAAAATTACTTAAACCTTATATTTCAAAAGGTCTTCTTATAAATTTTGTAAAAGGTAGTTAGGCCTATAAGCTATACTGCTATGCATGATGTAGAGACGACTGAATAGTATTATTCCCACACAGCCACTGCTTCTATGTCGCATGTGAAGCGAGAGAATTGCTTAGGTTACAGAAAGTTCTGTGAGTGTATTGCATCATATCATATAACAACAGTATTGAAAATGTATTAATTCCTGATTAGTCTGTCTCATGAAAACTTCTACGTTTGTTTTGAGTAGCTGTTTGTGTATAGCCGTTTCGTTGTTTGACGTGTTGCTGACAACAATTCATTGTTAGTAAAGTAACACGGATAGCACACAAAAGGACTCCGCAGGTACTTCATTACTCAACCTAGATATTTGTAGTTTCCAAATCCGCCGCCGTGGGTGAGTCGGTAGCACGCCTGCCTTCCACTCCGACGGCCCGGGTTCGATTCCCGGCCGGGTCGGGGATTTTTCAGTAGTGAAAGATCCCCTCCCCGGGTTCAGGACTGGGTGTTAGGTCAAGATAATGCACATTGTGCGCGATTCCTAAATTAAAAATATTTCTTACGCGTCAAAATCTGAAAACGGATTCTGAAATCTGCTACAGATAGACCATGCTTATTTGAAGTTTATGATCGGCTGGCTCCTATAAACGCCTTACACAAAGAGACCTTATATTTATCAAGGCACCTTGTATAGTCCAGTTATTCATTGCATGGCCAGGCGGCTTCAAAGAGATAAACCATTAAGTCGGTGTTTCTTTTTGTTAATTGATCTGACTATATCGGGCTTGGTTTCCGCTTTCCAAAACAAAAGCAACGTTGCAATATTCTCTCATTGTTATCACTGACCTCAGTTCTTCCCTCGCTTTAATAAATTCACACGTGTTATCGTTTACTGTAACTAGATCTTGCAACCTCGAGTTTCACTCCACGTGGAGTTGACAAGTAGTTGTCATATCTGTTGCAGGACATTCTTAGATTTTGATTGGCTGGGTAACTAGCTGATTGGTGCGGTAAAAATAAAGAACATAGGTTGAGCTGTCGGCAAACTTTTCCTCCTAACGAAAGGAAGCCGCCTGGCCATGCAATGAATAACCGGATTATATCTGAATAAACGTTGAGTCACTCTGTAAAAATAATCCAACATATGAGACTTCATTAGGTAGATTACATGTTGGTTTCTGACTATTTATCAGTTACAAAACTTAAGAGCATAGATTTACTAAAAATATCCGATTTCCAAAAGTGATGGGAGACCAAAGACTGTAGAGACATTTAAATAAGTGGAATATAGCGGCGCTGTTTTTAAATATTATGATGTTACATTAAATGTAATTTATTTCAGTTAAACCCGTTAGAACCGAATTCAATGGTTTTCAAAAGTAGCACTCCCTATTTTCTTCCACGTATCATGTTGCCTATTAATAACTTAGGAGAATATACACCTGAAAATGGATAACATCTTGAAAAAATATTTTTGATGAATTTTTAATCCAAAGCTTCCATATATTATACTTTTTTTTATTTATTGATACTATAATGTCTTCTAAGGTCATTTAATTGAATAAGTACACTAAAAAATCTCATTACTGAATTCAATTTCAGCCGAATGTATACATTTTTAACATTTTTTTATCGTTCAAAATGTACCATAGACTATGTTGGAGTTTCCATACAGTGTCTTTGAAATTTTCACCATAAGTAAATGAGCATTTAAAAAGAACGTGTATTGTGCAATCAATTACTTGGCGTAGCAAATGATAGGAAATAAACTACATGTCAATTTACTTAATACTGTTGTGTTGACTGGCACGAGATGACAAACAAAGGAAAAACTTCAAAGCAAAAATTATATTAGGGCCGTAAGAAGGGGATGACAATGATCACGGCAATGAGACCATACTGAATCTTCTTACCTGCTAAGCGGGCTAAGGGCTATCCGGGTACCGGACTGCTTATAATTCGTTAAGCGCTTATTGTAAACAAGTTTAGTGTGTTTTCGTAAAGATATATACATTTAGTAGTGTTCATATAGTTAACCAACAGCATATATCATAAATAATAAAACAGAACTTCAAAGTGTAGCTAACGTATTTGACACAGATGCGTATGCAAATTTTGTTGACTGTGTGGCCCTCTTATCACTGAGTTAATGAAAGGAAACAGCATACTTGTCATTTAAATGAGTAAGATACATTGCCAAATGTTTCAAGAGAAACTTTCCTTCGTTCTTGCAATAGAACTCAGTTACTTCCCTACCAATACCAAGTGATATGCTACTGCCCACTTTTCTCCGCAAAAAGAGTATTCCCACTCTGTATCTTAGTAACAAAACTATCCTATATATTCGCGAAATAATCCTAGTAACTGAATTAATACAAACTATGATATGATAGCAAAGCATTTTTGAAGAGAGGTGGCCAAGGCACTAACATCACGGGCTTGGATTTCAGTAGCGCTGGGTTCAAATCCTGTGGCCAGTCAATTTGAATTAAGTGTTTTCATGATTTCCTCACTCAGAAAGGCAATGTGGATTGAATATTTACTTTCCATGACTCGTCAGTGCTCTTTGAACTAATATAACAAAAATTAAAATTGAAGGTCAATTTAAATTAATCACAAGATATAAATGAAACAATAGAAACACGCCTACTGGTATACCCAAAGAGCCCAAATATGCGCTGATCAATGTTAGAAAAAGCGTGTTTAAGAAAACATCTTTTAATGCGTTCACTTAACATAGTATGTAATAAGAAACGTCAATACCTATGTAATATAGTCAGTGAGCGGGCGCTTACAGCTTATCTATTTCCATTATATTTGTACTGAGACCATAACTCTTTCCATCTCCAATCATTTCTGCACTTACTTCAGGTCAGGCCATCACCTAGGAGAGCACGGTGGCGGAGAAATAAGTAGAATCCGGGTTCCCTAATATCCTGTAAATATACATCACTAGGCCTATTTCCTTTCCAAAAAGCACACATACTGCGAATTTTGAGTCCCGAGAAAATGTTAACTGCATTGTAAGACAACAAGATCCAGTTTAATGAGATTAACATACGAAACGCTAATGCAGTTTACTCTACTGCTACTTTTCTATCCATTAGTGGTCAATTACTCTCAGGAGGGTTAGTTCACTTTGTACCAGACATTCTGAGGGTTCTAGGAAGTAGGCTACTAGGCGCAAAGAAAACCTGTAAGATTCAATAACTTAATTAAAACCGAGGCAAGATTGAGAGGGTATGGCAATGTCAACTTTTCATTGGATTTGTAGTAGGCCTACTGTGATAAGTTAAAAATAATTCAAAGTTTGTATCTTGAGGAACTTCATAAATTCAGGTCACATATGGGTAATCGCCTACCAAACTGGCGGCAAAGCCCGTCTATAGCAGCTATCGTCAAGAACTGAGCAGTCCGGTTTAGAGCTTGCCTGCTCAGAGCATTGGGAGCAACGGAAAGAGGAGCAAAGGGAAAATATTGACGTCATTCATCCCCTTCCTCAGTTCAGCGGTGGGTCAGGTTCCGTCCTGTCGGGTAGTATTCAAATCAATTTGTATCGCTAAATTACAGCTTTCATTGTGATAGATGCTAACGGGAGTGGAGCAGGTAAAGCCAGCTCCCTAGAGCTGCGTTCTGATGATGCTGGTCTAACTTATAGGATATCCTAATCAAAACCGAAGTTCAGAGCTTACTTGATTTTAGTTTTATTTACCTTTTTAGAGACGTAGTTTATTTCTGTTATTTATTTATGCTTGTTCTCTGGCTGTCAAATTTCCTCTTACACTTCTTCGTTCAATCATTTCACACTCTCTGTTTGCGACTCTAATCCTTTTCTCTCTCTTTCTTCCTTTCCAACTTTACCTTTTGTTTCTATCTATTTTTATGTTTTCATCCTTCTTTCATTTGTCTTCCTCTATTTCTCTTCTCGTTCCATTCTTCCTTTATCATGCAAAACTTACGTAACTGTCTTAATTAACAGTTAACGTCAAACAAAACAATCATATTTTGTGAGGGTACGTTATAAGTAGCGGAGGCATCATTAGTCATTTCTAACAGGATATTAAATTACATAGTCACGTAATTATCCATTACCATAATGAGTGCGGTGTTCCACCGGTTTATAAAAACTACATTACAACGAGCTACTCTCAAGAATTAACTAACAGCAAAATACCGCTTTAATAATTTCACTTCTAGTTATTTGCGTTGCTTACCTAAATGGTTTGTGATAAACTGTGTATGTTAAGACATTCTCACGGCTGGATTTCTATAAGTCTCTTTCAAGCCATTGTTCCAGCCCCATGTAGAAATGCATTATGAGAATTTACTTTCATAATATCTTATTTATTTTCGTTTGGAGGTAGAAGCTGCACGTGCTAAAATTAATGACAGACTTTCCACTTAGGATATGTATTACTCAATACCTACTGGGTGACTGAGTTAGCTTATTAGAATTTAGTGTATACCATGCAATTTCCTGGTGAACCGAGCGTTATCTAGATTGGATCGCCATACATGAGATTTGACTGAAGCTGTAATTTTCTTTACGCGTCATACAGATATTCTGCTATAATACAAGGCTCCGACCGGTTTATAAATAAATTATATTTGATAATAAAATGTTATGTCGTGTGTTACAGCAATAACTACAATCTCCTGGTAAGTAATAATAACAATAACAATAATACTTTATTTACTGCCTACAGACCATACAATTTAATTTCAGATATTGTCCTATGTAAAATCTTATATATCTAATATAGTTATCTTGAGTAAAATTAAAGATTCAACAATTATGTAAAAAATTAATATTATTCGCTACATAATTCATTGTCCGCCGGCGTGGTCTTGTGGTTAGCGTCGCTGACTACAGATCCGTCGGCCCGGGTTCGATTCCCGGTACCTCCTCGGATTTTTCTGAGGTAGGGAGGTCTGGTAGGGATGCACTCAGCCTCGTGATTCCAAATTGAGGAGCTACTTGATAGAGAAGTAGCGGCTCCGGTCATGAAAATCACCAATAACGGCCGTGGGTGTCGGCATGCTGACCACATGCCCCCCAATCCTGCCATCTGCCTACGGGAGATGACGCAGCGGTCGGGTGGTAGGCCAAGTCCCTCCAGGGATGTAGCGCCACGGAGTTTAGTTTAGTTTACATAATTCATTATCAGGCCTACATTAAGATCAGCACTATACATCCTTTTGTATTTCAATATTCATCAGAAGTTACACTTCCCCTATAGTCAAACCTGAATAAGGTATCACAGAGTGATAGCATTTTATCTGAACCTTTTTACATTGCTGTAAAGAGCAGAGTCTTTGTGCGGTGTGCCATAGACATTGTTAATTGTATTTATGAATATACTAATGTGGATACAAGGTGATGGCGCTACAAATCGGAAGTCGCTATGAAATCATTACGATACTTCTTCCTTAGGGCTCTTAGGTCTACTCAGCCTCCAACAGAAACCCAAAGGGGTTGAAAACGGTTGGTGCTTATCCGATAGTCTCAACCTCCAGGAACTCTAAGGGACTCTAAAGTTTGTAGTAGGGAGAACTTTATTTTAGTGGGTGATAAGGCCGCCATTTTCTGATATCAATATTGTTGGTGAAACTAATTTGAAATTAATCACAAAGAAATTAACACTGCAACATGTAATTATGTTGATTATAAAACTAAACTAAAACTAAACTCCGTTGCGCTACATCCCTGAAGGGACAAGGCCTACCACCCGACCGCTGCGTCATCTACCATAAGCAGATGGCAAGATTGGGGGCATGTGGTCAGCATGCCGACACAGACGACCGTTAATGGTGGTTTCCATGACCGGTGCCACTACTTATGTTGATTATAGTAAACCATAATAACATTTAGCCACCTTCTACTAATCGATTTGCACATTAATGGACTTAGAGGCTGGTTATTTTCATTCTCATAATAGATCATCAGGTTAGCGGAATTATCATAATGAAAGTTTGTGGATTGACCTCGGAAGTAGGATATCTGCCGGGTGTCACAAGGAAAGAGATTTTCTATAATGACAGAAATGGCAAAGTGATGCGTAACTGGTTCCAGTTATCCATCTCTGTCAACACAACAAATGCTCTTCTAATTGAATAATTGTTATAAGCCGTTTGTAGAACTTGATTGAACTCGAATGCCATCTCTCTCTGCCTCGGAAATGTCTTGCTTAGTATTTTCAGTTTGTCCCCTTTCGTGTTCCAGGTTGTGCGATCTTCAAAAATAATTACTGTATGCTACACTTTGAATGTGTAATGCATGTTAACACAGTATATATTTCAAACTAGTTTTTTCTTCCTGCATTGAGACAATCCAGTGCACTGTTATTTTATTGCAGGACCACAGCATACAATACTTTCTCTCCCATCTCTGTCGTTAGCCAAGTATCTAAAGAAGGGACGCTGTAAAGAGAGTACAAATAATTATTAATGAATTTCATCTTGTATACGAGGGAAACTTGAATAAAAATTGTTTGTGCTAGCCTTATTCCTCAGTAAATAAGGCGTATAAATAATCTTGTATATTTTACGTAAATTAACCGTAACCATTTACAGCCTTACTAATAAAAGCTGCTTATATCTGCGTTGAACGGTTGTTTGGTTGTTCACCGTGTAAGTTCTGCATAAGCCGCATTACCAATAACGAGTGTGTAACTGCCGAGTTTACATCGGGTTTGTACGTCTAACGTCATCAAATACGTCACTCTATTTGTGACGTTACTAGCTCCTGGCTATGAAGGGACTGCTGAACGCCATCTATCGGTGCAGCGGCAAACAACGGTGGATCGTCTGCAGACTAATTGTAGTTTCAGTATTTCATTATATTGTTTTCAGAAAGCTGTAATCATGGGTACAAGTATGGAAATATGTCCCGCAAACAAGGAACAATGTTTATAATTCCGCAAAAGTAGCCCAGAATGTTTCATAACAAGTTACCTTAAGAATGGATGCATAACCTCAAAATTCAATCTCAGACATCTACGAAGCGACCGGCTGTTACGCAGATCGGCCATCTTGATTATTTACGTCAAGTTTAAACAAGGGGGCTAGGCTGTGTAAAGGTTGCACACATTCAGCATTATGCAACGATTATTAGTACTCTTTCTTTCCTCAGCTGTGTATATTCCTGGTATAAATGTTACAACTGGATTATTAGTAAGACTGTATCAGTCTTACTGGATTATTCAGCTGAGCATGGATATTTTGTGTCAGATCGATCGTAGCCAATAATCGATGTCGTTTAGATATTAATAGAAGAGAATTCTCATGATTTACTTTATATCACAAGACATAAGGATTGGAAGTGTGTTTGTCTGCCATATCCAGTTTACCTGATATTATTACATTTTTAAAACCATCCGCAACACCACTGATAAAAGTAAAGTAAAGTTAAATATTTCCTACACAGGTTCTTAGGGTTATCAGGCTTTTAGACATTCAGTCCATGAAGATGGCAATATTAGCCTTCACAGCAGCTGTCTTTACCCCCAAGGATCGCCCCTGGTATTCATTTTGGTTAGATAATAATGATAATACATCCACATAATCTATTGTATAAAGTGCAATTTTCGGGCCCCGAAGCATTTTGATTGGCTCTCGATGACAGACATTCAGCGGCCGAGCCGAAACAAACGTTAGTATTCGTAACTAAGTTAAACAAGGCGAGCTCAGATGTATCAGTTTTTGTTCATTTGAAATAATAGACGAAATTACTTACCAAAGAGCATGCTTTCATTTCCAGAAGTTCTATCCAGCTGGTACTTTACACAAAATTTTAATGGGCATAACGTAATATGGTGCTACAATAATATTGCATGGTCCACTCTATGGTAAACATAACTTAGCAAATCGTCGATCTCTTTGATATCGTTCACTTGCATTCATTTATTAATTTCTTTATAACGATGTCAGTGTAAATAAATATAAATAAATATATTTTTTAAACCCATCCGTTGAATAATTAAACGCAACTGCTGGTCATACAATATTGTGCATCCTATCGAAATGTACGGCTACCGATATCTGCATTGTATTTTAATATGAGTATTTTTTAGTTTAAACTCTCCTCATTTATGTGCACAAACTGTTTTCAGATTAAATTTAGTTCATTCATAATTTATAAGGCTGCTTTAAATCGTTAAACAACATGTGAGTGAATCTTAGACCTACACTTATTTCATTAATATTATTGACAGTGCATTTGTGAAATCATTCCATATTTTAAGAATATGCATTGCGCTGATATGTATTAATTTCAGTCTAAGAACAACTTTTTATAGAGAATCCTATTACACTTTTTTAATTGGTATCATTTATTAAATTAAATTAAAATATTAAAGGACATAATTTTATACAAAAATACAATACGAAATGCAACACAAGGTATGATAATTTTAATGAGTTTCAGAAAAATGATGAACACTTGAAAGATCAGAATAGCTGTATACTACTTCTTAAGCATACAACCGTTGCCAGTGTGCCGGAATTTAGTCTCGCAGAGGTTATTTTAGAGGCCTGTAAATCTTCACATATTGGTCTATTACATTTAAGCACACAATTGCTTTCGAGCTGGACTGGGATTGAACCCTCGAACTTTAGAACAGAAAGCCAGAGCCCTACTGACTGTTCCACCAAAGCCGAATCCAATGTGAAAATGTTACTTAAATTCGTATGAGACTTATAGGTAGTGTTGCCATTTGCAATTTCTATAATGGTTTACGAGTTGTTAGCCAGATTTCTCTGCACACGTGATACGCAAGGAGTGCACTTCCTCGTGAACTTACGTACGCATGCGCCGTTAGTTCCGTGAGTGTGTTCATTGAGTATTTGCACAGTACGGTACTTGTTTTTCGTGCCTCTTCCGCTTTCACAATACATAACTCCATTACCCTCACGGTGCCATACGGAAGTCGTTCAAGGTGACCCAGGTTAGGGACCTCAGATTGATTCATTTCTGCAGACACAGGACAGACACACCGCAGTCAATTATGTCACTGTAGAATGATAAGTAAGAGGTTCTCGCGTTTCAAGGTTGGGCTTACACCAAATAATCATGTGGTGTTTTCTGGGTTGGCAGTTGCGAAGCATGAAGAAGAATATGGTATTCAACAAGCTGCGCAAAGTTTATGCCTTTTATATTCTCGTATGTGTGTTCAGATACGCAGCTCATGCTCACGTTGGTTCAAACCCGATTTGGGCTGAATTGCCTGAAGATCTTCGCTGAAATTTTACTTCCTTTCTGTCCAAGTTAAATGCAAGTAATTTTGAGAACAGATTCGTAGGCTTCTGCGGCCGATGTCATATCTCTCTCGGCTATCAGGGTAGGGCAGCATCGGAGAAGCTTTTCCAGCCCTGAGAGACAGCAAAATAGCTGTAGAAAACTTGGCACTTCAGTATTCGACGCTACGCTACCCAGGCAGCCGAATAGTTGATTTTCAGAACCGCTTCACCCAGCATTGATTTATTAATTTTATTATCATCCCCTTCATTGCCTCCTTACCAATTTGTCACAAACTGCCTTGCTTCTCTTCCCAGTATATACTTAAAGTTCCGGATTTCTGAATCCACATACAATACGTAGGCCATATACCATACACATCGTAGGATATGACTCAAATGCAATTTTATAATCATTAAAACGATGATTTATTGTTGTAGGCACTTAAGTAGGAAGAGCCAACTTTTTTAATAGGAGTTAAATGCATTTGAAAGCAAATGAAAATTCACAGATTAAAATACATGCACATTGGCCTCATCAGACTATACTTCCCGAATGTCCTCCTCAATCTCACTGACCCAACCTTTAAATAAGCTCTGTAAAATATAAAGGTGCCAAAATTTTATCCCCATCATTCATTTTATTCAACATTACAAACAGTGGTTTAAAACTTGACCCTTAAATATTAGAGACCAATTTTCTCACGCCGGACTGCCAAACAAAACAGTTAATACAGTGATTAGGCTCATGGTTTATTTCTTGCACCCTATTCTGCAATTTTTTTCGAGATTCGTCCTTTATTGTATTACAAATTTAAAGGAAGCTATTGTAACGCATTTAAAGGTTTAAATGGTCACATCAGTTTAAAAACGAGTTCATTTCTTGTGTTAAGTACGAAAAATGAAGAATGTTTTGACATAACGCACTGTCACTTTATTTAACATTTGAGTGGGGCAGTTAAAGGGCTCGTTCAGCTACTTGGAAGTCAGTTTTAGTCGCTACATGCTTTGTGTCTTAAAATTGTGTAATAACCATTATTATTATTAAAAAAACCAGACATCTGAGAAGATCATTCCTAATGATGAAGTCTTTCGGCTTAACGGGAAACAGGTTATGAAATTTCTACCATTAATATCATTGTTATGCAAATGTGTGTGATCAACTCATTGCCGGCGTTTCTAATTAAGTTTTAATGGCAACTGGATGACGATACGGTGGATAGTGTGTACGACCCTACAGCTACAAGTTGTGAAATGGTGTCATGGTGAATCATAAAATAAGGAAATAGTTATTGTGTAGCAGAGAAATTTATGTTAGCTCAGCAATCAGATGCTGTGACGTAACGATTATAGCTTCTGCCGTTCGATAAAATGCAACACAAGATTCTCTCCTGGCTGGTAATATAAATGTAAATTAGAATCTTGGTCGTTAAACATAACTAACTGGCATTTTGTAAAAGTTCCTCTGCGGCTTCTAATTGCATTGGTGAGTCCCAAATAATATCGTAATTAATATCACACATTACAGCCGAAATGTACGTATACATTTTAATTTACACGAAGCGGCGTTCTAGGAACATCTTAAAATCAGCTCTTCCTTTCTTATGATGTCAGCTACTAGAAAACAACAAGATAGATCTACTATTGCCCATTTGCTAACGGAATTATTATTGGCAATAAGGCTGTTAAAATAAATATAAATCTCTTCCCTTCAAATAAAATAAAATATTATTTTGCTTAATATTAAGTACGGACACAACGAAGAAGTAGTTAAGAAAATTGTTAAATCTAATGAAGATCACAGGAAGAGGTAATAGAATCTCACTAATAAAGTTGTTTTTAAGTTATATTGCAGAACGTAAATGTATTTCCAGCTCAAATTCTGAAAGGTGATTTAAATTTTAATCATTCATCAAAATAATTTAAAAAGCTACTAAACGTATTTATTACGTGCCCGCGGCTTCGTCAGTGATAATTAAATAAATCGCTACATTTTTAAATCATTAAATTAAGAGCAAAATAATTAAAACGTTATAGCCTATTTATTAACTTACGTATGAATCATTCATAAACAAAACTATAGTAATTTAACAGCTAAAAATCCGCTTTGGGGTGCATTTCACGATTAGAAAGCGCCAACTGGGAAAAAACCTGATATTCGGGTTCTTTGCCCCCCGAAAAAAAAACATGTAAAAATCCCTTAATTCGGTTCAAATCGTTCGATGTTTTCCTATTTAGGCCTACATTCACTATCCCTCTTCCGTCCACCTATGTAAAAAATAATATATCTGCGTCCCGTAACATTACGAATAAATTAATCCATTAGAGCGGGCTAACAAAATCGAAGCGATCGATAATTTGATGCTTTATGTTGACAAAAATCGATTTCACCGATGCCCTTCTTTCTCAGTTGTTATTGCTGTAGACGTAGAACAAGGCCCTTGAATTTAAGTTAACATAGGTGGTGCTAATCATATTGCAATTGAAATATTTTACTGAAAACTCGTGCTTCGATAGCGAAAAAACTCACGTTTTCGGCCAGACTCATAACTCGCGGAACGAAAATAAAAAGCCGGCTTTGAGGTGCATTCGGTCACCCTTGAGTCTATCTAGGTTGAAATTTTCAGATTTCTGTGTGCCCTAGATTCGGCTGGGGAACGAACACAGACAGGCAAACACTTTCTCTTATTATTTTACTCGTTAATGTTCTTGGTTTGTACAGGAAGTCATTTTATGCGGAAACTTTTTAACAGCGTTGCCCCTGCTCACACTTTCCCCGCTGTTGTGCTTGCACCGGCGGGGACCGTGTTCCGTTACTACCGGCAAATCGGCAAATCAAGACTTTAGAAACAATACAAAATAGACTAACTTAACCAATTTATTAAAATAGGCCTACATGTAAAGGCGTATTACTCACCATTTTGTAGGGATGGTACAGTCAGGATATTTACGAGAAAATCTCCGTATGGTTATTTCTCAATAAGTAACATTCCACCAAATAAATTCACTGTTCAACCGTATAAATTTTCGATTATTGTCTTATGTAACACATGACAACAATAGACAAGCGTCTCACTACAACACACCGAAGCAACTAACCGCTTGTATGCTTTGTACAGCTGCGATGCAATGAGATGCTAGCGCGGCAATGCGGCAGTAATGCGAGGTTTCCTCATAAAATGGACTCACTGTATATCTCATAGCAGAGTACGGCATATATTCTTTAAATAAAGGTTTCCCTTTATTACTTTATACTGTCAAATAGAAGAGAACTTGTACCACCGAATTGAAGTTAACATGAAGAGTATGTTTTTCCAGATGAAGCTCGCCGTGCCCTGCATGGTGGCAGTTTGTGCCGTGCTGGCGGTGGGGAATCCTGCCATCAATGAAGTGCGACAACCCAGCAACCGACCGGGAAGGTTCCTTTCCCTTCCCGTACCTAACAAGTGCAGCCAGAGTAAGTAGTTGCTATCTATCTTTATAAGTGCCAAAGGAACACACGTTTGATTAGTGTGAAATTAAATAAAGTTAATATTTTAAATCTCAGGACCATGCAGACCTGTGGTTAATCTGCATTAGATGTACAATATTAAGTAGGAATTATTCAAATATCACATTAATTTTATGTGGTCTGACAGCATTTACATGTTAGTATTCTCAATTATTCGAATTACCTTATGTAATAAAGCATTCATTTAATTATTAATAACACCCACAACCACAAAATATATTCGAATGTTTGTCCTAGTAGTTCAAAAATGTATTTCTGACTTTTATGAAAAATAATGTCATTTTACATTTCTTATGCCAAATATATTGTTTTAAATAAACTAAATGAGCTACAGAAATTCTAGCACGTGTTATTCAGGTGGCTCAACTACACAAAATTGCATTACAATATCCTGATTAGCTCTTGAGAAATTATGTACTGAAAACGTTTGATAAAACTGTAAGTTATATAAAACTTATTGACAAACCTACCTGTTTAAAGAGAACATGCAGATAACGTTCCAATGTTTGTGGTCATAACGCAGTGTGAATAAAACATAGGCCTACGTTAAATCTTCCATCATATAAAAGGGGTAAGTTTATACAACAACAAAAATAATTTGAAATTGAGCCTTTTTTACCCTTTAAAATGTGTACCTTCCTCTTAAGTCTTTAAGTGGAAAGAAACATATTTTCTGTTTTGTGTATAATCTCTAAACTTCTACGATTAATACGCTATTGTTATATGTTATGAGGAAACTACGTGAAGATTGAAATATTTTATAGGCCTACAGATAGGCCTGGACGTTAAAAATACTTTTTTTTTACATTTCATTTTAACGGAAGACATTCTATGACATAACTGGTTGTTTTAATCTCTCTGAATTTGTTGTCCATTAGCTAAGACACAATAGAGGAATATTGTACTGCACACAGTTATTAGTTATACATGGCATTTCGTAACAGTAGGGAAAGCGAACTCCGTACTCATCGCTCTTAGCTGTTAGTAAATAGGTTTACGATACCTGACTTCTTATAATCACTTTGAGCACATATTGTCCAATTAGTCTTCAGCACCAATGTTGCACTTTCGCCATACAAAGTACACTTCAGTAATCTGTACGTGACATATTTTTTATAATATAAAAACATGTTCCATTGAAAATTGTCGTAAAAGTACAAATTAAATAAATACACATAGACTTACAATTCAATATATAATAATAAATGTAATAATTATTTACTTATAATAATAATTTCTGTAAGATTCCATATTCAATATTAATAGTTAAGTCAGTTATATGTTAGCATATCGATGCATAGATGCTGTGTATTCTGTTTCTCCTTGATGACATTAGTTACCTAACTGACTTTTTTTTAGGAATATGAGCCATTGGCCTACAATGCCTAGGCTATGTCAATTACGACAATTTTAAATCAGATTGCAACAGACCCAGTGTTCTGACACATTGGTATAGACATTTTTTTAAAATGTTTGTCTGTCTGATTCTTTTTTCAAGTAGACAATAATATTTTATATTCATTGGACGAAAATTTTGTGAAGTATAATAGACAACTTTAAAATTAATATTTTTTTTTTTGTTAATAGGGAGAACTTAATTAGTTTTGGTCTTAATCCTCTTGTGAATTAAGGTGAATTAAAGTGAAAGATTAGATCACCTGATTTTTTTTTAATCTTATTTTTGTACTTTGGAAACTATGTATTATGAGAAGAGAAATAGTGTTTGTCGAATGCAGTGCTAATTTTATACTAAAATCTTTAATTTAAGATTTGTTTGTAAAGTGATATGGAATATATTCCCTTTTCTTTTGTTGTGCCCTCGCCCAGGAGGTGGCACATGTCAGGAATGTTCGAACGATCGGCTCTACGTTCGTTATCTTCTTCTTTAATTACCTTTCATTCGTTTCTGAAATAAATATTATTTCCAACACCAACAATCATGATTTTACTCTTTTAATTATTTAACTTAAATAAAACTATTAATTCGGATGGATCAGGATCTTATACTCTCGTAAGAAAACACTCAAAATTTAGTTTACATATTTATTCTAAAAATCAATAAGTTAATATGTTTCCTTGAACTTACATTTTACGGAGTTCTTCACAACCATCCTCAACTTCATGGCTTCCGTCGTCTTGCGACGTCGATGCACTTATCAACTTCATGTAGAGTAAAAGTCTGAGTCTGAGTCTGAGAGTGAGGCCTATTTCGGCCAGGTTTATATAACCATCCTTGCCACACCCAAACCTCGGTCAAGAGTCGTGATCAAACAAAATAACATAAGAAAGTACTATATGCCTTTCTTGTATGCAAATCGCCTATTATTTGCATGAACACAATATGAATATTACTGAATTGACTTAATTCAATAAAAGCTTAAATCTTGCGTTAAGCAACGGAAAATAATGACATAATTATGACCTCATCAACAACCAATAGAAACTAGTCTATTTTATCCTTACTCAGTACTCTGTGAATAATGTTTACGCAAATGTGCTATACTTCATGTTCTGACAATGAACGTAATATAATACTTCTTTCCTTTTACAAACTGCAATCTTTGCTTTATTCATGTGACTTCTAAAGCAATATCCATAAAAGTATGTAATTGTCTTAACTTTATATTTCAACAATAAAATGTTAATCTCTTTGACCCATGCATTGTCGTATCCTAAATTATAACATTGCTATTATAATCCGGGAGAAACAATGACAATGATTTCCGGTATAACCGTGGTATACGAAGGTATACTCAGGTATATACCAGGGCTCAACATCACCCCCTTCTTTTTTTAAAACGAGCTGTTCCGTTTGGAACACTCGATTTTCAAGAAAATTCCAAAATTCTCGATCTTGTTGAGAGCTGCAAGATTCATTCATTCAACAGTTATCGCTTGTAGAGTTTTAATTCCACAGTGGCTTCAATCATTCATCAATCAGGCTTACAAGAATGTTATTCCGTTCCAGCGGCCTTCAATTATTTACTTACAGTCTTAACAAGTCGACAAACTGATAGGGGTTATGTATGCCTCCTCTTTTGGTCACTTTAATTTAAATACAGCTCAAATTTATTTAATCTTTAAATTCATTATTCATTTCTTTCTTATTGGCTTTGATGTCCATAATTTTCCTCTTATTACATAATCATTAATTTTACTTTAATCTATTAACACGACTGTTTGATCCTGTTTGGTTTTTAACTACAAAAATTTAATTTTACTTTAAAATCATTTTATAGTTGTGATAGTTGTGAATCCTCCTATATATACTGATATGTATATACTCATTTAACATTTAGTTATTTAGAGTGAGTGTGTGTGTGTGTTTGTTTGTTTACATTCCTTCATTATTACATAATCTTTTCTTTTCATCTTGAATAAAATTATTACATTCAATTGATTTAATGTCTTTTACTAAACAAACTGAAAATCTGTGCCAGTGAAATTGTCGGACTAATTAAATAACTCTTCAATGAACGGTGACGTCGTTCTTCTCATCTCTGCACATCATATGGTCGGAAGGTTATTGCTTCTTCTGGACTCTTGGACCATGACGTCTTGTTTGGTTAAGATCAGGTTCCTTAACTCCTGGCTTCATCAGCTTGGCTCGTATCTGTATTAAACACAGACCACAATAATAATTATTTCATCGTAATATTTGCTTTTTTCTGACACCATAACTTAATTTGTTATTCTTTAACATTTTTATTTAAACTTTAACGTCATCTAAAATTAATCTTTCATCAATATCTTTAATTTTCTGACTATTCTTTCATTAATGACTTACTTCATTTCGCAAAAACTTCAAGTCTATGCTGAATATATTTTTATTTACTTCTGGCAACAACATTTTATTATCACATAATTTATGTAATTATCTTCAGTAATATGGGGCAAAACTCAAAATTAATTAAATAATATTACAATTAATTATGTCTTCAAGTATGCTTGTTATTCAAACAAAATGATGAATCTACTCGTAATTCATTTTTAAAATAACTTACGCACTTCCAGTGGAAGGCTATACCCTCATAATAATACATATAAATTAAAGTAGGCGATACCACACAGGTGATTGTTGATCTCCTCCGATCTTCCTGTCACAAGTCTCAATGGCTTCTTTGGCTGTCCTGTGAATCGGCAGGTTCACAGTTTAGCTGGTTGGCTAAAATGTTACTAGTCGTCTGGACTATGGTACATAAATCGCCTTACATCTGCAATTATTTCTATCATCAAGCAAACACAATATATTGTATTAATTGTCATAATTAAACATTGGAAATCAAGCTGGATAAAATAAAAACTTAATGCGCTATCATAATTTGTTGTAACTCGTTACGGTAATGTCCGTACTCTATATAATTCAAAATACTTGTCCAATGACTTCAAAAATATATAAATTCATAAAAATTAATTTACTAACTTCGACAACTGACAGTAAGAAATTCCTTCAAAAAATTTCAAAACATTTAAAATTGCAAAAATGGCAAAACTTAAAATGAATTAAGCTGAACTTTCCAATAACTATGAAATTAACATCTTTTCCACTGTATCGAATGTTGCTTTAATTCTTTTAATGTGTCAACGAAAATTTGTAGTTTTAGCAATTATGTTAATGCTTTCGTAACTACATTCAATTCAAACAAAACATCTTCAATTAATTAATTTAAAATGTATCATGTTTTATTAATATACTTAATAAATTCCTACATTTGCGCTTATTTTATTTATATAAAATCTCTTCTTCCACTATTATGGTTAATTGGTTCTAGTATTACCAATAAATTTTCTCATTCTATACATCGTATAGTATTTCGTAATTTAAAATTTCATATATTAAATAAAACTGTTATTTACACACTGCTTTCATAAATCAATTTACAATATAATTTCTCTTAATTGTTGACATCTTTCGTACGTTGCCTAAAATATCATAATAAAACTAAATTTCATTACAATAATCTATTTAACACCTAAAAAAAATAATTTTCTTTACTGTATCCTTTACTAGATTTCGTCGTCTTTCGTTCTGCTGCATTACTAAATCCTAATTTCCATTTAATTGTTATATCTATACTCTGTAACAAAGTATTTTAATTGTATTAAATTCTATAATGACTTTCTTGTGTTGCTTGGATTACTGTTACTACTAATTTCATTTTCTGTGCATTCTTGGGATTTCTTATATTCTTAATATTCTTTACGTTCCTAGGGGTTTTAGTATTTTTAATATTCTTTACGTTCCTTTGAAATTCTATGGTGCAACTTATTTATTCTGCGCGTTCACTTTTCATTCGTGACCCTGCTCGAGTGGTTCTAAATTATATATATGTCTTCTTCGTACCTAACTTCATGGGATTTATTTCTATTGCGGGTTCCACTATTCCTTCGGAGTTCCTTCCCGTGAGTTTTGTCCTCACTACTCCGGTACACACCGTTTTTGAACCTAAACCTCACATGGGGTTTACACACACCAAGTTATATTCATTCTCAAAAGTTCTCCTACTTTTGAAAGTTTCATTATTTGCGGAACTATCATTATTATTGGCTTTGGAGTTTCTTCATTTGCGGTTCTCTTTAATTCCTGGGAGTTTTATTAATCACGCGTTGCTCGATAATCTTCGGGACTTTCATTCATTTTCGAAAGCTTCATTAAACTTTGGTAGCTTCATTAACTGTTGGAGTCCTTTTATTTACGTGTGCCTCGTTAAATATTAAAATCTCATCAAACGTGAAAATCTCTTAAATGTAAAAGTCTCTTGGTCAAATATTGAAAATCTAGTTATCAATGTGCACTCGCTAACTGATCATAATTCTTAATAGTGAAAGAGATGACTACTTGTGCGCGCTCCCGTTGCAACCTGTCCCTTAGTCTGCTTCAACGGACTCTCATTCACCTTACTGAAATGACTTCTGTCGTCATTTTTCCCATCGTCATCCATGTGACGGTATACTAACTGGCTAAAGGCTTTCCGTCCTCTGACGACCAATATTCATCCACCGGTTACTGTGTCCTAGCTAATCGGTAGGCTTGCTTTCATGACCTCTTTTCATGACATTTTTTCTTCATGGCATCTTTTCATGACATTAGGCTTCGCTTACTATTTTTCTATCTTTCTATTGTGGGTGTATTGCTGGCACCATTTCATGTCGTCTGGTTTCCTTTCCAGAAACAATGTCCTCCCCCATTAGGACGTAACTTTATCCTACTAATATGAACTACCAATGTTTTTCCATTTTAAACATATTACGATAGTAAACCTCATTTATGTTCCCCTCAGTGGTAGTAATTACTGACTTCATCCACGCTTTGCTCGAAGAGCTGTAAAACTGGATTAAAATTTTACAATGGAACGACGGGGTTTTCCTTGTCTTACGACTGTTATATAATAACATTGGCAATATTTCCTCTATTTCAACTATAATACCATATTTGGACAATAAAAGTTCTACGTTTCAACATTCTAACGTCTTTCTTTTGTCTTCCGATAAACACTAATTGACAATTCGTAAAAAATTCTGTATTATTCTGCAATATTCTGAAATGTTCGGAACAATTAGCCTGAATTCCTTATCATTCTTTATTAACATAACTTCTGTTATCATCAAACTAAAATTCTTTTCAAAATTTTCTAACCATTTAAAATATTACAACTTGGTAATCTGATTACCCGTAAATACCTTTACATCATTATCAATGTAAAAATTTTGCATACGTCTGTGACAAATCGATGTATTTGTATTGGACTGTAAAATGTAATTCGAAAAAAAAATCTTATATCTAACGCAAAAATTTCGAACTCAATTCTTTTAAACTAAATTACCATTATTATTATTATTATTATTATTATTATTATTATTATTATTATTATTATTATTTTAATCTATTATCGCGGTAAACTCATTACATTTTCATTCATATAGTTTATTAAAATAATGTAGTTGGCTAAACATCTGTAACAGCTCGCGTTGAATGATCACGCACGCTCTTTGATACCATCGAATGCAAGCGAAGGAGTTTTCTGCATTCCATCTCCAGATAACCAACTTCTTGCAGTCTGGTATTTTAATACTGACTGACGACATAACATCTCTCTTAATGTTTCAAATATAATTTATTAAATTCTTCTCGTACGCATTCTGTATTTCCTTTAATTAAAATCTATCATAAACTTCGCTACATAAGCAAATTCGTTTTGTATCTGCGATAATCTACAAAACCTAAAAATTATCTAACTTCTTTAATTGTACACGTACAATAAAATAATTCACTATAACCTGAACTTTTCTTTCTTTCTTTTCCTTCTATTTCCACTTACTAAAACTCAATGTAGCTTAAACTCACTAAATATTTTAAATAAACCAAATTCATTAAAATTTCATTTATATATAATAATTAACATCTCTATGCGTTATCTTCTGAAAAATCTGTTCAGAACCTAATTCGATCCTCTTCATCGGAACTCTTTCCGGAACAAAACTTTATCGGAGCTAACCAAACGCTCGCAGAAGGCCTGATAATGTTCTTATCCAACATCATCTATCATTTCTATACCTTCTCATTATATTTACGTAGTAGGGGTATTTTCTTAACTTGGGGCACATCCCAGTTATTAATTCCATGTTTTACTTTGTTGGTGCAGCCTATGTTTTCTATCTCTTGGGTCATGAAATACATCTACAAACTTTTCTAACACTCCACATTTTATTTTGCCTGTCACTTAAGGTAAGTGATTTAAGTTCTCTGACTCAAGTAAGCCTATAATGTCGCATTCCGACTTCATTCGGAGCCAACACATTTACCTGATTTTTTTTTTTTTTTTCTTCCCAGATGTGAATCTGAATGTGTTGTTCGTGCTGTTGCATTTTTTTTTTAATTTGACGTCACTATCTCGTATCGTACCCACAGCAACAAAAGTACTCATCACGCCTGCACTTACGTGGTTTTTGAGATGCATCCTATTCTTTGATTTTCGGTAACTCTATTTAAAAATTAATTGTTTAATTATTTTCACAGGAATTTTGTTCTACATCTCTGTTTCCCATCGCTTATCTCCCTATCGCTAAGCGATCTAGCTAGGTAAATCCCATAATACCTTGCTCTTCAGGTCTAAAACACTTTATCTTATTCTCGGGACAAGCTAAACATAGTTGTGCACTTCCTATGCGCTATAGCTTCATACCTTCATGGTATCGTCTGTTTACGTGCAGCATAAACTAGACAAACATCACGACTATCATACTGAGATATGAGATTGTTTCTAGAACTCTTCTCTGATGCTTCCACCTAACCATGCAAGATATCGCAGGAGTTACTTCTATTCCCATTCGTATGGTAAGTAAGTGGATTATTTCGGGTGTACAGTCCGAATCCATCTCTCCTAGCGTCAATACACGGGGGTTACTACAACAGATTTATGATCTCTTCTCATATGACTAGTGCGCGGTTCAAAACATCAATGTTTCCATGTTTTGATTCATACAATCAAGACCTATTCCGTCTCGTTCTATTTCAATTTGGACATTCTATAAACTCATGCGAATATTTCCCTTCATTCGCGAAATCCATCTACTTGAAATCCATCAAATAGGTAATACCTTTAGCTTGTGACGTCACTCTTTAAGAAATAACCTGTGAAACACCTGGATTGATACAGCCGCATCTGTATCCTCTAAAACTAAAACTAAAGAGTTTTTCAATCGATCAGTGCTTATGACCATGAGTTCCTTATTTTTTTTTCAATTTCGTCTATCTTAATAATGATCTCTTTGCGCGAGGTGTTCTAAAAATCCTACGAGAAGTTCTACTCCCTCAAACTCTCGTATATCTCTTTGCAATCCCTAATTATGTCCCTTTTTCTTACAATAAACAGTCTGTATGTTAGCCCATCCTTTTAAACTGATTATTTTCTTTGCTGATTAAAATTGTCGTTTATCTAATCCTGCTGTCGTGCATACCGCAAGCATAACATGTAACGTAAATAAATACATTTCTGGCTTGTGCACTTCGCACTTAAAAAAAAATATAAACTGAATCTCTTGTTCTGAATTCTGTTGTGACTGCTAATTGTACTACTTTCATGTAACATGGTAACCTGAGTTGAATCTGTTCCCGACTTCTCATCCTGTTACATCAGCTGCTAAAAGTCTGCATCTGCCTTCTCAGCACGAATATGCTTCTCGTGTGAGTTATTAGTTGGCTTTAGTATTATAATGATAAATCTTGGACATGATTAAACCTTTTGCGTTGCTATTTAAAACTAAATATAATAATAATCATCGGGTAGTTTTTTTTTTTTTTTTTTGTTAACCCTATTCTCGAAAGTGGATCTCAACTAATCATACGTAGTTTCGTCACTAACTAAATCAATGTCTCCCTGACAATAAAAAATTCTGTTGCGGGACCTACAACTTTAAACTTTACAATCTGCTTTTTGTCTGCAATCTCTGTCTGAATTCGCTGTCTGAATCTACTGTCTGAATTCACTGTCTGAATTCTCTGTTTGAATCTCGAAACTCCCATTATAATTTTTTAAAAAATTAAAAATTCCTTTACCATTCCTTCACTGGTAAGCTATCTGCTGAGCCACTCCACTCATTTATCGCACTATATGCCGTAAAATCTTTTGTCGAGTTACCTGAACTATTTATCTTGCTACAAGATTTGCTTTGCTGCCGTTAATTCTGTTACCCTAGTTTTAAACTTTAATTCTGTTACCCTAGTGTTAAGCTTTACAAAGCTCGTCTAATACCTTCGTCAAGCAACATTCTGACCTATGTGAATTGTACACTATCAGCAATCAATTAATCGTTAACCAAGTAATGTTAATCAACCCTTGACTTACAATGCACCAACCATTTGTAAAGAATTTCCCAAGAAGCTTAATTTGCCACTAACTTATAATGCCCACATTTTCTAAACAATTTATAACAACAACTTATTACTAACACCTACACACACCCTAACATTTTTCCGAGAGCATGAGATCGTGAAACCATTTTTCCATCTTTAAACATTAATTTTATTCGCGGTAAACATCCCGCTTATGACACCATTGTTGTGCCCTCGCCCAGGAGGTGGCACATGTCAGGAATGTTCGAACGATCGGCTCTACGTTCGTTATCTTCTTCTTTAATTACCTTTCATTCGTTTCTGAAATAAATATTATTTCCAACACCAACAATCATGATTTTACTCTTTTAATTATTTAACTTAAATAAAACTATTAATTCGGATGGATCAGGATCTTATACTCTCGTAAGAAAACACTCAAAATTTAGTTTACATATTTATTCTAAAAATCAATAAGTTAATATGTTTCCTTGAACTTACATTTTACGGAGTTCTTCACAACCATCCTCAACTTCATGGCTTCCGTCGTCTTGCGACGTCGATGCACTTATCAACTTCATGTAGAGTAAAAGTCTGAGTCTGAGTCTGAGAGTGAGGCCTATTTCGGCCAGGTTTATATAACCATCCTTGCCACACCCAAACCTCGGTCAAGAGTCGTGATCAAACAAAATAACATAAGAAAGTACTATATGCCTTTCTTGTATGCAAATCGCCTATTATTTGCATGAACACAATATGAATATTACTGAATTGACTTAATTCAATAAAAGCTTAAATCTTGCGTTAAGCAACGGAAAATAATGACATAATTATGACCTCATCAACAACCAATAGAAACTAGTCTATTTTATCCTTACTCAGTACTCTGTGAATAATGTTTACGCAAATGTGCTATACTTCATGTTCTGACAATGAACGTAATATAATACTTCTTTCCTTTTACAAACTGCAATCTTTGCTTTATTCATGTGACTTCTAAAGCAATATCCATAAAAGTATGTAATTGTCTTAACTTTATATTTCAACAATAAAATGTTAATCTCTTTGACCCATGCATTGTCGTATCCTAAATTATAACATTGCTATTATAATCCGGGAGAAACAATGACAATGATTTCCGGTATAACCGTGGTATACGAAGGTATACTCAGGTATATACCAGGGCTCAACACTTTTATGTGGTCTCACTCATTATTTCTATATGTTATTTTATAAACCTTAACGAAAACAGTAATATCAAACTACAAAAAACTGAAAAATAATTATTTTAATTTGTTTAATTTACAATAGACTTTTATATTTCAATTTTTCTTCTTTGATTCTTGATGTGATAAGAAAACTGCGTAATTCATAATTAGTTCATTCTATAACTGTGATGACTAAGGAATATTAGATCACAATAAAGTTTATATTGAAGAGGCTGCCAACCAAGGTTGAAGAACAGTGTTTCAATCAGGGTGGGGTCGAAGTTTAAAAAAAATAAAAGAAGAAAGAATCAAAGGTGCCGATCTCCTTAGCCGCGGTAGCTATGGCTGCCTTGGAGCCGTGGTGAAGGAGGCTGTGGATTTGAGTCCCGTCTCGGGCATGAGTGTTTGTATGTAATAAGGGAAAAGGATAACAAAGAAAACAAAACAGTAAACAAGGAAATACTTAAAGAAAATTGTCCTAGGGCTATCTAAATTTAAATAAAGAGTTAATTTTATTGTAAGTTCTTTTTCTAAAATTTAGAGAGAAACGTAAACGTATAGAGAAAGGTGCTTATGAGCTAGATATTTTGTCATAGCTTATTACTCGCCTGAAATACCTTGAGGATAAAACATGAAATGATACAAACTTTGTTTTATTTTTCATGCTTCTCCATTCAAAACGAATAGGGGGTAAAACCTGACATGGATCTTCCGTCTGGACTTCGACAATTCTTTCAGCTATAGACTCAAATAATTTTGATCTAAAAACCTATCATTTAGCGTAGCAGAAATTTGGATTTGCATTTTCTTTATTATATTTCAAGAATGCCATACGCAAAATCTTTTTTTTTTTTTTAATTTCTTGTAAGGATCTTTCAATATTAATTTGTTAGTATTCCACAAATATCTGCTCTTATACCTGTTTAAACACGTGAATAAATACCCTGTTCATACTGATAAGTTCCAAACTAAATATTTTAAAAATTCATACTAGACTACGGGGTTCGGCGGATAAGTCTGACGGCTTTAAATATTTGTAGCTGAAACTTCTGGGAATGGGGATTGTTCTTGCTTGCATGCGGTCTTTTACTCTAGGCCATTTTAGCCTCCGTAGGTCTATCTTGCGCCAAAATACAAAGACACAAGTACACAGCCCAAACACGTCACACCATTAACATCCCCTACGGATGTACATAAGGGCAGAATAGGTATACACACATCACATATGGTTACCAAAATTTGGTTTGACCAGAGGTTTAGGCTTAATTGCTTGGCACTCCGGGGGTAAGGGTGGGCACACACACACAGGCCATTTTAGCTATGGGACGCTGGTCATTGGAGCACCGTGCCCATGTGGTGGAATCAGTGTTCAACCACAATGAGTCTATGGTTGCAACCCTGCATGCTTTTCGTCGGCACTTCAATATTCATAGGAACGATGGTGTTCCTAGCCGCAATACAATAAAGTTAGGGCTGACAAATTTTAGACAAATGGTATCTTCTTTGATAAGCAAGCCTTCAGGAAGATCTTGTAATGTGCGAACTCCTTAAAACATCGAATGATTACTCCGTTCTGTTGCGACTAGTCCTTTACGATCGTCACATAAACAAGCCAGTGCTCTAATATTGCCGGACCGAACAGTTCGCCGAATAATGCATACGATTTGCGCATTCACCCATAAAACATTATCAAGTATTCAGGCATTAAAAGATGGAAAGATTTGTCGCTGTTGCTAAAAATACATTGTGAATACCGAAAATGTGAATGCAGAAAATGTTAACCATCTTCTTTTAACTGGTGAAGCCTTTTTATTATTATTATTTTACTGCCATGTCAACACCCAGAACTGTCGCTAGTGGGCTCCAGTTAATCCAAGTGAAAACCCTTAACATTCTGCTAAAGTTCATGTTTGCTACGGCAAAGCATCGTTTGGGGTGTATCCCATATTTCTTCAAGGATAAACACGACAGGACTAGACGAGAAATCCTGGTCGCTACACCATTATGCTTCCGAATTCAGCCCGAGTTGTGCCAGTATTTTGGTGAATATCAAAGACTGTGGAGTCAATAGGATGGTGCAAGGGCACTCACTGCAGGAATTTAACAGCAATGAAATGTTCCCAAGAAGAGTGATCTCACGAGAGGGACTTTGAATGCCAATGATTTCTTCCTCTGGGGATATCTAAAGAACAAAGAACAAACGACCGTTTACATTTAAAACAAAATGCCAGGCATGAAGTTGCAGCAATTCCTCCTGAAATGCTACAGACAGTCATCCGAAGTATTCAAGAACGATTGCAACAATGTGTTGATAACAACAGACAGCCCTCAAGGACACATTCTTTAGAAATCTTGTAATTGTTGTAAGTGAGCTTTGAGATGTAGTGTCGTCCCCTAATAATTTTATTAAGCACAGCAAGTAGATTTTATGTTAATTTTCAAACCGTCAGATATATTTCCTACACTCATTGAGAAATTTTAATATGAAGAATTTCTCAAAACCATGATTGGCAAAATATTCACAATACCATTCACATAATTTGCATTTGTCACTTTATATTACGGAAATACATTCCAAAGAGAGAAGACACTAGCCTTGATCTATGACATCACAGCATTTCCTAGTGATTGAATACGTGGTGCACTGTATTGTCGCTGACTTTGGCCGTCACATATAGCTCATTAGCCTTGGCCCCAGATGAGTCTGAGATTTACCTGTGCATGCAGGGTCAAGTGATGCGAGAATGCCGTTTCTTTGTTCCTCCCCTTCACTTGGAGAACTAGTATGTTACAGCATACATTTGCATCCGTGTGCGTGCTTTTTGCACATGTCAGCCAAATACGATGACCAAGGATTTATTCAATTATTTAATTGTTATTATTGATTACTTCATTTGTTCATATATTTTCTAAAAGATGCAATTTTACTCATTTATTTTTTAAATGCGGGAAGTTAAAAACATGGATATTCTTCTTTCACTCCATCAGAACAACTTTAAATTATATTTTCCGGAATACAGATTCTGCATAGAACAAGTGAGTGAAATTCGGTAATTAATATGGAACCAATGAGAAAGATCAAACTACAGTAATACTAATACAGATAATACTATAGTAATTGTAATGTTAATAAAATTTTAGATTTAACTTAATACTGACTAATGAATATTTAACTTGTTCTAAAACTGTGAAAAGTTTGGACAGCCACAGATAGCATGGGATAGGAAACTTCGTATGTGAATTATCTAGGCAATGAAATACGACAAATACCCTGATATTGCACCAAGACACAAGACTGCAATACTTTCTAGAACAGGTGAGCCTTATTACCCTGTTAAGTTTCAAAATACGCAATTAAAGTATCAATTAAAATAGAGGTATATTTTATAAATGAAGGCAGCTTTTATGTCTTATCTTAAGGCTGTATCTCGACATGTCCGATAATTCCTTTTTCCTCAGAATTGGAAACTGAAAGGCCTACATAAGTACAGCGCATTTACGCATCTTATTCAGAGCCGTGATCTTAGATTATGTTTGCTTTATGTTTTTGCTTAAACATTTTTTCTAAATTTTATTGAGAACAAATTTCTTCCAGACTTTTATTGAGGACAAACTTTTTTATCCAAACGTGGAATAATTCCATGAAAATCCTGCTCAGGTTAACCTAGTTAAATATGACCCGCAGTTCTTAATATCCGTGTCAGGTTTCGGTGAATTCTTTTAAATGAATTTTAAATCGGAAATGTAAAACGCAGAATATATTGAGACAGTAATATTCCTGCTGGCGAAACAATTTTAGAATTTACCTATTATTAAACTTCCAACTATGAAAGGAAGGACTACTAATAATGATTACAATGGTGACGATGATGATGATGATGATGATAATAATTATTATTATGTTAAATGTTATCTAAAATGTTTGCATAAGTATCGCACGGCCACCTTTATTATCCAGTAGCCTAGTTAGCGTTAGCGGGTTTACTGATGTCTCCTCGGATTATTTTGAGATCTGGGTGTACCAAACTTCATGACGACAAGTGACCAGACAATAAAATAAGGAACCTGATCAAGAAAGTCGTCGTGAATGGCCATGGGGGTTCCCATTCCAGCCATTTCCCACCATAATACGCCAGTGTAATGGTACACGGAGGTTATGAAACAGCAGTCATACGATAGGCGCTGTCCCTCAAAGGTGTTTAGTATTTTGTAGGAATTTACGTCGCAAACAGAAATAATTATAATTAGGCATTGCGTTACTCGTTACACTGTTATTTATGAAAGTTGCTAACGAAGAAAGTTCGATGTAGAATTAGCACTATGCAGTTGCGACTGCTTGAAACTTATTAGCCTATTAGAGCTAGGATTTTTACGTATTTCATTTGGAAAATATGTATATAAATTTATGGTGAAAAATTATGGAATGTCCTTAAGAGACAATCATGCAATATATTTTCATATATATTTTCATTTTTTTTTCTAAGTGGGATCATTGATTGCAGTCTGTGAGAAAAAATGTTCTTGAAGGCTGAAAATGCCCTTTCAACGTGACTGACGTAACGAGGGTAAATTTTATAAAAGGGTTATTTCTGATGAAATCCCGTCAGGAACATCAATAATATCTATATTAGAATTTGACACACACCGCGAATTTTGAATATCTAGGGTTTCTTTTCAAAACCCTCCATCAATTTTATCCACTTGTATATTGGTTTAAAAAGAACAACATATATTTTCAGTAAAATCTGCCTTGAACTTAAGCAGCCAACATCCCTGAACAACCTAAGTTCGATTCCACCCCGTATGGACCTATTCATCCCCCTATCGTACTATCGTACTCTTAAATACTTGAACACTAATGATTCGTATCACTGGAGTATAAAAACACTTAAAATCAGCTTACTTCTTCACCAACGATCCTTTTGTGGTTATATGTTTATTTCTGACGGAGTAAAGTTTTAAAATACTTTTATATAGATTTTTAATGCTGTACGCAAAACGAACTCACCCTAGTATTTTCTCCCCGATATCTCAGATATCCCTTCCTGTTGATTGTGTATTTAATAAGAATGCTCAACAAGTATGACTTGCCAGACAATCAATACACTCTAATAGTTGCATCGATCACTTGTCAGTTGTCGAAGGCAAGCACTATCACTATCATGTCACCCAGTTACACCATTACATCGTTACACACGGTTTTATAGATGCCAGTTAATGTAAAAGTGCTATGGAGGAAATATGCGAACTTTTTCAACGAGGATACTAGGAAGTAGCCTATATTAAATATATAGGACTGAAATCCTCATCCATCCGTCCCCACGCACAGCTTTGCTTTTTCGGATGGCATTAGAATCTACATTCGTAAACATTTTGTATTGTTATATGCAGTAATATATTTATTTTTATTATTATTATTATTATTATCATCATCATCGCGGCTTGGGTCGCTTAAATCCTACAAAGGGAGAGGTGAAACTATGGTAAAGAAAGAAAGAAGATTATCATCATCATATTCATCATCCTCATCCCTAAGCAGCCCAGACGAATGGGCTAATTTCGGACTTCAAACTGTTATTGGTATTACTATACAACTAACTGTGCGAAATCTGTTTTATCCCGTTTTCGTTATGAAGTAGTTTATATATTTCACATGAAAATACAATTTTTAACTAACTCTTTGCAATACAATTTATTTTCATTCGAAATATATTCATCGTTCAATATACCTTAAAAATGAAGAAAATTTTCGCAGTTTATGGATTATTAACTTATTACCCTTGCAAGTTTCGACTTTCAGGTGCTCCTTGACACCTTAACTTAAACTTACAGGATATCTACATTTGTAAGTACTTAAAATAGAATCTTATCAAAACCTTCCCAAATAATAACTTCAATTCCACCAAGCATGTAATTATTAATTCCTCTGCCAGACGAGTATCTCCAGTTCTTCCAAATGAATATTTTAATATTGTAAACGTGACTGAAGAGAAGAAAGTATACCACTCAATGCGTAATTTTCTTTGGAGGAGCGGATCAAACACCAAACTTCTCTCAAGGAAACAGCTCGTTATTTGACCGCGTTCGTGCGTAAGTAATAATAGCACTCTCCTTCCGAAATGTGTGATTTGTGAGCTTTCTCGTAGCACAGACCAAAAACGGAAGAATTTTCCCTTTCTCACTCTCAGAGGTAAGAATAAATAAATTACAAATTACAGGTAATGCGAGGGTAATTGCTGTACTGACAGAACACGCTACTTTACCTCTATTATCGCTATTATACCACTCAATTATATAATTACATCGTTACGCACCGTTTTAAGAGACATTTTCTTCTTACCAAGTTTTTTCTTCTTTTTAACATCCGGAATTGTGTACAGTAAAGAAACATATGTTGTCCATTTTTAATTATGTAATGATGTAGCTTACACTGATTGAATAACACCGATCTCCTTTTAAGTATGCGATATTACCTTTTGGAGGACTTTGGATGATTTGACAACCATCATGTTATAAATTTTAGAATAGTTGCTGTTTATATTTTATTTATGTTTATTTGATTAAGTATCAACCTTTGTTCTTCCGCAAGCCCTGCTTAATCAATCGATCTGGAGCTTAACTCGGAGATAGATTACAAAAATAACTTCTTTTCTGGATATCATAATTGCAATTATCACTGAATAAACAAAACATTTTGGCACTTTTTTTATTATTTTTTAAATTTATTTATTTAAGGTCGCTTTTTAACTGCCAGGGTGACCAGCGACCACAATAATTAATACATTTATATTGAACAAGTGTTACAAGAAGTGAAGTATGAAGAAAAACATATATGCAACTTTAAATTTAGTAAGACGAACAACATATTAAACATAAAAAGGACTGGAAGTAATTTAGCAACTACTGACAAACTAAGAATTGATTTTACATTATATGAATGTTTTTAACTGTGACAGTTCCAAAAGTGAGATAACCTTAAGGCATCCTTCATCATTTTGAAATATATCGTATAAGTCTTCTTTGATATTTAACAGACGCCTTACATGCAATAACCGTGGACATTCCAGAATAAGATGGGAGGAAGTTACATCCCCATTACATTTCGGGCATGGATCCTTAATAGATTTCTTCATAAGATAGCCATGGCTAAGGTTGAAGTGGCCAATTCGCAGCCTGGTCAGCAGGACTTGTTGCCTTCTACAGATGAGGGTATTCGGAATGGCTGGCTCAGTAACTGATTTCCGGACGAGCTGCAGTTTTGAAGGAGTGGATCTCCATGTTTCATCCCAGTGCTTCGTAATTTCAGATCTGATCAATGTTTTGGTGTCCTCCAATGTACCATTAAAACAGTTATCAATTTGTGGGAAGACTGTAGCAGATTTAGCTGCTGTATCTGCTTTTTCATTACCAGAAATACCTTTATGTGCGGGAAGCCATGGTAATGAGATTTGGGTACCATTTTTTGAGTGGAAAAACAAACGTTCCTGAATCATTTGGATGAGTGGGTTCCTTGTAGATCTGTTTTCAATGGCACCGAGAGCTGACATAGAATCTGAGAAGATAACAATTTGTGAGCAGTTATTACTCTGAGTGCTTATTTCAATAGCTTTGAGAATAGCCCAGGCTTCACATGAAAAGATGGAGAAGTAATCCGGTAAGCGATAGGAGTGAACACTTGAGGAAATGACTATGCCACATCCTGATCTTGAGTCTCGTTTTGAGCCACCAGTATATACTTTGAGATAATTCTTATACTCTTCAAGGAGTGACGAGATCATAGGCTGTAACACTGATTTAGGCATAGTTGTAGGGCAAGGAATTTGTGTAATCTTCGTATTAATAGAGGGAATAAAAGTCTCCCAGGAGGAAGGGGATGGAGTCGCCTTGGGAGGATGTTAGCTTTTTCAATGTTGAATTCTGAGTTATAATCCAAGAGTCTTTTCCCTCAATGGTTTTGGACAATTTGGGTAGGAGTTATAAAGTTCTGATTTTGAAACACCAAAGGCATAATTGTTGGTCGGATTAGAAGGAGAACAAAATGTTGAATATGAAAAGTTTAGACATAGTTGTTTACGTCGCAGGTCCAAGGGAAAAAGACCGGCTATCCACAAGTAGACTGCTACTTGGACTGGATCTGAAGGCTCCCAAACTTAGACGACTTGCAGTGTTGATAATTGGATCCAACGTTTGGAGAAGGCGTTTGCTTGCCGAACTGTATACTATTGCTCCATAGTCCAGTTTGGACTGAATTAGAGCTCGATAGACGTTTATTATACATGTTGATTCGGCACCCCACTTAATGGAAGATAACGTTTTAATTATGTTCAGTCTAGATTCACATTCCGCTTTTAGTGAAGTAATATGTTGTTTCCATGAGTGATTTTTATCGAACAGTACGCCTAGGATTTTGCAAGTGTCTGATCTGTGCAACCTGTGGCCACCAATACTAAGGTTAACGTCTATTTGGTGAAGCTTTCTACTTCTAGAAAATACTATAAATTCAGATTTTGATTTGGATATTGTGAAGCCGGAAGTGTTTGCCCAGGAGTAGATTTTATCCAAAGAATTCTGAATAATATTAGCAGTAATCTGAATGTTATTCCCACTGCAGAGAAGAGTGATATCATCCGCAAAGAGGAATGCATTTACTGGCTTCCCAACCAAACTGCTGACTTAATTAATAGCAATGAGGAATAGAAGCACACTTAGTACTGACCCTTGAGGCAGACCATTCACCATTTCCATAGGAGGAGATAGTTTGTCTTGAATTCTCACTCTTAGATATCTGTGAGCTACGAAGTTGATGATAAAAGCTAAAGTATTGCCTCTTATTTTTAATTCTGAAAGAATTTTTATTAGTCTAGGTTTGAAAATCATTTCATAAGCTTTCTCAATGTCTAGAGAAATTGCAATTACGTGATGATTTAATACTAGTGCATCACATATTTCAGTGTCGATGTTGACTAGATGATCACTTGTGGAACGAAAAGGTCGGAAGCCACTTTGATAAGGTAATAGTAAGTCATTAGTTTCCAAAATCCTTCTGAGGCGAAAGCAAACCATTTTTTCCAAAAGCTTGCATAAACAACTGGTTAAGGAGATTGGACGAAAATTTGTAGCTTTGCAATGATCCTTATTAGGTTTAGGAATTGGAATAACTATAGCTTCCCTCCATTGGTCGGGAAAGGAATTTTGGCACTTTGTTTCATCAGTTTACCTGATTTTATTTTCCTTCCAGCCGTGTCAAATGGTATGTGTGAAGGCCAAACTCTCAAAACCTAACGTGCTAAGCACATGCAATTTTTAGTAGAATTTCCACACATGCTCATGAAAATTAAGCTGTTTGGTAAAATTTCAAACATTATCAAAATCTTAGCTTAATTTCTTTAACCTCAATTCATACTTGTATACACTGATATAAGAAATTCTTAAAATATGTGAACATTTCACAAAATGCACTGGCAAAGAACTCCGCTTAATGTATGTGGGTTTAATTATTACACCGTAATATACCTTCTGTACATAACAGTATTCATGTAGTACTCATTTCAAGTTGAACAACGAAATAAACAAACATCTGACTGTATTGGATTAGCAAAGCGCATTGTAGGTAGTATAGTCATGAACACCGCCGTCTCGAGGAGTAATACAGTCTAGAAGGCAGTGGTCATGAATTGCCCTTTAAGAAGCATGCTACTTTTATTTAGGCGTTACTCCAGTACGGGTCAACCAATTTATCCAAAATGAACAGGCTTCTTGCCATGGACATTATAAATGCGTATACCAAGTTTCATAAAAATCCAATAAAGCATATTTGAGTTATCGCGCGTACAGACACATGGACGGACTGGCAGACGAACAGACATTTTGCCGTCCCGCACATAATCTCATGAAGTACCATACTGACACTTAATAAGTGGGGTATCTCTAGGATGACATTGCGCTGTGGATTCAAGTAGTTTACTTGGCAAAAACTTAAACCCGTGCATTAGGTTGAGTTGATTGTCGCAATGCCTCGAGCCACTGACCGACTTTGAAGACAAACATTACCTCACCATTAGAGTGAAGAATCGTTTATGTACATGTACGTTTGTTTGTTGAGAAACTTACTTCAGATTATCGTTTTTTATGGTATTACGAAAGTCTTAAGGAGATTTATGAAGGTTTTTTAAACTTTAGATATTTTTAGATGCAAGTTCTTAATATCTAATTTAGGATTGCATCTGTGAACCCGCTAGAGCAATCGTTCTTGTTCGAGGGAGATCGATAATTACAGTTTTTAATTGTATCAGAGAATACACACAATATATATTACCCAAATTACCCATATATTCAAGATACGTTCACACTATTGGTAATTATAATTAACTAACTATATGAAGTCACATACAAGAAGAGTATTGTATAGTCTGCGCTGCACACCGAAAGGTAACGGGTTCCATCCCCAATGAGGACGCTGGATTTTTCAACTGTCTCTATACATCTGGTCGAGCTATGGCCCTGGGATCGACTTAGCCTCTAACAAAAATGAGTACAAGAGTACATGAGCCTGTACCTAGGGCTGACAATCGTACCACCTTCATGTGCCGAATTTGTCAGTTGGAATGTACACTATTGGCCTGCTCAATTTGAAGAGATATGAGAACTTCCGCAGGTCATCACGAGGTGAACATTAAGATCCAGCAAACAATGCAATACAGGAAATTGGCTTACATTGCACAAAATCATATTTTAGTATAAAGGGGGAAAAGAGAGTGTGAGGTATATTTCATATAAGGACAGAGGTGTAATGTAGAATCTTCCACAATCCTTTGCAGTTTCTGCACCATTCACATATTCATTAGTCAATGGAATATCAGTAAAACTAATTGCTAAAATTCGTATCACATAATTTTATAATGATAAAATATGTTCTCTCTCGTTGCAAATGGGCATCAACCTACCGTAAACTCCGTGGCTCTACACCCCTGGAGGAACTAGGCCTACCATCCGACTCCCATTGACAGATGGCAGCATGCAGACACCCATGACAGTTAATAATAGTTTTCATGACCGCAACCGCTACTTTTCAATCAAGTAGCTCCTCGGTTTGTATCACAAGGCTGTGTGCACCCCGTTCCAGACCTCTCTATCCCGATCGAACCCGGGCCTGTGGATCGGTAGCCAGTGACGCTAACCACGGACCATACAGGCAATCTGCAAATGTAAACAGTGACAGATATTTATTGACATTTATTACCGGGGATCGAACCCGGGCCCTGTGGATCCGAAACCAGCGACGTTAACCATGAGACCATGCAATCGGTCTACAAATGCACACAGTGACAGCTGTTTATTGATATTTATTACCGGAACTGCAATGAACTACGGGATATAGAGCAATGAATTAGGAGAAATAAAGCAGATGAACTCTACTAATTCGTCGTTTTCCGATTCCAAGAAAAAGCTCTCTCCCCCTCTCACGCCACGATATACTTAAAGACAAAATTACAACAGATTTAGAAATAAACTCATGGCACAAAATAATATTAATTTTACGTATTATGTAAACAGTTCTGAAAAACACTGTAGAATATCTGTCGTAAACCAATAATAAACCGAACAACAGTTTCTCTTTCTCGAGTTAACAGTCGCTGCTTCGTGATCGCCTGCTGTATACGATGCCCAACTACTTGAACACATTTGCGGGTTGCCTATGAGTGCTGGGTTTACTTGCACTTTCTACGGAGTCTTCTTTAGAAAGCAAAAGCAATTAAAAACTTGCTACTTCTTCGTCATGACAGCTATTATTCATCCATTAAAAATTACAAATAACATTTACACTTCTCAGTGCTAACGGTAATTCCATTTCCAAACCAAGTAAACAAGTACAAGTACCGCTACTTCCTGTTCATTAGTCTTTGTCTCAAAAAAATCAAGCTGCTGCTATTATTAAGTTATACAAACTGCTGTCGAAATGTTAGTATTGGAGAAGTAAAATTTGTTCCCGAATAAATACGTTTACAATTACTCCAGTCAGATAAGTGGGAAGAGGCACAGGTCTACTGTTCCGAAGTTCGTGGATTTGATCTCGGCCCAGGTCGATGGCATTTATGCGCAACATGACAGCCTCATTCCTGCCTATTTATAGGCACGTAAAAAGAAATTTTAAAAAATTATGGCACTCCGGCTTCGGTAAAAAAACTTAAGTAGCAGTTTATAATTTTTTTTTCAATTGCCATAACAAGCATACGATTATATTTATTTATTGAATTTAGTTTAACTGATCATACATACGATAAGGGACACATGAAATTGCACACAAATTCGCGGCATGTATAAAATATGGTAAAAAATCTATAAAATAAGCTAAATTATTTACAATTCTATGGAGAGAAAAAAAAGAAATGCAGATTTGAGGAGAAACATAGAAAGTAGATACTGACAAATAGGAAGAGAAGAAATTATTATGGTTATTTACGAATATGCCTATTACCTAAAATATGATAACATTAACAGTGGGGAAGACTTTACTTTTAAATGAGTCGAAATATTCAATGATGTCATATGTATTTTAAAAGTATCATTGATGCTTTAAATGATTTAGTTCCTAAATTTTTAATATTATTTGGCAATTTAATACCTAATTATTGCAGCGAAGATTTGTATTCAGCTGGCATATACGTGATTGGTTTAGTATACCTGCGATTAAGAGAACATTATGCTTCTATGTTGTAAATAGAACTTTTAACCAATTCCGTTTATTCAGTCAACTAGTACAGGAGGATATAAATGTCGCCTAAAGTGTTGTGTTCTCAGTCAGGTCTCTTCTAACAGCTTCTCCTTCTTATAACTCCTTTATTATCCTGCTGCTTTATTATCTTTATTACCTTACACTACACCTACTACTTACATTACTTATAACTCTACTGGCCCCTTCTTTACTTTTATATAACACTAGCTGAAAAGGCCCGGCGTCGCCCGGGCTTTGTATTTTGTAATTTGAAATTAACTTATGGAGGACTTTCGATTTTGAAACTCTAGGTCCTTATAGCCTATAATATGTATGTAAAACTTGAAATGAAGAAAAAGATTTATCAAACTATTCCATCAGAAAACGCTAGATATAGCTTTTTATGGCTCATAGAGGATGTCGAATGCTGCATTCCGTTGCTTCTACACATCATGCCTGGGAGGGGTTTAAATAAGAAGAAACATAAATTACAGAAGATTGTATTGACTTGACAGAAAATTTTATTTCTCATTCTCATGTTACAACCCTTTCGGGGCTGAAATAAAATAGAAATGCAGTATCACTTTCATACTTTCCTCCCCTAAAACCCGGGACATAATATACTGCGAGTATAGGACTCAAAATGTTCCATCCCATGCTTAGGGCCTATGATAAATCTCAACTAATACAAAGCCTACAGCTATGGATAACTGACTATTTACCGACTTCTGATATAGCATACTCACACACATCAAAATGTGAAGTGAGAAAATATTTCTTATGTCTAGGGTAGAGAAAGTTGTGTGACTGCATCACACTTTGCTTTATTTTCGTGTAATTCATTTTTCAGTAATTATTTTCGCCAATATATTGCATCGATTCAATCAAAACACAAGTTGCCAGTCCAGTTAAAGTCCAGTTGCCAAGGCCCAATGTTATCAAAGTAAACAATACACGGTTGTCATGTGAACTGAACAGCATTTCTTTTTTTCAGTATAAAATTCTCAGAAATTATATAATTTTCAAGGGAAGGAGTATTTTGTTTGAATTTTAATGTTGACCGCTATACTTTCCGGGCTTAACTGGGTTTGTGTGCAAAATTCCGTGTAAATTGGTAAAGAAATGTAGATTTGTATAAGGAACAAACATACATACATACATACATACCCACAAACACACATTCGACTTTATATAATAAATACCATCTCCTTCAGTTTCTGTTTTAGTCCAACTTTTCTTACAATATGCAAGAAGAGGTAGCGTGATTGCCTCTGGATTCTAGATTCACGGGTTCAAATCCAGACAAGGTTAAAGGGTTTTTCAGACTGGAAAAAATCCGGGGCACGAAGTCCTCCGGGCTGGGTTTCTGGCTCGAACTCCAACACCGAAATGTCTCTTGACAAAATGTACCGAAAATTCGTCTTATTAATACCTTAATTTCCTCTTACAGAGTATTTTTAGTGCGTTCCCTTATCCCCTTAGTGCCAAGAAATTAATCCATATCTCCGGACTTGCAAAAATTTTGTTCCAAGAAAAAATGCCCCTATATTCCTGTTATTCTTCCCTTGTTCTGCATCCAGCTGGGTTGGTGTGTGGATGATGTGTGTTGACTGCGTTCCTTGAGGCCATGATTCTTTTGAACGTAGTTTCTGTGTTGCTAATTACAAATGTGGCGAAGGTGTTGTCTGCCTTGTCAATCTACGTTGTGTGTGCATTGTGTGTCTTTTTCTATAGACATGTTCAGGGGATAATAGCAATCGGGCATTCGCCTACTAGTGCGGGAAACAGAGGTGCTGAGTCGATGGTCCTACGACCGTTCATCTGTCCTCTTCGAGAAAATACGCGCAAATGAATTCTCGCCGGTAGCCCCAATGTTCCGGACACGGACTATGAGTTGATTAATTGATCTTGCAATCTACTATACCCATCTTGATCTTGCCTGTTTCATTCTCGTAATGTCTGTGTGTTACACTTAATAGGCCTATGCAGAATATACACAATTTTATCTCAATCTGACTCGAGGTTCATACAGAATTCCTTTCTATTTTCTAACTACGAGGCGTGTTTTTAAAGTAATTTAAAAAATTAGAACATTATTTCCAAATACTTTATTATAATTTATTACCTTACACCCTACACTACTTTTCCACATAGTCACCGCCGTTATTCAAGCAATGTCGTAACGGGAAACCAATTTATGTATGCTTTCGTCAAAGAATTATGCCGCCTTTGATGAAAGTCAACTCTGCACTTCTTGTTTCACAGCATAATCGTCGTTAAATTGTTTTCCAACAAGGAATTTCTTCAGATGAAGAAACAGAGGAAAATCGCTTGCTTTCGCGTGGAATCTTTTTTGTTCCCGACAAAGCCCTACCAAACACAGCCAAATAAACTCAAGATCTGATATCATTTGGTTGGAAACAATTCAATCACCCTCCCTACAGTCCAGATTTGGCACCAAGTGATATATATTGTCACGTCATGTAAACATCTAAATATAAATTGTATAGCAGTAAAATTTAACTAATATGCCTGCTTTCAATTTATTTTTATTATGAATTAACGTGATATTGACAATCGTTATCGCGTGCTTGTTCGAAAATGAGACGAGGTAATGGAATGTAAAGAAAAATGGTACTTTGTACTTTTCATCAGAAAGTAGCACGAGATTCGTAAGATGCACGATCCTGCTTCAGTCGTTATCCTTGGATGACAATTTAGTCTGTAAGTTATTTCGTGGTTGATAAGAAGATAATAACCAACGATTTGTTTGTTTGACCATGGCCTATATTATTCCTAAAACGTTTGTGTGTTCATTTGTTTCCAGCCTCTTTTCGTACTTATTTGCTGTCAAAGCTTTCTTGAACTGGGGGGGGGGGGGAGAGGGTTTAAGCAAATGTGTACAATTTACATTTACACTAAAGTGTATTTAAGGCCTGGAGAAAACTTTCATTTGAACAGTCATAGATTTCCGTTCAAAAACTAATATTGTAATATGAAGCTTACATACTTGAGAAGATGTCATTCTTGGTTTCGTTAATATTGTATGTGGCATTTAGTAATAAGAATAATGGCAAATAATACAATAATAAATACATTATTCAAAACTATAAGCCAGCTAATTAGTTCATCGCACTCTATAATATCTGATCTTGTATCACTAGTCATTGCTTAGTCTCCTTCAGAAGCAGGAAACGTGTGACTATACGGATTTACCAGCTGTTTGTTATGAATGCATTTTTAAACTGAAATGTAGAAAAATCTTGGGGGGGGGGGGATCTTAAAAAACATTCTCCAAAACTTTTAGATCCATAAACCACTTCCATTGTTTCATTAATTGATACTCTTATGCCTTCAAGCATTTAAGGATCATGCTCACTCAAAAAATCTCATTGTTAAGATTTTATTTTAGTTTTTTCAGCAGACATTTTTTCTATATTTTTCAATACTCAAAATTTCCCACCTGCTAGCACTTTTATACGATCTATTTAAAATAATTAGCGTGGATGTTAAAGTAGTAGATGAAGCGAACTATGTATTTTCATATGTAAAATATTAGCTTGGTTACAGAATTCCGGGCTTCTAGATTAAATGCCAATTTATTAAAACATATTTAAAAACACAGAGTCATCTGTAAATTCACGTTCGTTTGACGTAGGTAATTGTTTATTCTGAAGGACATATTGAAAAGCGACCATAGGCTTTTATAAAATCGTTCACTCAACCTCGAGATATTTCATGGTATACCACAGTACGTGTAATTACCCTGTCTGAATCTTTAAGTAATTTTCCGGTGACAACATTTTAAGTTTGCTATGGTAACAGAGCAAGATCACCTTCTGTTAATTTCACAATTTGATCTACACGGAAACGCCATCTGAAATCGTATCATTAGATTTTTGGAATTATAGATAAATGTTTAGCAAAACGTCTGTACTCTTTACCAAAAATAAGATTACATATTCCTAAACTAAACTTCGTGGCGCTACATCCCTGGAGGGATTTGTCCTACCACCCGACCGCTGCGTCATCTACCATAGGCAGATGGCAGAATTGGGGGCATATGGTCAGCATGCCGACACCTACGGCTTTTAATGGTGGTTTTCATGACCGGAGCCGCTACTTCTCTATCAAGTAGCTCCTCAATTTGAATCACGAGGTTGAGTGCACCCCTGCCAAACCTCCCTACCTCAGAAATTCCGAAGGTGTACCGGGATCGAACCCAGGCCGACGGATCTGTAGTCAGCGACGCTAACCACAAGACCACGTCGGCGGTCAAATTACATATTCCATTTAAATGAAATTTGTAGGATTAAAAAAACAATACTTCGTTTTAGAGTACAGTGTTTTAAAAATTAAATGGTGAATTTATACTTTAAAATGTTTTTGGCCTGACCATCATGGGGCCGGCCATTCAATAAGGTTATAATATTGATATTTGAAAATCAATAACGCAGAAGTACAGTCAAACTGATGTGACACTTGAACCCTTATAAATATGAAATACAAAACCGTCTTCACAACATTTTAATTAAGCTGGTTTACATTTGTGGAATCTAGCTTTTTTCAGTCAAGGGTTCTTTTAATGGAAGATTTAAAATCGTTGGTGTCATTTCGATGTAAACATTTTTAAGCGTGCAAACTCCGAAATATGTCATTTTATTACATCAATTCCTCAGCGTTCCTTTTTGACATCTCTTGCTGAATGTACATTAACTCATTCCGGAAATATGTCAGTAAATAGTATGTTCGTTCAATTACTTGATTGACTGTTTAAGCAATAAGATAACATAAATAGCATAACCCATCTCTATTATTATCAATAACCAGTCAACCAGAAAAGTGATTTGCCTTGTATTCCTGCCAGTTCATTGACAAAGAATCTTCATGTCAGCAACACTGCAGCCATGCCCTCACACGTGAACAACTGATAAATAATACTAGCCTTACCGCAACTAAATGTCGCATCACACTTCCTACATAACAAAACCGCGTGATGGAAGATAAAACATTCAATTAATAATAACTATAAGAAAAAGTTGATGATATTCAGAGGTCATAAGTTTTCTATTTAATGTAATATTAGTTTGTAATATTAATTTATAATCATTATTATAGTGTATTTGGTATCATTCTAACACTTATTAACTAATTCATATGTTGAATCATGTTGACCCGATTGATGCACCTGATAACACTGAATTAGCTCTAAACTAAGCTATTATAACTTAACAATATCATTATCAATTATTATAAAATATAAATCGTGTCATTTCTTTTCAGATTTTATGTCTCCCCTTCCTTTTTAAGGACTGGATAGAATTTCATAACATTTTGCACACTCGTTTCACATAAGAGAAGCTTTTATTCGGTACATAATGAATTTAATAAGTACCGTAACTGGATAATGTATAAAAAATACTGATCATCTAAAAACACGATATCACCTAAAATGAGAAAGTACTACTAATTACAATTTTTCCTTCAATCGGCAGTCATATTTTTAAGGATGGACCTCAGTGAGCACCACAACTGCTTTGATATTGTTATTTTTAGGTAATTTGCATTACATTTTATTTTTTATCTAAGATCTTTTTATCTTCAACTCAATTTAAATTAATCCTAACTATTGTATCCACCTAATAGAGAACATAAGAAAAGACATTCAAATTTTTACTTAAATCAGACAACTGATTCTTCATATATCGTATTCTTTTTATTTAAATATGATTTTTTTTTATAAATGGCTTTAAAGTTGTGAAATGCACTTGACTTACAACCTTCACTTAAAAGCATCTTCGAATTGTGTACAGAAAAGGATATGCTATCATTTGAAATGAGAAAAATAAAAATTTACTGCTATTTTCAGTCTTATAGGCTAACGAAGCATTCCCCGTTATAATGACGCATTACTGAAACCAAAGGCGCTGATTCGTAAAATTTATTGGGGGTGCGCATTCAGAAAAGGAATTCATATTCAAGTCAAATTACAATTTATGTTGAAAGTCCTTCTTCATTACAAAAAATTATATTATTAAAAAGTATGTGCCCTCGGCTTCGCCCGCGATGATTTACTTAACTGTATAATTTATTTAAGAGAAATATATTAATTTAATTTTTAAATATATTAGATGAAGTATATAAGATTTTCTTAATTATTTGTTTTTCCATTAAAATATAAATAATTAAACTAATAGAACGACATAAAGATTCGAAACGAAACTATTAGAACGTACCCAAATCATGAATAAACAAAAAATTGATAATTAAACAACTAAAATCCCAGTTTCGATTTTCATTTCTCGATTTTAAAGTGCGATGCCTGAGGGAAAAACGACTTCATATTCGAGTTCCCTAGCCCAAAAATCCCCCGCATAGTGAGTTTCGTCCAAGTCATTCAATTCTCTTTTCCTCCCGGTTGCTATGGTAATTAATCTCACAATTGAATACTGTCTTGTTAATGGGTGACGTTGGCTGTGTTTCACGAAGTTTTGTTTTTATATAGTAGATTAATAAACATAAACAACCTGTTCGTATTATGTTTAATCAGTTATAAATAATTGCGTTATTAACACCACTACCACTTTTCTTGGCGATTACTGGAATCTTAACATGTAGATATTATTAGGGGTGCTGAAAATGCAAAGCACCCCCTAAGTCGGCACCTATGACCGAGACTCTTCTAATTCCAGATATTTAGCACATATTTCTTTAGAATTAATTTAAACCGAGCTCACTTTAAGCCAACTAAAAGCTCCGAACACCACTGGGAACGTATATTCAGTGGTCTGCCAATTATGTCTTAATGTCTCCAAATTGTTGTACTATAGCACTCAACATAGAATTTGCAATTTGTTGTTCTGTATGCACTGAGTGCATTAACTCGTTATTTCTTTAAATTATTTTCCCTCTAACAACCTGGGATTAGCTGAACCATTTGAATCATTTTATGTGCAAGTGTGAGTGTACTTATAAAGATCTGATTGCAATGAATGAAATTTAAAAAATAATAATAACCTTACCACACAATGGACGAAAGTATTTTTGAATTCACACAATGTGTTTGAAGGCCAACCTGGAAATAAAAGATTTCCTGTATAGATCGTACAGGCCCTTAGGTTTTCAGGAAGTTGAGGCTCAAAATTCGGCCCATGAAAGTGGTAAGGTTGTGAGCCTACTCCCAGGAGTGCTCGCGGTAGCCTACTCATTTCTTTTAGAGGCGGAAGAATGTAAACATGATTAAAATGTTGTCACCCATCAGTGAATGTGACACCAGCAAAGTTCTGTGCATACTTTCACTAACCATTTCGGGCTCCCATGTAAGGAATGTTTGTTGCGAACAAGTGGAGGATATACATAACATAACTTACAACAGGTGCATGGGATTCAGAGAATAGAAAAATTTATATAACAGTTCTCCACTGTAATCTACCAGCTTTTAAACACTACTGAGAGCCTTCTTCATATAGTACATGGTATGAAAAATTTTCTAAGTGAGGAAAATCATCTAAACTAGATCTTTGGTCTTGTATTAAGGCTTGAAAGCGTGCTATAATTTCAGGGGCGATCATGATATTTACTCTACCTACATTACTGTGGTATGGGTAGAGAGACTTGGTTTCTGGAAGGTATGGTTTGCTTATAACTACCTTTCGGATGATTTGTACAATTTTTTATTTAAAAAAATGGTCTTATAGTATAAGAAATTAATGTATCAATTTAAACAAAGTCTTATAACTATTTTCGCGAAAATAAATGGTAGTAATAGAACAATAAACTTGTCGAAATTTTTCGTTCATCGTTATATTACAAATATAAAATTTCGCTTTTTTTCGAATTTCAGGGTTGAAAATTACAATGGTAGAATGGCCCAGATTGTGAAAGTAAAAATTCGCGAGAGTGTTAGAGTATCCGGCCCTATGGCCCATTGATTCCGTAAACATTTTTGACGTTCCTGTGTATATATTCTGTTGCCCTGTTTACATTTATGTGGTAGTGATAGAAAAGGCAGTAAACGGGATTGGGAAAGAATATAGTTACGGTTGACAAGATTGTGTAAGAAGCTGAGTGAGTCAGGGTCACGTGAGGGTTATCGTATCGCGTGCGATGCAGATCGTGACGAGATCAGAACTCCCACCAGTTCATCATCATCTCAAGCTGTCCACTTTCACCTCAAACCTTAATTATATCACAAGTACTCCTATTATTTGAAATGTTTTGACAATTCCAGTCGCCAATGATGGAATCGTTCTTTTGTAAACAGCACTGTGGGTTAGTAAAGCATGTGATTAAAAATTTGATCTGTGACTATCTCTGCGCTTGTTCAGAATTTTCTGATTCTGCTAAATGCATAATATCTTTAGCTCAACTTTTATTTTATTATCGCCTGGTCCTTTCGTTGTTGCGACATCTTCTTCAGGACATCTTTCTTTCTTGTCTTGTAGATAATGAACTGTTTAAAATCGTGTCTTCTTGTAGTTTCATTGGGATTAATATACTGTACACCAGTGGCGTACCAAGCTTAGGTGGTACCCGGTGCGGAAAATTTCTTGTCACCCCCCCCCCCCCGCATTTGAATTATTAAAAGATGGAACAGTTCCAAGTGTTATTTTTTGGACAGTCAAAGGTAATCCCACGAGAGTTTAAGAGTTTATCGATAGATGCAGTTGCAGCGAATATATCTGATGTAACTCGTAAACTCAACGGATTATGCAAAATTAATAATAATTACTTTGTTATATAAAAACAAAACTAAGCTCCGAAATCATGGCATACTATGAATCAACCATGCATAAAGCGATTCCAGTTACCATGTTGTCGCCATCTTGTAACCAGTGCTACCAATGGTGCATATAAGACATAGTTAACCTAATTCAGCCAATGTTGTTAGGATTAAGGAAAGACATACATATCAAGCACATTAAGTTATGCTGTACATTGTACATTGTACTGTTAAACGACAATAAATGCTATTTTAATTATTAATATTACTATTATTATTATTATTATTATTATTATTAATCTAAAGTACGTTATAGACAGACAGATATACATTGTTTTCGTGAGCGACAGATTCACGAATTGTGGGTGTTACCGTTAATAAAACGAACATGTAGGCCAAAATACACTCCCGAAATTATGCAAAGATTTATTTCTGGAGTGATTTTTTTATTTTTTATTGTGTTTTCCAAGCGAAATCTCGAATTTTGGAAAGAAGAATTTTGACAAAAGGACAAAATTTTGTATTTATGTCAGGTACCTTTCAAGATGTGAACCGAAGACTGGAGACATGTTTTCCTTATTTTTACATAAAGAAAGTTTTCTCGAAAACGGCTCTAACGATTTTCTTTAAATTTTGCACGTGGGTTGTTTATACTAAGAGCTAAAACTTTTATTTGAAAAACTTTTTCGAAATAATTCTCTGAAGGGTAGTTATAAGCCACCCACTCTGAATACGCGCTCTTTGCAATATGGCCTCTTGCAACGGAAAATCGTACGAAAACAAAATGTTGTATTTGGGTTAGGTACCTTTTGGGGACATGACACAAAGATTGACGACTTTATCTTATTTTTAAGGGGAGGCTAACTTTTATTTGGGCAGAGGAAGTTATGTGAATTATACATAATTTTTTTATGGGTTGATCCTAATAAATTTCATAAACAAGTAATGTAACTATTTTACGGAACTGTATTATTAATAATCTATTCTTAAATATGCGCACATACCAGTTCGAAATCTACACCTTTTCAACCTCAATTTCGGAAAAAAATTTCAATTTCGGAAAAAGTAATTTCAATTTCGGAAAAAGTAAGTTCAATTTCGGAAATACGAGGGCTACTTTTTGTTTAGCCTCCGATGGGTCATAAAATGAAAGCCACAGTGAAAATCAAAACTGTTTTATGTGGAACATTTAGGTACGGTACACCTTGTATATAGCTACTTCTCTACATAATCTCGCTCTGATTGAGTCATTTGTCGTAGCTTGGTACCAACTTCACTATACCCTCTTCATAGAAGCTTGCCGCCAGCGTATTGAGAAGGGTCTTCACGGCATTTTGAAGAGTTTTGAAATTCTTCGTTATCTCCCAGATCTTTCTTCAACTGCCGAAAAAGATGAAAGTCACTCGGCACGGGAACGAGTTTTTGAAATCCATCGTGACAGGATGAAACGTGGATTCGTTACGACAATCTACAGTAGATTGCCGGAGACTACGGGGTCAACTCACATTCGAAGTTTATTTTCGTCAAAGTCATGACTGCCGCAGCGGGTGGAATTGATATAAAATATCACCGATTGTTGAAGTCTCATTTAAATTAATAAAATTGCAGATACAAGAATCGGCAGAAATAAACACCCCTCTCTTAGCCATAATATTATTCTTCGTATCTACGCAGCGGCCAGTTCAGCCGCGTTTTATTATTATACCTTTGTTGACTGCATTTAAAACTAAAAGAAGTTTCAATACGCATGTTGACTTGTAGAAAGTTGTTAAGCTTATTTAATTACTTTAAATAATATTATTTTCTTTAAATTCCCTTGAGCGATTTTTTACTTACAAAAACAGATTTTTATTTTGTCACCCGGGGCGGCCCGCACCCCCCGCACCCCCCTTACTACGCCACTGCTGTACACGAAAGCTTTGAACTTTTTTGTTTGTTTCTCCACTAACAAACCAGCATACTTTGCTGTTTCAATCTTCCCGTGTTGTCTTCATCGTTGTCAATAGTAATCACCGGCGAATACATACTGTACTATGTGTTTAGAACGTACAATTTATTGATAAGTTTTTCTCCTTATACCCCCATATATCATGAAATAAGGAAGAAGGAGAAATCTTATGAAAATCAATATCCATCACACTGATAACTACTAAGAAACAAACTGCATATATATATATATATATATATATATATATATATATATATATATATAATATAAAATAATATAGCCTATGCACTATTTACAATTGATTGATTAACTTATGTAAAGTCAGTAACACTGATGTAGTAACCAAATCTTAAATTAGAGTTAAATATAAAATATCACTCAATCAAATGTATCACCAGCTAATTTATATTATATATATTCAAGTTTTTTTTTTTTAAATAGGCCCGTTAAAACGACGTTCAGTGAAATTTCAAGTTTATAAGTAAAGCTTTATACTTCAAATTACTACTGTATAAAATATTTGAAGTTTCACTGAACTTTATTTTAATGGGTCTATAGGAAAAGTTTGAATATATAGCCTATCATGTAAATTAGCTGGTGACACATTTCATTATTAGTTTACATTGAACTCCAGTGGCGGACGCAGGGGGGATAGGGGGTTACATCCCCCCCCCCGAAATTTGAAAAAATTCTATATATGTACTCTAAGTGGCCAGTTTTATAAACTAATTGTATGTGTAAGTTGATTATTTTTTTTAATATTCTTTCTACCTATTCAAATCCCCCCCCCGAAAAAAAATTCTGCGTCCGCCACTGTTGAACTCTGACTATAGATTGCCACATACTTGAAATATTGTACCTATATGACTTGAAGCAGATTAAGTTTAACTAATGTATCAATACATTTCACACCACTTAACAATAGGCCATAAACTACGAGTAAAAATGTCAAGCACAATGTTAGCGTGTTGTTCATTTTCCATACCGTAGTTCATAGCTAACATACCGTAGTATAGTTCACATTTTCCAAACTGGCTGGTATTTTCGCAAAAATAAATAATAGTTGCCATGACTTATAACCAACCCTTGTATTTTATCTAATATACACCTAATCGTGTAGACAGTGTACCTTACCTTAAGATTTGGGTACTACATCGTACATCATTACTGACTTTACCTAAGTTAACCAATCAATTGTAAATAGTGCATGTATTGTAATAAATAGATGCAGTTTGTTTCGTAGAAATTCTCAGTGTGTTGGACATTGATTTTGATAAGGTTAGATTTTATTTCTTATTCGTAATATGGGATATAAAGAGGAAAAAAAAAATCTTTTCAATACATGGTATATACCTACTCACTCCCTTACGCCAATAAGAAATTAATTCTGCAGACAGTTGATTGTCATTTCTCTTTTCCTCATCTCCCATCTGAATAGTAGGTACCCCATTTAGCCTAGAATTATGTGTATCTGTAAGCATACGAGGAGATGGAGAGAGGAAGTACGAGAGAGAGTGAGAGGGGGGATTGAGAGAGAGAGAGAGAGCGAAAGAGAGAGAGAGAGGGGGGGGGTGGAAGTTGGGTTATCGGACGAAACTATGCCCAGCGGGTTAGCTTGTTTGTGGGTTGTCACTTGTCAGTGACTTGAGCAATACTAAAATAGACAACCTCCTAATGATGCCTGCATTGATACGTTGCCATTTGTACTTCAATTAGTTTGTATTATTCATGTTAGTTTTATGTAATTTTTCTCAAAATTTTACCCCTCACACAATAAAAGCTTAATGGTTCTCGTGTGCTAGTATTATATCTAGGGGATTTAATTTCCCAACTTTCTAAAATTTCACTGACGATAGGCCTATCATATATCCCTACTTTTCTTTATATTTCATTTTATCTGTTAAACATTATCGTAGTTTAATAACGTATGTTGTTGGTTTTCAGTAGCAGATATGAGTGTAATATAACTTTTCCTGTTTTATATGACGTTTAAACTGTTGTCTACCTTCATACTAAATTAGTCCACAAATAGTGGCCAAAGTGTACAAACTTGCAATCTATTATAATTATAAAGTGCGATATCAGGGCCGCGAAGCATTTTGATTGGCTCTCGATGACAGCCAATCAGAGGCCGAGCCGCCACAAACATTAGTATTCATAACTAAGGTAAACAAGGCAAGCTCAGATGTATCAATTTCTGTCAGTATAAATAATAGATCAAATTATTTACTAAAGAGCATGCTTTCATTCCATAAGTTCTGTCAAGCTAGTATTTCATATAAAATTTGTTATTTGTCCACTTGTCGCATATAAACATTGATTAATGCTTATTTATTGCTACAAAAATATTGCAAGACCCACTCTATCCTAAGCATAACCTAACAAATTGTCGATCCCTTTGATATTGTTAGACTCCCTTGATTAATTCATTTCTTTATAACAATGTTAGTGTAAATAAATATAAATAAAAGATTTTAAAAATCTAGCAGTTGAATAATTAAACGCAGCTAATATTGATATAATTTTGTGCATTCGTGAGTATTTTTCAGTTTAAACTCTCTCACTTATGTGAAAGTATTTCCTATTTAATACATTCATAACTAGGGACCGGATTTTTAGTTTTTTAAAAACACTGGTTTAGGTTTTCCATTAGGTGAAATAGTTTTTTTTTTAGGTTTTTTGTCAAAAATATCGTTTTCAAGTAGAATAATTGGTTTAATGAATTTGAATGTGCTACATAGGATTGAATACATAATACTTTTAAGTTTAACTTAACAAAATTGACTTAAATTTGTGTAAACTTGCTTTAAGACAATATTATGCAATTGAAGAAAGAAAGCATAAACAATCAAAAGAAGCAGTGAAAATAAGATTGCCTCACATTTCCTGGTTACAGTATATCACTAAATATCTTTCAAGATTCTCAACTGTGAAGTTCTTCCTGTTATCTCTTAGTTAATAGTTAATACTGTATCTAGACACTACCCTTCTCAGGATTCGAATCCGATGCTTCTAATTTAGTGAATAAAATACTTAATGGTTGGATGTGGATAATGTGAAACTGATTATTTTCCTTTTTTTCGGTTGTTACGCATGCTAACCGCACAACAGATCAACTGGGGACGCAAACTTCCCCCTTTTCTAGAAAGATAAATAATACGTGTTTCTGGCAGGCTTGAAAAAATATTACTTTGCCATATGTAGTGAAATTCAGATCGTCGCCAATCCACTGCCGCAATAAACTCGATTTCATTTGTTTCGGCATAATTAACACGTCTTCTTAAAACTCACGGTGTGACCACTCAGTATGAATAACAGGGCAGTAGGCCTACACGGCAACAGTATGGTTGTTCGTACGAATATTTTAAAAGGAATACGCCGGTACTCTTTTCCTCTCTTGATACTGTCCATCCTAGACGACAATGGGTTGAATGAAACGCTTGTGGTATTAATTTCTACCCGACAAAAATTATTCTCTCCCCGCATAATATCGAATTCTCAACTGACAAAAAAAAAGGAGCATAAATTAGATATTTTAGGTTTTATATCCCGTTTAGGTATATTTAGGTTTTTATACCCCATTTAGGTATTTTTAGGTGCCACAGAATTAATGAGGGTGAATCCTATGGACATAATTCGAAAAAGTGTATGAGCGCTTTTTGTTTTGGAAGTAAGGGAAAAAATAGGTAAAAACCTAAGAATCCGGTCCCTATTCATAACCTATACGGTTGATTTAAACCTGTCAGTGCATCTTAGGCCTACACTTATACCATTATTATTATTGCCAGTGCATTTATGAAATCTTTACACGTTTTAAGAAAATCTTATACCGGTGTATATGAATATGAATTAAGAAGATGCACGGCTTTAATAACTATTTGGCATTTGGTATGCTGATATGTACTAATTTCAGTCCAAAAACAAGTTTATATAGAGAGAAATATATATAGACAGTTACATTCCTATTAAACCTACTATGAACTTTACACAAGTTTGTAGATGTAATTTAAATAAAATACTTTGTGCCAACAAAATACAGTAACATTCGTGTCGTAGTTTTTCTGGTTGTTTTTTTTACACTACATCCCACAATGGAAATTCATTTAATAAAAAGAACCATGCCAATATTATGAATCTCGATAAATTTTCGCTAGCACGAATTGCTTGTTGATTTAGCCTATAAACTCAAAACAGTTTAGAACAACATTTCTAATATTGCCTAAGCTGATAAAAATATCAAGTAGGCCTATGATGGTTTCAGGATATTTGTCAGCGCTTAGAGCAAAATGTCGGGACTCACTGGGAAAAGCATATCACTCTATTCTTTAATTTGGGAAATGATTAGGCTATTTCCGAGGAGTCCGCAGAGGGAACATGTAAGGTCATCAAGACCGCACTAAGGCCTGGAATCAACTGACCATAAACAGAACCAACCTCATGGATAAATACGGCCGTTTCATGCAGCGGAAACATTACCAGTATCATGTAACGAAGTTATAAAAAAAATGGGAATCACAACGCCATAAACGTTGAGGCTTTTCAAAGTCTCCATAAGGTATTTTTTTTCCCTTGAGAATATTTTATGTTTTCATCCTTGGAAGTTGCCTAAATAAACATGGAACTTTAATCAGCATGGTAATGCATGAGAAGTGCGAGAACAGATTGTTAATTAAGTTAGGGAGACAATAGTTTCTGGCAGACCGGCGCGGCGGCGGGCGCGACCTACTGGCACAGGTATCCGCCACACCGCAGCGCAGTGTTGCAGAAGCGACAAGGGAAAGCTACAGCTGACCTTTAGTGACAATTAATATACGTGAACCAAACGACCTCTTTTTTTTTCTCATAAGGGTCAAATTGAATGCCGTCATCATTATCTATACTTGAACCACGAGCTGACAACAATATTTCTGTCATCAAATTGTCCGAGACACTTGCTACTTAAATTCAGTTCTACGGTTATATGGTCCTACAAAATGCATCAAGATGCTTACAGGGCTGATTATTTCAACTCTTTTAGAACTAAAATACAACGGAACACACTCAATTCGAAACGTGTATAGGCCTATACGGTTGCATGCTACTCCATTCTGTTTAGAATGATTAGGTTATTTTGTAAGAGTGAATCGAACACCAGTGACAATTAACATATGTTTAACATTATCATACTAATTAAAATAAGATACTATTTTCTTTTCATGTTATTTAATAATTTATGTTTTAACAGAGTGTAAATAGCCTATTCAGACATTTTGTGTCACGTTTTAGTCTGATACACAGGCAGTTCTCCATTGGAGCGTTTGAATCGCTGAGTCTTCTGTTCCCTTAAAGAAAATATAAATGAAGGCCTATATTATAATATGGTTTTACATAATATATATTTTATGTTAATTACTTTGTTTTTAAAGAGTCTATAATGTCGTATCGTCTGACTGTTGTTTTGCGTAGGCCTATTGCATGTGATATTTTTGTGGTACAACAGTTTTTTTGTGTGCGGTTCCATGTTATAAGGCCATGTGATGTACGATTGTTAGAATTGGAATTAATCTAATGAACGACTGACTCTTCAAAAACTGTAGGTTTTACAAAAATCTATATCATCAATAAATAAAAATATGTGTTCACAATTCAGGAATTATTTTCATTCCTATTCAAAACTATACGATTTTCCATACCCATTACATTACCAAAAAGATTGCGTAAAAAGCTGTAAATTATTCCAAAATAAAACTTAATAAGGATATTAACCGTAATGTTCTTAATATTAGATCCAGAACTTGAAGTGATGTTACTATAGCGTATATTCCTTACAATATTTATGTGTACTACAATATCCATACATTACAATACAATATGAATTATTATTACAATGTTAATATGCATGACGAGATATGGGGATCTGCCACGTACACGAGAATGAAAGAAACCTTCTGTTTGATGCATGCCGTTGTAACGAACTGAGAGCAATAATTTGAGGTTCTCTATTAAGGAAAGGTAACATGATGAAACTGTGCTCTTGAAAGTGGTCATTAAGAGGATGAGCGTCCTCACACGAACTATATCCATGTTTGCAACGAATTAGGCTGATGATGAAGCGCGTGTCGGCAGAAATCGTGGCAGATCGTCTTGCTTGCTTGCCCATGCTTACTGAAGTAACAAACAACAGCAATGATGTAATATTTAAAAAGAACCTGTGCCGATTCCCACAGTCACGCGAATCTTAATGTAACGCTACTTTCGTGAGAATTCTCTTCTTCCTTCGTGCTCAAGAAAAGAAGATACGGCATTGATGGCAATTTTCTTTCCTCCTTCGAATGTTGCAATTTCAATCCAACATCTTTACTGTGTCTCATATTCCTGACATTCTCCCTTTTGCCAATAAAAGCTAAGTGCAGAAAGGTTCAATGATCGAGAAAATCTGCCGTGGAGAATACTGTAATAGCTAATGCTGCTGTCATGCAGGTTCCTCCATACATTGCTCAATCTCTTACTAAAATAATTCGAGGTTTGGCAATTTACAACCCAACATTCGTCACGTATTCTAAATAAGTATCGTCATTAATCAAGTACAATATCTAGAATCTTTTTATAGACATGGACGTTTACGTGAAGGAAGAGGAGGGCCATATTTTACTAAAACATACAGGCGTGCTAAGAATAGCATCTAAGCGCGTGATGTTATTGAGAACGAATCCAGTGGAAGTTTCCCGTTGCCTTCCACTAAGTAGAGGTGAGAGGGACAAGATTTTGTGTGATGAATAGACGCAGGGCTTCTCTTAAGATGGCAATCCTAATATTATAGAATATTATATATGCGAGGTGTGGGGCATAAGTCATGGCCACTATATTTTTCATTTCAAAATGTGGGACCATTTAAACATTTCGAAATGTGCAATTGAAAGGACAGGGTATGGGATGTATCTATAATGCAGATTATGGGTGCTAGATGTAGGATAGTGAAGGAAATAGACATCCATAAACACGTCTGTATCGTTCCACTCTAATGCATTGCGGTAGTTGGAAGCATGAAATCACCCCTTAAAATTAGGTACGGATGGGCATTATTCCCCAAAGCTTCAATCAGCTCCTTGTGGTATTCTCTGGCATTTCTCCCTCGTATAGTGACTATTTTGACGTAAGAGTGCTGTCACATCATGTCATATCCATCTTACACGGCGGTTGGCTCACAACCAAATTACCATCGCCTCAATTCGTATAACCGTAGGCTACATCACAATGCTCCAGTTTATGTGTCCATATATTAGAGATACCACACTCTCCCGTGACATAGTCTCATGGTGCCAAAACCTTACTTTTAGAAAAATAGTTGCTATGACTTATGCTCCATCTCTCGTATATTATGATTAATAATAACAATAATAATTAAAATATATACACACATAGACATTAAAATCTATAACGAATACATTTTATGATAAGATGGTCATCATGAGAAGAAAGTTGCCTCACCTCATTACAGAGAGACATTTGTTGGTTGTGAGTGCTGTAATAATTGTCCGTGCGTGGATTACATCTGATGGACACCAAATGAGGACGCGGCCTCTTCACGAAACTCAAGGCCGGGCAATAATCTGTTTGTGTTGCATACCATTTAGGTCGTCACGATTACTGGAATAGGTCAACTGCATGCTGACTTAATAATAAAAATTAATACCGACCGTTGTGCCAAACATCAGATATAACAGTCACCTTCATATGGAAGGGTGCTCTTTTAAACTTTATTACAAAAATAAAATCAGGTAAACTGATGTAACAAAGTGCCAGTATGTTTTTGTTTAATCAGTTATCATTGCAATTATGATATGCAGAATATGTTTTTTTTTTTTTAATATATTTTCAAGTTAAGCTCCAGATTTATTCATTAAGCAGGGCTTACGGAAGAACAAAGGTCTAGTTTTTTAAAAATCAGATTTAAATCGTCCAGCGTCAGCTGAACTGTACAGATCTGTGATATCTTGACAATCGCACACTCACGTAAAAATAAGAAAATAAAAAAAGTCAAATTTGTCGGTTTCGGGATTTGAACTATGGAACTGCAGGATGTGAGTCCAAGACGTTACCATCTTGGCCATCAGGGTCAGATTAACAGTCTAGTTGGATAAGCGTATGTAAAGCAATAATGTTATTTGTCATAGCTAACTGTATTTAATCTCCAAAACCTTATAAGATCACAGTAAAACAATTGACTATGTTGTCATGATAACTGATTTGACTTTCATAAATTCTTTCGAATACGTATATTAACATAAAATAGGCCATAAATTGGGAATTACTCCGAAACCGTTCAACCGATTTTATCCAATATCAATAGACATGTTCTCATGGACATTATAAACGTGTACACCAAGTTTCATGAAAATCCGGTAAAGCATGTTTGAGTTACCGCGTCTTTAAAATAGACACTAAATTGGGTTTTATTCGGGTACCGGTCTACCGATTTGGTCCAATATCAGTAGACATCTTCTCATATACATTATAAATGAGTATACAAAGTTTCATGAAAATCCAATAAAGCATATTTGAGTTGTCGCGACTTCTTATATATTAACATAAAAGGCACTAAATTGGGCATAATTCCGGTACCGGCTTACCGATTTGGTCGAATATCAATAGACGTCTTTCCATGAGCATTATAAATGGGTATACCAAGTTTCATAAAAATCCGATAAAGCGTATTTGAGTTATTGCGCCTTTAAGATAGACACTAAATTGGGTTTTACTCCGGTACCGGTCGACAGATTAGGTTCAAATTCAATAGAATACTTCTCTTGGACGTCATAAATGCGTATACGAAGTTTCATGAAAATCCGATACAGCAGATTTCAGTTATGGTGCCTTTCTAATATAATACTATTAAAATATGCACTAAATTGGGCATTACTCCGGTACCGGTGAACCGATTGGGTTCAATAACAATAGGGTTCTTCCCATCGACATTATGAATGCTTATACCAAGTTTCATGAAAATCCCAAAAAGCGTATTTGAGTTATGGTGCGTACAGACGCACGGACGGACAGACAGACAGACAGACATTTTTTCGTCCCCCACACAATCTCATAAAGTACCATACTGGCACTTAATAATGTGTTACAAGAACCGTTGGTAACAATAGAGAAAATTATGAAATAAAATTAGAATGTGCAGTCTCAACCAGTCCAAAAAATAACTGAAGTTCTAGTTTAGGTTGGTTTCTTTCCTAAGGGCGTTTTCATCAACTTCATGACTTCCATTTCAATGAAACGTGAACCAGTTTCAGAGACGGGGTTGTTGATTGTCAGAAATTGGGAAGATCTTAAGGTAGCTGCAAAATCAATATGATGTTAACCATTATGAGTCCTAAGTGGATGGGGTGATAACTCTAAGTTAAACAGGCATATTCTTTCAAAGGGCATTGCATACCATTGAAATTAATCCGGCTACCATTATATTAGCTGGTTTTTGCTTGTGATATTATTTACCGTATGGAACGGAAGAAAACAATAATTCGGTGGATTCATAGAAAGAGGAACGTCGTTTGAATTAGGCCAGCTTATCCTGCTCATTATTCTCCTCGTAAGCTTATAAATTAAAAGTTGAGTTTAAATTCGCCCGAGTTTGAGAATATTCAATCCTCTGTTCATCGGGACTGAGGAGAAATTGGTTTTGCAGGATCTAATGCAAGGAATATAACAGCCTATATTTTTTATATCGGGCGTAATAATTAATTGCCAAAATAATTCTTCGTGACATTAAAAAAGAATGTTCAATTTTTATATCTTTACAATGTTTCGCAGGATTGTATGTCTACTTGTCCTTTTAGGAAAGGACTTGTCTTTACTTGTCTTTTAAATTGCGTCATAGATTGTTTTCCTTTCTTAGTAATCACGTAGTACATGCAAGAGTCATGTACCTTTAAGTTCAACATTCATGTCATGCTTATAGAAATTAGTTAGAAGGTCATAAGAGAAGCTAAAAATTAACCCAGTGGCTTTTGCAATACTGCTTACACGATTACAAGGATTGCACGATCGTGAAATTCTGAAAAACCTATGAGAGTTAATGTCTTAATAAGGATATTCCCGTTCAAAAACAAGAATACACTTTCTGCAGACATAGCCTATTCTAACTTGGGAAGGAATGGATACTATTAATAAATATTTATTTTTCAGAATCTCCTTGATCTTTTATTGCAGTAAATTTAAAATATTCAATTTCGTTGTTCCAGGACCAAAAGAATTCTTCTATCGCGGTCACAACTATTTCTTCAGTGGAAATCAGAACCAGTACCGTAGCTTGAGAGTTGATTGGCTGGATGCACGTAACATCTGCAGAGAATACTGTATGGACCTCGTGTCCATGGAAAACCAAGAAGAAAACAATCTTGTCTTTAGATTGATTCAACAAGGTAGGTTCAATATGATGATATTATCTAATTCCTCGTTCTCGCAATCACTGCCTTCAATTTCAAAATCAATTTTCTCAACTAATACCATTCAAAGAAATTAATCTCTAAATCAATACATCTACTGTATGATAATCGTGATGATCATGATTGTGGCGAGTGTCCAGACCCTGAACGAAGCCATGACACGATGATGACCACGACTCGTCCAAGGCAAGGGTGATACTGCGAAGATCTGCCATTTCCACTCGCGGGATTTGTGATTTTGTGATATCGTCCCCTTAGAATGAAAACCACATATCTCATAAAACACATACGTGGCTTTGTCACTTAATAACGCTTCCTAGCGATACACTAGGTTTCGTTTTTCCTCTCTAGAGGACAGCACACATGTTATTCTTGTAATATTGGCTGGCAAATAGTTGATATACGTGTTTTTCTATCTAATAATAAATTAAAAGTACTCTTGCTTCAGTTTTGAGATACGTGGTTTTCATTCTAAGGGGACGATATATTTGTCAGTTAGCACAATACAGGCACTGACATTGTCTGAGGACATAATTAATATACAGAACATAATATTACAGTTATTACATTAAATATAAAACATAAACATAAAACTACACTAGGATGTAGATTTAAAAACTCATCCATATTACAGAAAAGGTTTTTACCAACCATTTAAAAAGTATATTCGATAATTTATTTTTGCTATAATTTTTTACAAAAGAAGGCAGCTTGTTGTAACATTTAGGCTCTAAATACAAATGAGAATTAACTGTTATATTTAGTCTAAATTTTGCCAAATTCAAAGCAGCGATATTTCTGGCATTATGATCCTGTATTTCATTTCTGGATGCATAGTCAGAAATATTACAGTGTACAGTGCATGCATAAGTAACTCTAATAAGTATGGGTATGAAGAGACAACACGACACCCAGTAATCCAGGAAGGAAATTTTACAATACTGAAAATTTGTCCTCTGAAGGAATCGAGCCCTGTTCACCAGGGTGGAAGGCTGCCATGCTATTAACTCCTTCAAGGGGGTAAATAAATTATCGTAAATTAACTCTCTTTAAGTAACAGATGAGTTGAACATTAATATAGTTAAAACTAAATTCTATGGGTATATATTATATGTCATGTGGGGCAGGCCCATTCATCCGACTTCTACATAAACAAATTTCGTCTTTCGATTTCAACGGTAGATGACAGGATTGAGATGTAGGTTGAGGTAGATATGACCGGAACCATTATTTGTTTATTTACGAAGTTGAGAGCACCCCTCTCTACAAAAATCCGACGAGATACAGGGGATCGAACCCAGACGTGGAACCGTTGTCAAAAATGCTAACCAGAATGAACTTGTGCGAAGGAGGTGGTTCTTAACTGGTGTTGGATTCTTAAGGGAGTAGGTACAGTTTAAAGCACTGAACACTGAAATAAAGACCACATTCAGTTTGTTTCTTTAGTATGCCGGTATTTGGCTCATGACAACTGTACATTAATAGACTGAAAATCCAATCTTTTAATAACATGTTATTAACATCATATTCAAATTTATAACATGCAATTCAACGTATAAATTAATTATTCAAAGTGGCAGCTACTTGTCATGTAAGAATTTAGCATTTCCCTCTGAACTCATACAATTTTTAACATTTTTATCATCTTTTTTCAGTTTTAGCAAGTTTGTACTCAAATAAATAATATTTTTATTTATGTTTAAATTTATGTAACTGATAGGCTATTCAAAGTGATTTTAACACCAAATTATTTTTGGAGGAAAAATGTTTAAAATAGAGGAATAGTTCTGGCCTTTATATGACATCTCGCAAAAAAAAAATGTTTTAGTAGTTCTTGAAATATCAGGGAAACTTTTTCTAAAAAAGTAAAATTCGAAAAAAGTAAATTAACTTATAAAATTTCCTTTAGTTATCGTACTTCTGTTTGAAGAAGAAACCTTCATAACCTATGTTTAGATGTTTTCCGTGGTTTTAATCTTTTCGATGTACAGGTCGGAAGTTATAAAGTACCCAGAAAGTTTAGATCTCAGCCTAACCCCAATTTTCTCGGCCATATTGAATCATTCTGTGTTTATTTACATCGAGATCTACATCTACAACGCTATTATCCTTTGCATCTTCCAGTTCCATTCTCCCGAAGAGTCCCCATGGTCAAACTTGTATTCATTCTATTGCCATTTTGTTCGACAGGCGATGTTCCTTACATTTGGACTAGTGGACGCTTGTGCGACTTCAAGGGCTGCGAAAACCGACGTGATTTGGAGCCCAAGAGCATCTATGGATGGTTTTGGTCAGCAACTCGCCAGAAGATGGCACCAACCAACCAGATCCCTAACGGGTTTGGCTTCAATCCCTGGAGTCAGACTGGTCACAAGAAGATCCGTCAACCTGACAACGCAGAGTTTGATATCAACGGAACAAACGAATCCTGCCTTGCTGTTCTGAACAACGTTTACAATGACGGTATCGCATGGCACGATGTTGCCTGCTACCACGAAAAGCCCTTCATTTGCGAAGACAGCGAAGAACTCCTTAACTATGTCGCAGCAACAAACAGAGGCATTCGTCTCTAAAATTATAATTTTATTATATTATATTTATTTCTTACAACTCCTTCACTCAGTACAACCTTTATGAGATTCGATCGAAGTCGTCGATTCTATTATATTGATGTCGACTTGACCATAATGCACAATACTAGTGTATCTAGCCATATTCCGTAAATTATATGGTTTGAATATGAAGAACGAAGGCTCAGATATTTGAAATCTTTGAAATATAAAAGTTGGTGTGTAATTTCTTTCAAACCAATTTTTAATTTTGGCATCGATCGTGTTGTGCGATTTGTACAATGCTTCACTCAAACCATATCAGTATTGGCCGCTTTTGGTATAGATCAAGCTTTGCCATTAAATCATGTGATCATTTGTCTTTTGGATTTGTTGTTGTTAATGCAGAGTAATGTAATGGTTCGTGTAACTAATTTATTGCAAAATGGAAAACTATCTTGGAATAGTTTCAATGATATTGACATTAATGACTGATTAAGCGCGCCTTATTTTTAAAGTCAGAATCTAAAATATAAGATCTGCACTTCTATAAACAAGAAGGTAGCGATCTATTAAAAGTTAAAGCCCTCTAGTGTGAGCAGTCCTACTTGTTTTCTTCATGAACATTTACAGACAGTGGCTGGATATGTGACTGACAATACAAGAATTATGAACTTTTCAATTAATGATTAAGTCAGTGATGTCAGCCATATTTATACATCACGGTTATTAGATGTTCATAAGACCAGCAATAAAACATCTTTAATGTTTATGTTGTTTAATTTTTTTCCCTCTGCCATCGATCCTGCAAACCTATAGAATTATATCCATGTGGTTATAGGCCTATTACACGAATACCTGTGTACAAAGTGGTGTTGCAATATAAAAAAAATATATATGAGATACTTATCTGACTTCCTCTACATTAAGCATGGATTTCAAGATTATCTCGCTTTTCAATCTAGCATAGAGAAAATATGAGCATTAAGTTGGTGTGCATCTAGTTGATCCTGAAAACCAAATCCGGAACTCACAGGAAATTTGAAAATTGACTGAGTATTAAGACCTGACCAAGGTTCAGTATGCGCGGCACTTCATATTTATCTATTTACCAAGTGCCCTAAAGACGATAAGGTTTGTTAATCCACCTGATGCCCAGGCCCATATAATATTTTAAAATTTAATTCTTCATCAGCAAAGGAAATATAATTAAAACATGAGTTTTAACTTAAAACCAATGGTCATCAGTAGAGCTGGGATTTATATATAGGCCTAATTACATATTTTACTCCTTATCTTTAGACTGTAGAAACCACAGATTTCTATATGAAAATTGTTTTAGTGAAGTTTAATTTTGCGTATTTTTTCGTATGGTATTTATGAGCACTTTAACTACGTTTGTGATATTACGTGAAATCACATCATTATTTAACCAATTTCATATGAAATGTGTAAACTGCTTTGTTGAAATTCAATACTGAAGCTGCACCTTTTCTCACTTGTATTAAGTATCTCATGCTTGGTGGTTGTTGACAGCTGTGCTCCAGAAAATCAATAACTTCTATCTGCACAAGTCCATGTGTATATGAGGCACTAGATGGCAGGGCAGCTCGATATTCCAATATGGCTCCACAGTCGAAACTCATTAGAATAAATCATATTATTATTTCACAATTATTCACGGCTTCTAAAAACAGTGTATGAAACAGATGGTAAAATTATTTTATTTTACTCATAGATTTATTTTAATATTGGAAGAAGATTATGACTAGGGCCTGGACTTTTAGGCTTTTATAAAAGGTATTTTAGCCTTTTATTTTCGTAGAATAGCCCTTTTTAGGTTTTAAACAAAGGATTTCAACCTCTTAATAAAACACTAAATTTACTAAAATTCCAAAATTTTGACACAGACCCTCCTACATTTCTCTGTCATCGGTTGGCAACTTGTTATTTAAAAGTTGAAACGACAATGCAGATTTCAAAGTATTGAAGACGGTTCAAGTTTCATTTCCTGCGGCGGCGAGCGGCACATTTTCGAGTTACAAAGACAAGCGACAAAGTGACATATACATTGTATTGTTAATTTCAGAGTGTTGTATGAATTTATTTTTATATGTGTCTTTTCTTAATTTGCACAAATTTACATATTTATTTTCCTTTGCATTAATTGAGAAATCTATTTAAAAACCGTGTTTTTTCTGCAAAAGTCCTCTTTAGCCCCTAGTTTTTCAGTAAAAGTCCTCCTTATTCCCTTTTAGGCACTTCAGTCCGATTTAGTCCATTTTAGGTTCTATATTCATATATTAGGTCCATATATTCATATGTTAGATTCATATATTCGGAAGCTACGGGTATGAAACGGAAAAATACGTTAAAATGTTCTAATTAGGAAGCTGGGGAAAAAATAGGTTAAAACCTTCAAATCCGGGCCCTAGTTATGACTTATGAAAATAAAATAAAAGTATTTTACATTTCATATGACCATGCCCAGCTGTGGATAACCAGATTGCAAAAAATAGTGAATCTGTATTTACTGGATTTACTGCCAATAAGTTAATACCTCTTTAATGGGAACGTTTCAGAATTGTAATTTCTACTTGAATTCGAATTTAACCTACCGCTATACATTGCCTTTGTAGACTACAAAAAAGCCTTCGACTCTGTGGAACACCCAAGTATATTCCAGGCACTGACTAAACATGGAGTAGAACATAAGTACATAAGACTAATAGCGAAATTATACGAGGACTCACATGCTACAGTGATGACAGAAAGAAAAGGGGAACCTTTCAAACTAAACAGAGGTGTAAGACAAGGTGACCCAATATCCCCTAAACTCTTCACCAGCGTGTTGGAAGAAATATTTCGTAAGATAAAATGGGGAAGCAAATTTGGAATTGTAATGAATGGCTACAGACTCACCAACTTACGATTCGCTGATGATATAGTCTTAGTCTAGAAAGCCTTCAAGAAATGTTACAGGAGCTCAGTGACCGCAGTAGAATGTCCGGACTACACATGAACATGGAGAAGACACAAGTCATGACAAACAGACAACCAACGCTCATCAAGATTAACGGATCAGATCTAAAATAACTTATGTGTCAGAGTACATTTACTTGGGGCAAGTTGTATCATTCCAAAACCATATGGGGAAAGAAATAAAGAGGAGAATCTCCTCAGCATGGAGAGGTTTCTGGGGACTGAAATTCATCCTGATGGACAGATCATTAAACAAAAGACTAAAATTAGCGGCACTAGAATCCTGCATCTTCCCTTCACTTCTGTATGGATGCCAGACATGGAGTTTGACATCAGCTCAGAAGAATAGCATAAAAACTTGCCAACGGAAGATGGAACGGAGGATAATGGGGATATCCCTCAGAGACAGAATTTCAACAGAAAGACTGAGAAAGATGTCAGGACTAACCGACGTGGCCCAGCGCGCATGCAGCCTGAAGTGGAAGTGGGGTGGTCATGTAGCGAGACTTCCAGGTACCAGATGGGGAAACATCTCTACTGTATGGGACCCTAGGATCGGCAAAAGGGAGAGAGGAAGACCAAGAACGAGGTGGGTAGATTTCTTCAGAAGGCGTGCCGGGGTACACTGGTCCAGCGTAGCAAAGAACAGAGATGTCTGGAGAAGCCTACACACCGAGTTGCTGGAAGAAGTTTATTGAAAGTGAAGTGTTTACCAAGCTCATATGGACCAGCTCACCATATGAGATTCTAACCGAGCTACCCCTCATCAGGGGCTCATTCATTCATTCATTCATTCACTTGAATTCACCTAATTGCTGGAGACTGATTTTAATGTTTAATTCTGTGTTGAGTTATTTTAAAACTTTGAATTCATTGAAGTGCTAATTCCTATTCTCGAATACTGTCCCTTTTGTGGAGATATTTGAAATTAATCTAACTATTGTTAACACTTCCATAAGAACACTCAAATACCATTTTGATTATGCGAATAATCTTGCTGTATTATTGTATTGTGGTATGTTTCAGTGGGATCAGACTGTTTAGTTTATGTGGCGATGGTTTTAGACATGAATCCATGCATTTTTATGAACACTCAAACATAGTAAAACACACTAAAATACAGTAATGATATAGGCCTAGTACAGAAAATCAAAGGTATATAAATCTCACACAGCTAAACTGGCATCATTTGACAATAAATTTATGTGCAAACATACCAATCTAATCGTGGAAACCCTAGACAGCCTAAAAACACACTAGAGAAAAAGTACACACCGAAATATCAAATAGCAGAAATCGTCAGCTTCCTAAAAGCTATCCCAAAACAAAACTACTTTACCTCTGAAAACTATACCTAAATGTCTTCAAACGGGCTCTCCCAACTCAAGCATACTTAGCGGAGGATTTCCTTCAACTCACAGAAAAAAAGTCATTGCCAAACTTCTGCACAAAATAATCTACTGACAGAGAAAATAGAGATACCATCCTATTATACAGAGGCAACACCAGACAGTGCACAAAATAAACAACAAAAAACATACAAGTCACAATGTAATACGAATTGAACAAAATCCAACATTTTCCTAGACTGCACCAACACAAAACATAACAAGCAGATACAAAAAATTAAAAATATACAGAAAACCTACTACGAAAGACAGCCTAATAAACAGTTCCAAACATAGAACAACTCAAGAACGCACCACCATCCATTAAAAACTTGCAAAGAACTCAACAATAAGATGGTTGGTGACGATGATTATTCGTGTTCTGTCCAAAGGCCCGGAACGAAACCATGAGATGATTAAAACTACTCGCTGAAGGCTCTTTCAGGCAAGGGTAATACCACGGATATTTCCCATTGCCTTTCCACTACTGAAAATTTCCACCTTTGTAAGTAATCGAACTCGGGTCCCACCAGGGTGAAAGACAGACCATTTGCCAACTCCCCCAAGCAAAAACCGATACCGTTCAGAATAAAGAACAAAACTCTTAGTAAATATAACCTGGAAACAGCATACGACACAGAGACAAATACAGCTGACCAGGAGTAGGCCTGTACATCTGACATGTAATGAATGTCCCAAATTCTATATTGGACAAAAACGACAAGCAGCGCAGAACACAAGAGAGCCCTCAAGCAGAACACAGGATACGATTTCGCAGGCATCAATACAACTTTTGGGCAATTTCACAGATCACGAACATCTTGATGACGTCACCAGCAGAAAATTACGTTAATCATTTCCGAATGAAAGTATCATGAATATTAATTCCTCCCTGTCCCTCTATCTTCTTTCCTTTCGCTCCCTTTCGTATGTATTATTTTTACAATTTACTCTACAACTAACATTTTACTAATTTACCTTGGATGCATCAGGATTCGATTCGCAAACCTTTGTATTACTAGACCAGGGGAAGACAGAAGGTTGCTCTGTGACGTCACTGCTTTCTGCTCTCACTGCTCGCGTTATATATCTGCGAGGAGTATGTGAAATGGTGGCATCAGTGAACAGGGGGGAAGAGGGGGCATTAGTATTGCGGGCAGCGGGAATTTAGGGTGTTAGAACTTACGTAATACGTGTTTCCGAGTTAATGAAACATCAATCGATTTTCTTGATAGTTTATCGGTTAATTACAGCACAGTAGTTTAACATATTATAAATAATTCTATTTTACTATTCTGTGAGAACAATTACCTTTCCACAAAATCTATGTTCTTTGACAAAAATAAACAATACTATCATTTGAATTAACATAATTCACTACAATAAAAATAATAAAAAATGAACTTCATTAATTACCATACAAGCTCGTCTGCACCTTAGATGATACAAGATTACAGTAACAATTGTCTGACTTTCCTGTATCTTTTTTCTTTAACAAGTATATCAATGTTGGAACGTAATGTTTGAGCAATATTTAATCGAAGACTACATTTAGGTTGTGATTTGACAATGTACTTCTTGATTTGAGCTTTGCACATTTCATTAGTGAAAAAAATTGTTCGGCCACATATGTCGATCCAAAATTACATAATATTCGTGCGGCAAGTGCATAAGTCTCGGGAATCTGGTTTCAGATAAATTTCTGTAAAAGTTACCCAAGACCACTTTACGTTCGTATTTGTCCTTTAACAGATCGTCGGATTGTAAGTTTAGCAGTTCCAACTGATACCGGCAAGGAACGTCTTTGACATTAACTGAATATGGGGTAGCAAAAAGTTTAAACATTGGAGAAAGGTTTTCCACATCCTGAAACCTCGATTCGAACTGAATAATTGTTGCAGAACTAACACATGTTCTGCAGAGAGAACACTATCAGGATCGCGTACTTGCATTAACTTTGAAAAATGCTCCGTATTTCCAACCAGAAGTTGTTCTACCCACAGAGCTAGAGCTAGCTCTAGCGTACTCTAAACACCCCTACTACCGTGCGCTCTTGCTGACGTCACACACAAGGGATCCGCATGCACTTGCTCCACAAACGTCATCACAAGACGTAGTTGACTTCCCCTGTACTAGACCAACGCGCTTCCCACTGAGCTCTTGTTTAGAAAATGACGACGAATTATAACATAAGATCCGTACACAATGTCTTGCTTCGCAAGATGTTCATAGATGCCGCTGATTTTTACCATCTCATAGTATAACTCAACAGCCCTATTTAGAAATAAATTTATTGTCTTTGTTCTATGTGCGGGAGTAAAACACACTGTTAATTAGGACAATATTTTTCTTAAATATACTATGACAGTTTGTAATGAGGAATATAAATGCCGAATACTGTACAACTGTATGATTTTATATTAGCATCATCTGGAAACTTAGTAAAAAAAAAAATAGGAACTACAGATTCAGTAACATAATAGCAATGATGCAAGCAACTATAAGTACATAAACCAGATTAATACACACAACATATTGAACGTTTGTAGAAATCTTTGAAACAAAACATTGAAAGGGACCCCCTTCACCGGGAGCGTCGAGTACGGTAATTATTAGTTACAGTATATATATGTATATGTATGTATATAGTTATATATTATTATATAAAAAATTTATATATGTATATATAATTAGTTATGTGGGTGATAAATACCATTTAAGTTTACATACACAATAAATAACGTGATACAGAGAATTAAAGCCCTTGAAAACGGAAATAATGTGATGAGCAGTTTACTAGTGGAATCTCGAAATCGAAATATGAGAAGTCGATAAAAAAAAAATCCTATCCAATGATACGTTATTCATAGCTGTAGGCTTTGTATTAATTGAGAAACAGGGATGTTTAGCATAGGCCCTAAGCATCTAAAAAGAGACAAAATAGGATGGAGCATTGTTAGTCCTATGCGCGCAGTATATTATTATGTCCCAGGTTTTTGGGGAGAAAAGAATGAAAGTGATATTGAATTTATGTTACGGTTGCGAGGTAACATGAGAGTGAGAAATAAAATATTCCGTAAAGACAATAGAATTTTGTTACCGGAATGTCTATTCCTTCTTATTTCAACCCCTCCCAGGCTTGGTGTGTAGAATCAGTGGAGTTCAAAAGTTTATATCCTTTATAATACAAAAAGCTGTAGGTCTATCAAGCGTTTCCTGATGGAATAGTTTGAGTACGATAAGTCGTTCTTCCTCATTCAAAATTCTACATACCTACATCAGGACCTAGAGTTTGAAAGCTAGTTAAGCATAAAATACAATTATGTAAGGATTACGATTGGCAACCCTTATTTCAAAGTTCATCAGACGTCTCACAGATTTCCTTTGCAGTGTAAAAGTGCTGAATATTGGAATCTCAGCGGATGCCGCGGACGCTGGGAAAAGCCAATACAGTTATGTTAGAGAAGGCGCGAGAGTGTGAGATGCGTTAGTGCCGCGTCGCTTATTAACAGCAATGTAGACGGGGGGTGTAACTTATATTTTTACCATGTAATTGAGAGAGTGTATATTTTTCATCATGTAGATTAAGACGTGTGTATATATTATATGTTCACCTATTTAGTGGGTTAATAAATAAACGGGCGTAGAATAGGGAAAGAGTGGTGTATAAATTTATTAGAATTAGCACCCTAATAACCATGAGGGTGCTGAGAGAGATCATGCAGGTTCGTCATGAGGGCGTAAAAGATGAGAATGGCAGAACATCACGACTCCGAAGGTGGCGACGGCTGAAGGAATCCCAACCCTGGGTAGAACAACCCGGAGTGCTGGAAGGCACTTTATAATTATTTCTTTGCAGCTTTTAGAAAGAAAGTGTGCTGTACAGCGTGTTGGCGTACATTCGTTTGGCAGAATGCCTGGAATACTGGCAGACTATCTGAAACTTCCTAACCCTTAACTGCACGCTGGCCATTGCTTCCGACCGCCAAGTACTTCTACAACACTTGTAGCTGATGGAGGAGCGGAGCGGATCTTGTTACGCTAAAACGTCTTGGAGGCTGATGGTCTTCTTTTGTTGTCCAAGGATACCTTGAAGACTCAATGGAAAAAAAAGTATCAAAATTAATTTTGGGAGAAGTACCCTACACATCAACATCCGTCGTATTTAACTGTATTGCCTACATATGCAGCAAACGATTCCAGTCACAGGAAATATCGGAGAAATAAGTAGTGGATTTTCATTTTCAGGGAACAGTTAAAAATTTGCTAGAAACTGCCAATTTCACTTCCACGTTGCGAAATAAATTGTTCTCTTTTGTGAAGGGTTTCTTATGAACATTAAAACTATGTTGGCTTAGGCCCATATTTGTTGTAATTTATTTATTTGTTTAATACTTTAATACTTATTGGCACCTGTCCTGGATTTCTCATTATGCACTGTGCAAATGTGCTTTGAATTTTTCCTGGTGCTGGTGATATAGGATATTTTCCCGGGCTACTAACCAGGTGCAGAATTTGATTAATTCCGACGTTTCGAAGCCAATCTGAGGCTTCATTGTCAAGGAAACATTGTCCTTGACAATGGAGCCTCAGATTGGCTTCGAAACGTCGGAATTAATCCAATTCTCCACCTGGTTAGTAGCCCGGGAAAATATCCTATATTGGAGAATTTGTTTAATTCCGACGTTTCGAAGCCAATCTGAGGCTCCATTGTCAAGGAAACATTGTCTTTGACAATGGAGCCTCAGATTGGCTTCGAAACGTCGGAATTAATACAATTCTCCACCTGGTTAGTAGCCCGCGAAAATATCCTATATGCACTGTGCAATTTGCAACTTACTAATTTATAATTACATAGGTTATCTAAACTATTTATAACTCAGTCTAAAGAATATATGTAAAGAAAGAGAGAGAAAAAGTTTAACAATTTAAGAAGAAAAACAAAAATTCATAACTTTATAATATAATAACTACACTAACTACAGTACGGGTCGAATCCTAGGTATTTTATGGATTTGTGATGATGAATGGCAAGTAGCGCCTAAACGTACCACACCTTTCACAGATGCAGTACACTCCCGCGTCTTCACAACCATCTCATCATCAACCAGGTGAGTACCAGTCGTCACCGGAATCCCTAGTCTGGAAGCCAGACTTCAGGCATCGGCGTCAACCAGTAGGTCATCCTGGCACCACGAAGTCATATCCGGGTGGTTTTTTATCTGTAATTTGTCTTACGTCATGTGTCCTTGTGTGTCTTATATCATACGTCTCATTGCCTTTATCCGTGTCTGTTATTTATATAGATTATTTATATAGATTAAGGCATTAGTCGCCGTTGTTCTGTAAGCTCCTGTTAGTCGTAAGAGAATTCCCCTCTGAAGACTACGGAGCTTCGTAACTGGCTTGATTTTCTTTAACCGATGTCCCCAAATAAAATGCCTGCACCATATTCCACTATTGATACCAGTATTGCCTCATGATACAGTTTCATCACCCTAGGGGGAAGACAAACCTTGGTCATTCCAAGATTGATTAATTTGTTCAGCAGTCTATTGGATTTTGCACTTACGCGTTCAATATGGGGCATGAAAGTAGTCTTTTCGTCCAGGTCAGTCCCTAGATATCTAACCGTTCTGCTTCTCCTTATGCGTTGTCCATTTTTCTTGAGCGTTGGGTTACGTAGAAGCTTCCCTTTAAGCAAAAGATAAGTTGTCTTTGCTGGTGCAAGTTTTAGTTTTACTTCTGCACACCAGTTACTCTATTCTAGAGTCCTATTTATTCTACATTCCAATTCTCGTCTTGAGTATGCCTCAAACACCAAAAGTAAGTCGTTTGTGAAAGCTACCAGTCCAAGTAGGTTGTTTGATTCTTCCAGTCTTAAGAGTCCAGGTTCCATTCCCACATCCCAGACAATACACAAAAAGATCCTTGTGGGCACCCTTTACATCTTATCATAGTCACGGTTCTGTTACCCTGGCTCTCAATCATCTCGAATCTTTCTTGGCAGTACTCCTTGAAGGTGTTGTATAATTCTGCCGGGCATTTTAGTTCCCTCAGTTGTCAAAACTAGGCCGGCCACCAAAGGTTGTCATTTTCCCTTAGGTATCTACGAAAATTTCTACATTTCTCCCTTGCAGATTCTATCATCCTAATTGCTCGATCAATAGCATCTACAGTGGATTTTCATGTTCTGAAGCCGTACTGATGAGGATACATTCTCATTTCCTGTCTATGTCTTTGTAACTTTTGGAAAAGTATTTTTTCAAACGCCTTACCTAGGACATTGAACAGACAGATTGATCTATAGGGTTTTGTTAATTGTGGATAGTTATCCTCCCCTTTATGTAGAATAATTACCTCACTTTGTTTCCATATGTTCGGAAATGTTCCTCATGGTGAAATCTGTTGACAAATATGGTGAAGAATTTCTGATTTTATTCCAACAGGATCTGGTGCTTTTTGTCTTTTCAGCGATTTGATGGCCGCCTCCTTCGTCTGGTGTTACAGGCTCAAACGTATTGTCAGTATGGTAAAGTTTATTCAGTTCACTCCTTAGAAAAGTGTGTCCAGGATCATCACCGTGAGTACAGTCATCCGGAAGCAAGACATTGAAAAGGAGTTCAGTAGATTCCTTCCAACTTGTGATGAGAGAACCATCACTCTTTCATAGTGTCGAAAATGTGGTAGGAGGTATAATTTTACCAGCCGAAATTTTCAAAGGAATTCCCCAGGTAATTGCAGAAAGCTGTTCGTGTACAAACCTCTCCCAACTCCTTTGTTTCAGTTGTTGTAGTTCATCTTGAAATTTCTGTTTATCCCCTATATACCTGGAGGAGTAATCTTCTCGCTTCTGGGTAACGGCACTCCTAGCTTTCCCTGCTTCCCTTCTTAATCTCTGCAAGTGACCATTCCATGACGTGTCACTGATTTTAACTATTGAGCTCTTCAGGGGGATAGCTACAAGCCATCGCCTGATGGATTTTTTTGTAAGCTCTTTAGCTAGACTCATCTGCGTTCATCTGCGGAGGTTTGAAGGTAGTACGAAATAATTCTCAATCTGCATATCTAATGTCATATCTACACTTTTGCTTAGTTACCGTACTCGATAATGCCTCCATCTTTTTGCCAATTTCAAAACTGATGATATTATGATCTCTTTCCGTTAACCCTTGCCGTACTATCCACCCACTTATTAATTTGGCTCCTGGAAGATTAGCTAATGTCACATCTATGTTGGTTCCATTTTGGCCAGAACATCCTAAGTAAGAGGGTAGATTGTTAGGCTCGTTAATAATAAATAGAACTTACCAGTTCATCAGTTTTTTCGTCAAACCAAAGTTCAGAATGAGTATTTGCATCAGTTGAAAGGATGACTGGAATTTGCTTGTATGTCAAACAGATGTTGTGCACTTTATCTAGGTATGGATAAATTTCATCGAAAAATTGAAAGTATACACTTGCCAATACTAATCTTCCTTGTGTCGTTTGTAATTCCACGTGTTGATCATTGAACTGCGTTAGTTTTGTCACAGTAACATCCCTATTGAAGACTATTATTGCCGACATAGGGGAATTTCCTGTAGACACGATTCTTGCAGTCACTGGCATGTATGGAATTCTACCCACTATTGAGTACGTTTCCTGTAGACAAAGAATATCCACATTCAGTTCCTCAGTTAGCTTCCTCACCTGCTGAAGGACACATTTGCTTCTCATAGCATTTAGGGATGCTATTCGGAGAACGTTTTTGGCATTATTAATGGAAGGTAGGTGTGAAAATCACTGTTGGGTCATTCCACTCGTGGGGATTGAATGCCGCAGGTTCATGGGTTTTTACAAGTTGTCTGTATAACTCATCGATGCACAGCACTTCTCCCTTTCTTCCAAACGCCATTTTAGTAAGGATCAGAAGCTCCTGAGGATCTGAAATCAGATTTAGAGCCATTAGTTGCATTCTATCAAAAGCTTCAGGCTGTGGGAAAGTTATTTCGTCTCCTTTGGAGTGGACTTTCCGTGTCAAGTGTCTTAGTGCAATATTCAGGTTTGCATGTTCCTCAAGTCTAGACAGTATCAACATTGTTTCAAAGTCATTATATATTTGTTCTCGATTATTTGTAGGTTTTTTACGTGTCTCAGTGTTTAAGAAAGTGTCCTGAATTAGTTAATTTATTATTTGTTTTTTATTGTCATCGTCTTCCGTCGAAGTGCTTGTGTTGGATAATTTAGTCTGATTCCCTGAGGAACGGTTTAATCTGATTGGCTTCCTCGTGGTGACGTCAATATGATCAGCTCTTGACTTCCACCATTTCCACCATGCTGTCTTTCTTGTCATTATCTCAGTTCCGTCTTCATAGCCTTCAGTCAGTTCTGTCTGTGTCATTTGGTCGAATTAACTGGTGTCTTCATTCTGGATCCTCTGTAAGCCTCAGCTCTCAGCCGATTTCTTCTTTTTCCTTGAAGGTGAAGATCTTTTCCTTCTTTTCTTGATATCCTGCAAATGTCGTACTTTACGTACAGAATGATCCTTTTAAGCTCTTCCACATGATGAGTCTTATGTTTCGAATTATCCATAGTCCATCCTTTGAATATGTCGGTTGAACATCATTCAATATGTTCGACAATCCTTCGAATTTTGTTGGTTACAGGATTTTCCTCGTAGTTTGCACGGTATGCACACTGCATCCTGGTTTATTTTAGCACAGTTTACTTTCATGTGGTCTTCTTCTCCACAATACCCACATGTTTATTTCTCTTGTCTTCAAAATTTTGCAACATGGCCAAGGTCCTGACATCGCGCACAACGTGCAATTGTCAAGAAATCCTTTGGTGTTGTGGCAGTGTAGGAGAGATACAAGTACCATTTTTGTAGTATTTCTCTCCTCAGAGTCGGATCTACCTCAGCTACATAGTTGACTGTTGCCTTCTCCTTTGGTCCGGTTTTGAATCTTGGTAGGAATTTTGTTTTGAATTGTTCTAGGTTCATTTTCTCATGAAAATTTTGATGATATGCCAAATTTGTTACCTCTTCACTGGTTAGAGTATTTGGAATGTTGTACAGAATTAACAGTGGTAGTACCACTTTTATTTCAACATCCTTTTCCGTTCTTTTCTGGATCTTTTTTATATCTTCCTCATTTTCGGTTTCTGTTATTAGTGAACTAGGTGTTGTTTTAATATTTTTATTTTTATTCTGTCTTCAATTGGGTTGATTATTTTTCTAAGTTGTTCCTGTACACTTTCTGGCTGTTCGTTTGTTTTTTATGTGATAAACACAACGTGGTTTTTGTAGGCTGCTACTTGTTCGATGTGTTTTTCATAAAGAGGGTTTTGATGCCGCCACTGCTGCCACACATGCGTACGTTGGCTTGAATAAGGTGGAATTTTCTTTAGTTATGTCCGAAACTTGCTGTTCTAGCCTTGAATTCTGTTTTCGTAGTTCGTCGTTTATTTGACCATCTTCCTTCGCTATTATTAAGGCACATTCCATAAATTTATATTTTACTTGGTGGAGACGTGAAGTTCATATTTTTGCTTCTTTGGGCAAGATCTCGTTGAGAAATGTATTGATTTCCGTTATACGGGAATTAGCGTCTATGTTCGGGAGGTTGGGGGCCTTTTTAGGGGTCTCATTTACTGATAGTCTCACGTCAGATGTTTTTGTCACTTCCTGCAAGTCAGTACGTTCGGGAAGGGGCGAACGTTCCACCGGCATGTTCACCGGTTCACAGTCACTGGCTACTAAAAACACTACATTATAAACATAACAGAAACATCACTAATCAACCAGAAGACCAAGCAGGCTTTAGATAGGGGTACAGCACGGTTGACCATTTGCAGACTGTAAATCAAATAATAGAGAAGGTAGAATAATTTAATCTACCCCTATACTTGGTCTTTGTGGACTACACGAAAGCATTCGACACGGTTGAATATGCAAGTTTATAACAAGCATTGGAAAGGCAGCGAATCGAACTTAAATACATCCGAATCCTAAGCAGCTTTACAGCGCAGCGTAGGACAATGTAACTACTGACATTCAAGCTTGAGAGGAGCGTACGGCAAGGAGACCCTATCTCACCAATATTATTCACAAGCCTACTAGAAAGCTGAGCTAGAAAGGAAAGTATAGAATCCAAAGAAAGTAGGGAAAATATGGAAAGTATGGATGGCAAACAGACTGACAAATCTAAGATTTGCAGACGATGTGGTTCTATTCGCAAAAAACTGGAAGACCCGCAAGCAATGATTTAAGACCTCTGCAACGCCAGTGAAAAGACAGGACTGAAAATGAATGTGAACAAAAGTCAAGTCATGACTAACCGACAACTCATACTAATCCATGTAAATTCAGTACAATTGTATTATGTCCCTGAGTACATATATTTGGGACAATTAGTCGCCTTTCAGCACACCATGGACAAAGAACTGAGAAGAAGGATTGTCATAGCATGGAAAACATTCTGGTGTCTAAAGTTAAACAAGAATATAAACCGTAAGCTCAAAATTGAAACACTCGAATCCTGCATCTTACCAACTTTATTGTATGGATGCCAAACATGGAACTTGACTGAAACCTACAAGAAGAAGTTCCAAGTCTGTCAAAGGAAGATGGAGCGGAAGTATCCCCTCTAGACAGGATCTCAAATACCAGGTTAAGAACACTGGCGAACACAGAGGATGTAGTCCAACAACACTGAAGTGGAAATGGGGAGAACATCTAGCTCGGCTACAAAGCAGCAGATGGGTAAAAATCGCAACGATGTGGGAGCCGCGAATCGTAAAAAGACACCTAGGCAGACCAGCCAAGAGATGGGCCGACACATTCAAAAAGTCCGTTGGAGTGTATTGGTCCTAGAATGGAAGGAACTAACTCGCAACCAACAATTTGTACGCAATGTATCAATTAACAATAGTGCTCATGAAAACGAGTAGAAAGAACCGGGTGTGCCAACCTCGAAAGAACTATTTTGATAAAACTTAAGCAGGCTTACGTCAAATGTTTGTAGAATCAACACCCACACAATTTAAGAACTAAGCGCATAAGCCAGAAATTACAATTCATGTAGATTAGCTCACCACATGAACTTCACATGAGCTCTCCCTTCATAGGATCAAATTGGCTTATTCATTATTATTGTTCCTATTTTTATTGTTTATTTTTATTGCCGGTTATTATTACAGTCAAACTTCTGTATAGCGATATTTGTGGGCCCTAGCAGATTGTATAGTTATACTGGGGTTATTGATATAATGACAGGCTATTATGTATCACATATTAGGAAAACTAACTCCGTGGCGCTAATATCTATCCCAGAAGGGACAATGCCTACCACCCGACCAGAGGCAAACGGCAGGATTGAGGACATGTGGTCAGCATGCTTACAATGGTGGTTAATGGAGCCGCTACTTTTCAATCAAGTAGCTCCTCAATTTGAATCATGAGGCTAAGTGCACCCCTACCAGAACTCCCTACCTCAGAAAAATCCAAGGATATATCGGTGATCGAGCCCGGGCCTACGGATCTGCAGTCAGCGACGTTAACCACAAGACCATGCCGGCGGTCCATATTAGGAAAACGGCATGCAGAATACCTTGTGATCTACAGGATAATTTAAAGGACAAACACCCATAGAAGAGAAAAATTACAAATGATTATACCAAATTATTGTCATTTAGACTGGTGTAACATCATGAATCATTGCAAGATTTGAGCCTAGGGTTATGCCAAAAATTCCGAACTCATAGAGGATGGAAAAGGGGAAGAAAAAGACGGCAAATTTGCCGCATAGCCAAGACAAAAGTAAATTATTTGTTTCATGGGGAGTTTTGGCTTCACAGTAGATATACAGAGCATAAGGTCACCTTGTAAAATATTTGTAGACTGTGAGTATATCTTTTTCCAAGTACAGTATAGGCCTAACTTCCTTACCTACAGTACTGCAATAGGCTTAATATGTTCGATAATTTATTCAATTACTATTTTCGCAGAGTACACTGAGGTTTCCAAAAAAAACCGAAAGCGAACTGCGGTTTTGGGATGGGTCTTGTTTGTCACTTCACTTCCTGGAGGCGGAACCGTTAATAAAGACACGCATACCACAGCCCATCACGACGTGGGAAGTGGCACTGAGTTTATGGGACCGCAGCTGATAAGAAGACGTTACATGCCTGTCATAACGCTATTTATTCACGTACACCGGGCTTGTCTCATAAGAAAACAGAATGAAAGTTGGAGAAAGTATGTAGAAAGAGATGAACTGATCAAGCGGTTCAGATTATGGCAATATGATCGGGTAAGAAGTTTCTGCAAACCAATTTTAACTTGAGAAAATATCTCTGTCCATAATGTTTAATGATGGATTCCGAGATTTATGTTTCCCGTTGGGACCATACTCTAAAAATATTTTTACTATGTTCGATTTAAAAATCACTAAATAGTAATAGTAATAGTAGTAAGTAGTAATGGGGTACGCTGTAGCGTAGTGGTTGAGGCGCTGCGGTCGCGGGTTCGATTCCCGATGAGGTCGTTGAGATTTTTCAATTGGCCTAATCCTTCTGGTGGCACTATGGCCCTGGGGTTGACTCAGCCTCCAACAGAAATGAGTACCAGGAGCAATCCTGGGGATAAAGGCGGCCGGTGCGTAAGGCTGACAACCTTACCACCTTCATGTGCTGAATGTCCAAAATCTGGGAGCCTCAACCTCCTGGAACCCTCCGGGCCTCCATGGCCTGTATAGAGATCACTTTACCTTTACCTTCTAGTAAGTAGTAATAATAATAATAATAATGGTAGTATTAATAATGATAATATTATTAGTAGTAGTAGTAGTAGTAGTAGTAGTAGTAGTAGTAGTAGTAGTAGTAGTAATAACGTTTGCACATTTTCAGAGGAAGACGCATGCAGAATGCAAATTCTACAATCAAACAATAGGCTAATAATATTAATACTGACAATATTAATAAATTTAATTATAATAAAAATTTAATTAATAATAATACGAGTTTAAGTCAATAAGTATCAGCACTTAATTGTACCAATTATGTAAAACTTTCAATTATCTCATTTTTAACATAGTCCCCTTGCTCCTCAATGCACTTGATCCATCGTTGCACTAGCTTCCTAACGCCCGCAGAATTTTTTTTTTTTCGACTGAGTAGCAAGCCATGTATGTACCGTTTCCGTCATATCTTGGTCTGTGGTGATTTGACAAGTGAGCCAAAAAGATGGAAATCTGATGGGACGAGATCGGAATTGTATGCTCTAACACCTCAAAACTCAGTTTCGCAATAGAATGAGATGTGTGGGCGGCAGTATGCAACAACTTTTCAGTCCATTCGTACACGCTTCGCCATGGTAAAACATTGCCCCCATATTGTGCAGAAAGTCTGTTCCTGGTACACCTTCAGACGACAAAAAAAACGGATTACTGGACGCTGTTCTTCTTTAGGGCAAACGCTGAGTAGTGCAGCCATGTTTAATGTGCAACAGCGCAACATTTAGTGGAGTCATATCGATCAAACTTTCCACAAGCGGAGATAAATGAACAATATGTCAACGTGCGAGAGCACAAAGCGGTACAGTCACCTACAAAAGATTAAACAAAAAGTATGGATACTTATTGACTTACTTTCGTAATAATAATAATAATAATAATAATAATAATAATAATAATAATAATAATAATAATACTGTAATAATGATACAGTCAAACTACTGCATAACGAAGATCGATATAGCCATAAACTCGCACCTTTCTTAAGTTTTGGCAAATTTCCTATCTTAATAGTGTTACATTTCACTTACTACAACGATGAAATTATATTTAAAACACCCTTTTATACAATATGTTGAAGTTCAATTATTGCTACTGAAAACCAGTAGCTTAGCCCTGTGGATGGGAGCCTGGTATCAGATTAGAGTCCATCCCAACCATCAATTTTGTTTTCTGGGGACCTGATTACTGTTAGGCCTATATTTCTTAGATATTCCGGAAGAAAAAGGTTGAGTGGGACTTGAAAATTCGGTCATTGAGGGTAAAATCATCCCTTACATGTCAAGAACCATGAAGTGAGTTCGGTTGCCACTTCAAAATACGCATCACGGGCAGCCAAAATTCCCTGTCGAGAAAATTGTCTACTTTTGCCTTAGCTATGTGACAAATTTGCTGTCTTTTTCTTCCCTTTTCTTATCCTGTATGAGTTCGGAATTTTTTGAAATGCCTAGGCTCAAAGCTTGGCGTGATTCGTGATGTTAAACCAGTGTAAATAATAATAATAATAATAATAATAATAATAATAATCTTTCAGTGTGATCATTTATAATTTTTCACTTCTTTGCACGTCTGTTCTTTAAATTATCATGTAGCCTATATCACACAGTATTCTACATGCCGTCTTCCTAATATGTGATATATAACAGCCCCTCAACATAACAATGATCCCAATATAACGATACAATCTCCCAGGGCCCGCAAATATCGCTAAACAGAGGTTTCACTGTAATAATAATAACAATAATAATATATAACCGGTAGTAGTAGTCATAATAATAGTAGGGCCTATCTAGAGGAATGAAGTTGTATTAGCTTAGACGCGCATTTCCTCCCAACACTAGACAGACATCTGAGAAAAATTATAATAATAATAATAATAATAATAATAGTAATAATAATAATAATAATAATAATAATCATTATCATCATCATAATCATCGTCATCTTATGTGAAACATAACTTCCTCCCCCATTCGAGAAAATCCGAAGTGGTTGTAAAAATGAAGAGAACGTCGTTACCTCGTTCCGAATCGCAACTCAAATAAAATCTCACATAACTTTTTTTATCCAGAGCATGGGCAAAACACATTTCTCATTTCACATTCTGATATAGAATAGGGTGTCCATATAAAAACGGGGCATTAAAAACTGAGAAAAACCTTGGACATTTAGGAAAATTCATCCACAAGTTTTAGTCAACTTTTAAACTTAACCTTTGTCTGTAAGTTTGTCTTTGTCTTTACTGTATTTTTAAGTTTTGTGTATTTTATCAAGATATGTACAGGGTGTTACCCCCATACTTTTACATAACTTTATAACAATACAATATAATATAGTACGAGATATAAGATAGTATGGATTCAACCTCAACCAGGATGGTCCATATTTACGCATCCAGAAGGTGAGCACCATTATTTTCGTGGCACAAAATGATGCATCGCCATGACCTGTGTGACATTTTACGAAGCACATTTCTGTTGATTGTTGTATCAAAGGCAGTCTTAACAGTGTCCCTCAATTGTTCTGTTGTTTGGTATCCTTGTTGTGATACCTTCTCCTTAATAATGCCCCAGAGGGCATTGTCACAAGATGAGAGATCAGGGCTTCTGGGAGGACAATCCAGAGGCGCCAGAAGATGTACCGATTTGCGTCCTATCCACTTATTGGGAAACACTTCATTTAAATATTCTCTGAAAGTGATGGCATAGTGGGGCGGTGTTCCATCCTGTTGGAACCAGGAACGTTCCAGGAGATTCTTTCTTTGGAGCTCTGGAACAAAAAATGTCTGTAACATGGGGAGATAGGAGTGTTGATTGACCCGGCCACCAAAGAAATAGGGACCTATCAAGTGTTTAGCGGACTTAGAAACCCAGATCATCACATGTCGGTGGTTATGATCCAGCTCTTCGTAATAATGGGGATTTTCCTTGCACCACACATAAACATTCCTTGCATGTGCACTTCGATAAATAGCACATTCATCGGAGAAGAAAAGGTCAGCCCGCTGCTGGAGTGTCGGAAATACCTCTAACAATCTTGCGCATGCTGAATGTCATCATCACTGAGCTCATTGACGGTTCCTGGTGGTCACCTTCTGGATGCGTAAATATGGACCATCCTGGTTGACCTTGAATCCATACTACCTTATACTATATTATATAGTATTCTTATAGTTATGTAAAAGTATGGGGGTAACAAGGCATATGGACCACTCTGTACTTTCTTATTATAGGCATACTTGGTCATGGTTATCACATGACATCCCATTAAATTATGTTTTGACAATGAGCAAAGCCTTCACAGTTTCAACTTTCATTAATGCAGGGAAAAAAATACGCCGTCAAATCGGAGTCACAAAAAAGTGGGAAACTTCAGCTCTCCAATATAATTTTCGGATCAGAGAAACATTTTTCGAAAAAAACAAAATAGTCACGGGAAAAAGGAACGAATTGACGCCCTAAAATACAATAAGAGGTCATATTTGGAAGGAGTGCATATTTAGTTGTTGATGCAAAGCGTTATTGTTCACCATACAAGACTGTTTCTACGAACAGAGCCTGGCTTATAACTTCCCTTTAGAATTTTTTTACGAAAAAATGTTCAAAAGTTTTAGTTCTTAGTGGAAGCACCTCATTTACAAAATTTAAACAAAATCGTTAAAGCTATTTTCGAGAAAATAGCGAAAGAACTTTCTTCTTCTTGTAAAGTGGCATTAAAAGTAAGATAAATTCGTCGCCACTCTTCGTGTCAGATCCTCAGAAGATACCTAGCCTAAATTTAAAATTTTCTTTTATACGATTTTTCGTTCGCGAGCTAGGCTGTTCACAGTCGCACAAATACACAAACACAGAGATATGTCCCTGAAAATAACATTTTTAGTACATGCTCTCTAACACTACTGTTTGTCGGACTGGTAACACGCCGAAAAGTAGCACTTAAGCGGCCTAGGCCGCAAAAGTCGTCATGGCAACCACATAATCCAGATGGCAGTGGTTAGTCATACCAACCATAATAGTGTTTGAAACAAAATACTTGCCCATAAAACTACAAATGTAAGGCAACATTATTTCTTTATGTTAATCAGAAACGGTATAAAGAGGAATATTTAAGTCCTAATAATTAAATATTGAGATAATTATTAATTATTCAAAATACATATTTCAATTACAGTAGATTAACTTTCCAACAAATAATTACTAATTACTATTAAATTACAACTGAATATTAATTAACTTTCATGATGTGCAAATCCTATACAAGTAACTAAACTTTCAAGTATTGCATTTCACTCAAAGATATTGCACTGAAGTATTTTCAATTCATAGGGGGGAAGGAGAAGACATGTCAGACTAGCGGCGCCAAGCTTAGAGAGCAGGTATATTCAACCACAAAAGATTTGTGGACAATATGCTAAGGAAAAGGTTTTTAGGATAAGATATTCCATGATAGCTTTGCAGAAGCAGAAATATGGAATTTATATTATGGTTTACCAGAGAGAAGTGGAGTTACAATAAGGATTTGAATGATTTTATTAGGGTAATGGAAAAAGTTTCATAATATTTTGGAGTAAGGCCAACAGCTAAACCCAAGATGGTTAGAAAAGACATGATAGTGCAGACTGCAAATTTCTTTTAGGTTACCATAATATAATATATTATAAGATTGAGATCGACATGGTGAGTTTTAGAGTGTTTTCATTAATGAGTGAACATTTTTCATTTTCCCAAGTGTTAGATGGGAGACGCAAATAATTTATGTATGAAGCTTGTATGAATGTTCCCAATCTGATGCATTTTTCTCATTGAATAATAGGCAGATGATGTTGTACTAATTGTAACTTAAAAAGTCATGTGACCAGTTTTTAACCAATGGCATATAAGTAAGGAGGCATGATAAGTCAGAAAAAAATATAACATGGTGAAGATTTTTCATCGAGGAAACATTAAGATTTCATCTTCAAACCCCACTGGGAGCAGACGTATTCAAGGCCTTCATGTAGTAGCATTCCAATTGGAATGGAAAGTATAAGGATATATTTTCTTTAATAATAGAAGTACAGAATATCAGTCTGACCTTTATTCACTATCAACTGAGAAGTCTACATTAAAGTCCTCACACAGTATGATATTCACATTATTTCTATACAGAGAATTAAGAACCCTTTCTAACTGATTTATAAAATAATTGAAATTACTTGATGGTGCTCTGTAAATGGTTAGTATTACAAATGTATCATTGTCAGTCTCCACTCTGGCTGAGCAACATTCAAAATCCTGTTCCTTACAGAAGGAACTGGTGTCTATATCACTAAAATTTAAGTTTCTTTTGATAAAAATATTCACACCTCCACATTTTATGGAACAGCTAAAAATTTTAGCACAAGTTCTGTTTCTGCACAATGGTGTTCCATTAAACAAATAACTTCCTGCATATTACAATTAATTGTATCCTGAATCGCTAAGTAAAATTCTTCAATTTTATTTTCAACTCCCCTTTTATTGTGATGAAGTAATGCAAATAATGTATTAACTCTAGCTGTAAGTCTGAATGACTGCCTGTGTGGTCTCGTGGTTAGCATTACTGGCTACAGATTCGCAGGGCCGGGTTCGATCCCCCATACCTCCTCGGATTTTTCAGAGGTAGGGAGGTCTGGAACGGGGTGCACTCAGCCTCGTGAGTCAAACTGAGGAGCTACTTGATAGAGAAGTAGCAGCTCCGGTCATGGAAACCACCAGTAACAGCCATGGGTGTCGGCAAGCTGACCACATGCCCCCCCAATCCTGCCATTTGCCTATGGTAGATGATGCAGCGCTTCAGGTGGTAGGACTTGTCCCTTCAGGGATGTAGAGCCACAGAGTTTAGTTTTAGTAAGCCTGAATGTATTACCATTCTTTACTAGAGGTATGCATATAAGTTGTTGGTTTCTATCATTTAGATTCCCGCTAAAAAAATGAGACGAGCTACCATCTATGACAGGAATATGCCTGTTACAATTAGATAAATTAAACCTCAATTCCTCAGCAACCAGTTTTGCCAGCATCTAATTCCCTCGAAAATTGAGATGAAGTCCATGTCTGGTAAATTCCTTCCATCTTAAGCTATTAACAGATACAATATTAAAGTTAACATGATTACCAGAGAAGTTCCACAACTTATCATTAACAGCTTTTACCTTGGATCGAAGTGAGGGCTTGTCATACCTGTGGAACAATTCAAGAAAATTAATATGCGTGCTTTCTTCAGAAATACTGTAAAAGTCAGCTTCAATTACATAGCACGGATCTCTGACAATGCTGTTTCCGCCTCCTCCAAGAATCACAACCCAGTCATCCTTAGTGTAAAGCCAGTCCTTTGATACCTGAAATAACATCTTTTAGCAGAGCATTATGTTTACATATACAATCAACCTGGAAATCATCTCTTATGGCATCTTGAAGAGCAGGTCCCATGTGTCTGGCATGACTACTACCTAAGATCCTTTTCTTATTAGTGAGTCTAAATGTAATTACTGGCCTAGATGGCTGTTCGCACACTTCATCTTCAATGTCACCTAGAACAGAAATTCTATTGTTCATACTAAAACAGTGTTGAGAGTTCTGCAATGCCATCATATTCTCCCTACAAGTTCTTCTTCTGCAATTACCCAGTACATCTGCGAAAGAGACTAGGTTGGAAATATAAATTACATCAGTTCTGGTGATAGAATTTACATGAATTCTTTCAATAAGTTCTACTTGCAGTTTCTTGACATTGTCCTGTAACAAATCAATAGCAAATTTTAGATCATTAATATCCATGTCCTTGATACACAGTTTACACAATCAATCTCCATCGGGCACATCATCCATACATAACCTAACACATTCAAATTCAAAATTCAAATTCAAATTCTTTATTGGTCCTGAGAATCACTATGTACAACGTACAATTTGATATTGGACAAGTCAACATATAATTAAACTAGACTAAGCTAAAATAATAAGAAATATTATTGTTTATAATAATTGCAAGATGAATCTAAAGTACCTATGCATTTTTTGTAAGGTATTCCTCAACTGAATAAAAGCAATTGTCTATCAAATATGCCTTAAGGGATTTTTTGAATGAGGGTTTTTGGTGGATTAATTTGAGCTGCTTTGGAAGACTGTTATATAATTTAATTATAGAGTAAAAGGTTCCTTTATGAAATAGAGTGATTCTGTGGTGTTGTGAATAAAAATCAGAACGGTGTCTGGTGTAGTGCGAGTGTACTTCATTGTTTTTTACAAATGGAGAGTGGCCATCTATTGTAGTTTTACTAATTAACATTAAGCTTTGATATATGTACAAACATGGTAGTGGGAGGATGCCGAGGTTTTTGAATAGGGGTTTACATGAAGCTCTTGAATTTAGCCCTTCCATTATTCTAATTATTTTCTTTTGGGTTCTGAAACATTTAATAGCTGAAGATGATCTTCCCCAAAATGCTAACCCATATGCAAGGAGAGAGTGGATGTATGCAAAGTAAACTATTCTGAGAGTTTCCTTACTAGTACAGTTGGATAAAATTCTCATTAAGTAGGTGGCTTTACAGAGCTTTTTATTTACTTCATCAATGTGAATATCCCAATGTAAATTATTTTGAATCCATAGTCCTAAAAATTTTGTGCATTCAACTTTCTCAATTGTCTGATTGCAGAGTGTTATTTGAGTGGAGTGTTTATTGTTTCGAGTCGAGTGGAAGTCCATACAGACGGTTTTATTTAGATTAATAACAAGATGGTTAAATGAAAAGTAGTTAGTAATTTGGTGTGTAGTGATATCTATGGAGTTTAGAAAGGCGCTTTCATGAGGAGCTTTAATCAGGATATTTGTGTCATCTGCGAATAAAATTGAGCTTGAGTTGGGATCGATCAGACAGAAATCATTGACAAAAAGTATAAATAGGATAGGTCCTAATATTGAACCCTGTGGGACACCAAACTTCGTTTTTAATAGATTGGAGCGATAGCAACTAGTTACATTGTCTTGCGAATGCTTAATTTCTGTTAATTGAAGGCGGTTGCACAGGTATGTCTCAAGCCATTTATTTGGCAACCCCCTAATTCCAAAATTTTCAAGCTTTAGTAGGAGTTTCTTGTGGTCAACTAAGTCGAATGCTTTGGAGAGGTCTAAGAATATGGCAGAAGTAAATTCTTTCTCGTCAACAGCTTTAAGGGCATCATACAAAAATTTGAAGATGGCTGATTCTGTAGAACGATTTTTTCTGAAACCATGTTGGGACTCAGATAATAGTTGGTTCTTTTCAAGGAAACTTAGTAAGCGTGAGTTGAAAATTTTTTCTAATATTTTAGAGAATACTGATACTAATGCTATGGGCCTATAGTTTGAAATATTATCTTTTTTACCTTTTTTAAACAGGGGTTTTATTATAGATGTCTTTAGACATGTCGGAAAATTTCCATTTTTGAGGGATTCATTGCAGATATGAGTTAAGGGCTGGATAATCAGTTGTGAACATTTTTTGACAAGAGAGTCAGGTATGTCGTCGATTCCTGAAGTGTGTTTAGATTTCAAATTTTTTATGATATTGATGATTTCGCCTTCATTTGTTGGGGCAAGAAACATTGAAGACATTAATAATTAAAATTAAAAATAATAAAATTAAAAATAATACCACACATCACATGAATCACACTGTATACCTTCATTTACATTGTCAGTACAATTTCCACACAACTTGAATGTCAATGATCATGACATTAGGTGAAACAGCGAAAGTGAGTGAACGACCACAATCCTATAATCTTTTGGGTATAAAATCTATGTTCATGCAAAATTTTAGTTCTATCAGTTTAGTAGTTTTTTTGCGGCAAATCATAATAGAGATAATCCATTTTAAAATAAATATATTATATGATTATACAGAAGTCCCTATAGGTACAGAAATATTTTCCACTGTTATATCATAGGTCTGAGGCAATGTTTTTGTGGTTGAGGAATTGTTCTATGCAGGTCTGGACATGTTTCAGTGTCTTGTCTTTAAGATAACGAATGTAAGCTGTTATTCTATTATCAAGGTTCTTGGGATATAATGTAATCAGACAACATGACATCTTTCCGTAAGATGAAAGCGGGGAAAACGCCCCTCTCAAATAACCTATGCAAAATCCCTATGCACTCTTAAATTTGGCCAGCTGTTATGTAATGTTATTTCATCATTACAAAATACAACAGAATGTGAACCTACAAAGGTAAACAAAGCATCTGAAATGGTGTTGTCTTATCCTGAGTGTATTGCCAATTAGCCTGCACCAGTACCTCAAAAAGCAAATAAGATTAATATGGATTCTTCAATAAGGGAGACTACAATGTCAAACAAAGCATCTGAAACTGTGGTGTCCTACAAAGAGTGTATCGTGGAGCAACCAGTATCCCAGAAGGCTAAGAAGTTTAACATGGAGCATCCAGCACCAGAATCAAAGAAATCTAATTCAACTAAAGTGGGTATTAAGATTTCTGCAATACCGCCAACTACAGTGGAATACAAATCATCTGGTATTCCCGACTCAAGCATAGAACATTTCGTCAAGCTACCAGCACCTGCATCACAGAAGTCTACTTCAACCGAAGTGGGTATTATGAATTCTACAACGGCAGATATGTATAAAAGTGAGCATAAATTGAGAGTTTATACTTGCTGACAACTGTAATCACTCACAAGTCGTATGCAAAAAAAAACGCAACGACAAATAGATTCCACTCACAGCCGCAGAGTTTATACTCCGGCTACCCATGCAAAAAATGCACCTGCGTCTGCACGTGCTATGAGAACAACAATGGTCTTCAATTAAATCATAGCCACGTCGGCATTAAGAAAGAGGAAGAAAATTCATTATATCAGTCTCAAAAGGACTTTTAGAGACATACAAAATGGAAGAAGGACAGGAGCACAGCCTCACCAGCACTATAGAAGAAGAAGAAATAAAGAAGAAGAAGAAGAAGAAGAAGAAGAAGAAGAAGAAGAAGAAGAAAACGAAGGAGGAGGAGGAGGAGGAGGAGGAGGAGGAGGAGGAGGAGGAGGAGGAGGAGGAGGAGGAGGAGGAGGAGGAGGAGGAGGAGGAGGAGGAGGAGGAGGAGGAGGAGGAGGAGGAGGAGGAGGAGGAGGAGGAGGAGGAGGAGGAGGAGGAGGAGGAGGAGGAGGAGGAGGGGGGGCAGGAATTCCATTCAATTTTCATTGAAATTTTGAAACAAAACAAAATTCTGTTCTCAAAATCCCAGTTACCAGTACTTCGGCTAAAAAAAAAGCAGAAGCTATGAAAGCAGTTGTTGCACACATAAACTCAAAATTTAATTTCAATTTTACTGAAACACAAGTTTAAAAAAATCCAAAACATGAAAACCAGAATAAAAAACAAAACAGATATGAAGAAAACCGGGAACAAACCCTTCCTAAATCTGTAAAGCTCCTTGGAGTTCACATCAAGAGAGTCCCTACATTCTATTTAGGTTTTTACCATTTCTGGAATGTCCATATAGTATTCCATAATCCAACGAAACATCCTCCCACCTAATGTCTCGCCCGTACAGTGAGTGAAGTGAGTGTCGTATTTGTTAGCTTACAAATTTCCTAGTTAATACTCCCGCCGCTCGGTCTTTAAGCATGCGGAATTTAAGTAGGCGCTATGCGACAGAGTACAAAGAGCGTCTTATCACGTGATCGCAGTGGGTGGGGGGGTCTGCTGGATTATTATGCATATGAATGCAACTCTCTTTTTTACATATCTGTCATTATTGTTGACTACACTGGAATACAAATCATCTGGTATTCCCAGCTTTTGCATAGAGCATAATATAGACCTACCAGCAATGGCATCGCAGAAAGCAAATTTTATTGAAGAATACAATATGTATAGTAGAAACAAAAAAAAAAAAAATACTCTCAAAACTTCCATCTAAACTTGCGACTTTTTTTTTACTGTAACTGACCATCCTGTCGTTATCTCAAATAATAGCACTCCAGGAGACTTTTTGGTTACACCAACTCAAGATGAAGTGAAAATATCCAAAATAAAAGTCAGTGGTCTTTCAGATATGCCCCCCACTAATATACCTACTCCTTTATCAACAGAATGTCCAATCACTTAATAACAAAATCAATGAAATTGAAATCCTACTGTTATCCAAACTTTTAAATACAAGCATCTTATGCTTTACTGAACATTGGCTTAGGGAGGATGCCCTGCAACTCACAAAAAATACCTAACTTTACTCTAGCAGGTAATTCATGCAGAAAAACATTTACTCATGGGGGAAACTGCATCTTCATAAGAAACTCTATTTCTTTTGCTAATCTTGATATCTTGAACAATCTAAACATTGAAAAAAGACTATGATATTTCAGGCCTAACATCAGTAGACTACAATATTGCCATTACATGTCTATACAGATCACCATAACGTGACATAAAAAATTTTCGTAACAATCTAGAAATTACACTCAATAAAACTAAACTCCATTATAAAACGCTTGTAATATGCTGCGACTTCAACATACATTTTAACGAAAAGTCTAAAACCTTATCAGAGTTATTGGATCTACTATTAGCTTACAATCTTAAACCAGTCATTCATTCACCAACTCACACAACACCTCACTCTTCATCGTATTAAATACACATATCAACCTCTGTCAAATTGAAATCCTAAACACTGGTTTCAGTGATCAGTATGCTCAAGCAAGTCATTCCTAAACCTCTGTAAGCTCAACTTCAGTCAAGTACTTTGAATTGGAAGGTTTATCATAGTGCATAATCAAAATTAATTAATATTCACTTTCTGCCTACTTTCTACAGTAGAAGCCATGTTAATGACAGGGAATAAAAACGCTTTCCTTGAAAATGATGCAAAGTCCTTTGTTAATCCCAAACTGTTTGTAAGCAAGCAAAATTCAACCTTACAATTCAACCTCAAGCTGCCCTGTTGGCTTTCTAACACTGTTGCCAGTTATACAAATTTCTCATTTCTGCAAAAAAAATTCCATTCTTTTCAGCCATGTGGATGACCAAAAACCCTTGGGACATTCTTTATGTTCATTAGGTGGGGTGACAATTTTATTTCATTTCATTTTTTAGGGGTTAATATTCTTCACACATTCATACTCATTGAGGAAAAAAAGTTGAAAAGGAAATACCGGTAACATTTTGTTTTGTGGAAAAATGCATTAGAATATACAAAACCGAGGTTTGGGACTGGGCATGTGGATGACATTTCATTGAATTAAATTTGATTTTGGAATATCAGAATTTAAAATTAGTGACATTTCAAAGTGATAGTTGTAGTATGGAAGTAGTAGAAACAAACTTTTATTTTAATTTTTTTAAAAGTTGAATTTGAAGGGAAATATCACTCCAGGACACAAATTTCCCCGTATTTGAAGAATCACCCATATACAGATTCAATTGAAGTAAGTTATTTGGAATGTCCTTATTAGAGTTATTAACAACATATTTTAGATTGTATAGATTTTTACTTTTGAAAACCATATTGGTGTTATCTGCAAGTAATACCAGTTTAACAAGGGGTAGCTTTAACAAAAGGTAATTGTTGTAGAGAAGGAATAAAGTTGGATCCAGAAGGGAGCCTTGTGATACACCATGGATCCTCATGGTATTGTTTGATCTGCATCCCTAGTAGCACACTTCGTTGGCCCAACGGGAGGGATTTGGTTGGCATGGAAGGGATATGTTGGGAAAAGGTTGGTTGTAATTTCCTCGGTTTTGCCAACGGATTTATTCGTTGGCTAAGCCTCTGTTGGCATTACCAACCAACAGGATTGTTGGCCCAGCAATACATTTCGTTGGAATATAATCGCATTTATGTTAAAATTAAAAAGTGTTGAAATAACATTATAAGCGGTAAATTTTCATTTCCTTTAAAATAAAACAGTGTTAATTCATTAATTATCCGAGCTCTTTGTGCGCGTTACATGCTAAAAATTTACTTCTCCACCTCTTCCTGCCAGTCTTCGGCAATTTCCAGCATAGTTCGTAGGTCATCACGTAGACGATGAAGATACAACGGTTATTCACCATCTTGATATGTTGAAGAATCCGAATGGTGTTTTTACTTCTATTAATATTAGGGCCCTTTATTTGTTCTCTGAAAATAACGTTATCATATATTCACATCAAATATTCAAAATACGAGATGTATATCCTTCTTACTATTTATCATGTATTACACATCTCTGTAGTAAATAGGCTAGAAGAATTCTCGATTTTATTGCAACGATCACTAATGGCGTAGTGGTTAAATCGATAGACTATAACACTACCGGTCTTGGGATCGAATCCCTATAGGTGCGAATTTTATATGATAGGAATAGGTAGGTAGGGTGAAGGAGAGAAGGGAGGTAATAGGGAAAAGAGGAGAAAACGGATGAATGGGAAAATAAAAAATTAAATTTTCTGTGCTTCTAGTATTTCCGCCAGATGTCTCTGCGCTGCTAGTAGTTCCACCATTACCTAATAGATGTCTCCCAACTGTTGGAATTTTGTTGTATATTGGTTGGCTACAGTTGGCAATTGGTTGGATAAAACGCTCCTTGGCAACGGAACCCCGACGGACATTCCTAACCGTTGACCAACGAAACATGGCGATCATTTCCCAACATTGGCCCAACGATCTGTGCTACTAGGGATATGATTCAAACTGTTCTTATGATTTAAACTAATTCCCCGCAAGACTCCTTATACCATAAGTATTTAAGTTTTGGATAAGTTGTCGAAGGCATTTCTAGGATTTACGAACGAATTGTTTGGTTTTTATTATATTTTACCTGTCGAATCTCATCAACAAAAGAGAACAAAGAAGAATTCCAGAAATCCAGTTGTCGTCTGTCCTCTACATTATTTCAAATGACGTTTCATCTTTAGACAGAAAAATATGTTCATAATTTCCTATTTTTATAGTGGATAAGACGCTACGGGAAAATAAAGGGAAATGGTTTCATTATGTTCTACTCTATTCTGCTTTAGATAAATTCAAAGTGCCACGCATGGCGAGGAGGACAAAGTAGTGTCCCCATGGACAGTCATCTACACAGGACAACCTTCAAAAGGCTGTGGTTCCCTCGCGCGTGCGCAAGAGCAACTAAATTTTGACAGGCAATTGTTTTTTCACAAGGGAGTGTTATTGAGAATTTTAGTTGTCATTTCATATAATGAAATAAACATGTATATAGAGAATAAGTACTCATAGTGGCTGAATTACTTGTAAATCAACAGGAATAAATATAGAAGGTATTAAAAGCATTCCTATCTAATCCGGAATTTTTTTTAGTGATTAGAAGTAATAAAAAAAGTGAATGATTTCCATTTCCCAGCTGTTTTTGTGTGGTTAAACTTGTCAAAACATCTTGACTAACAGCTGTTTATTCAACAGAGCATTATACCGAAAACACTATTTAAATGTTCCTAAATTCAAATGTGTGTAATTATGCGAGTTCGGCGTCAAAATTTAGGTTCAAATGTGGAAAGTCAAGGTAATATTATGATGTCCAAATTTTGTTGTGAAGGCTAAATGAGTTGCTGACTTTTTGTGAAGGTTATGCAGTTTAAGACATTGTCCACATTCAGTGATCTCTGAAGTGTTGGTCTTGCATCTGTTAGATTGAACAACGATCTAAATGTCACGCTATGGAATAGTAAGTTTAAAAATAACATTCCTCGTAGAATACTACATACCTTTAAATGCAACTTGGTACTATTGTTTCAAAAGAAGTCATAGTGTAGGCCTAATACTTCCATACCCATCCACGATTGTTCGTCTCACATTAATAATACCAGAAAAAGAATTCTACCAAAATAGACGAAAAAGTCTGAAGTAGGCCTAATATTATTTTCATGTTATGCATGAGTTAGGCCTGCATTGTTTTACGAAAATATTTTTATATTTCTTGTTAATAAGTTTCTTCATCATAGACCTTTAGTTTTAAGTAATTCAATGAAAATTACAAGCATAATATAATAACCAGCATCAGAGCCAGACACATCTTTCTACTATAAATGTGCTGGCATCTGGAACCTAGTGAGGTCTTGGGGGTCTACAGGAATGCAGTAAGTTCTCCCATAAGGTTAAGTTGAGGTTCCTGAAACTTTGACATATAATTGGCTACTGTAGTCTAAGTAATCTTATGTCCAGTAGGCCTTTGCACGGCCATCAGCACATTCATCTGATTGAAACCAACATATAAGCTTAGTGAATCCATTTTCACCAACATAGGCCTGCTGATATATTTCCTGCACTTCACCTTATCTGAATTGAGTGGGCAAAGTCGTAATGTAGGGGGGGCCCATCTCGCGATGGGCGCATGTTTCCACGGACGAGTGATGTTTTTGTTTCTCAGCGAGGCAGGTTGACGAACATGACGCTTCTTGTACATTGCTTATGACAATGATATTAATTTAGTAGGGCATTCTGAATTCTCCTGAAATTCTAGTTTAGTGGCAGTTAGGTTAGGATTGGTGTTACTAATTAGTGACAAGTTCTGTTAGGTTATGAACGGTGATATTAATTTAGTAGGACATTCTAAATTCTACAGAAGGTGAGGTTTGTTGTATTGGTGAACCTGTTTCCCAGAATTAAACGTGTTCAGCTGGTGTGACATCACACTTCTAATGTCCAATCACGAGTTTCTTCTTATAAAATATGCTGGAATTCAAGCTACTTTTCGCTAGATCACATTATAAAAGAAAGTGTAACGTTTAGGGCGGGTGGGTTGGACCAAATCATTCATTGAGGCAACATCTCCTCTCCAGAGAACTATCTATAACAAAATATGTGTGATATTAAGTGTTTTATGAGGAGAAAGTTGGTTTTCAAAGTGGGCCCCCCTACAATGCGACTTTACCATTGAGTGTAGATGGTGAAAAACAATACAAAGAACAGATAGAAGAAAATGAGCAACTTCATGATAAAACAAGTAACTTTGGCCTAACTCCAGTGCCATATTTAAGCTTAGGCAGACTGGATATCTGCCTAGGGCGGCAGATTTGAAGGAGCGGCTTTTAAGCTGTTACTACTGTTTTTTTTTTTTAAATATATTAAACACTTTATACATAACTCTTCAAAATAAATAAACTAATGTAATGCACATTGAAATAGAAATGAATAACATTGACAACAATATGCTCAAATTTAATCAGCAATCTACCAACGAGTAACCTCCTTGGCTAAAAGCAATTAGCAGTTCCATTGTTGTCATAGGCGTAACCAGGCCGACCATATGGGGGGGTTATAACATCCGAGGGGTCTGGGGGGTATGGAATACCCCCAGGGAGCGGGGGGTCCAGGAGTCCTCCCCCGGAAAATTTAAAAAATTAAGATGCAAAATAACGAGTTTTAAGCTTCCGGGGGTCCTCCCCTGGAAAATTTTAAAAATTAATTCACAAAATAACGAGTTTTAATTTTCCGGGGGTCCTCCCCCAGAAAATTTTAAAAATTAAGACGCAAAATTAAGCTTCCCACGCTTTATACTTGTATTAAGTAATTTATGGGCAGACTTAAAAAAATTATACAATTTTCTTTTTTTAATCAATGGGGGAGGGGGTTCAAACCCCCAACCCCCCCCCCTCGCTACGCCTATGATTGTTGTCAATGAAATTGGAACTCTCTTTCCATTTAACCGCCTTTGATTAAACTCTGACATTCTGATTTCAAGGCGGTCTTCGTTATGAGACGCCGATATCACTGTGTCACTCGAAAGTAACAGATGGGACAAACATACTCATTTTTGAAAGTTTAATGTTGTTTGTCGGGAGCATTTAATTCTGTAATCATTGTAAGCAGTATCTGAACTATGGCATACACTTCATATTGACTTTATATGAATTAATAACATTATTTATCTTAATTTAGGCCTATAATTTATTTATAATCACTAAAAGAAGAGTAACAGACGGGACAGGGAAATGACATGGTTTATTCAGTTTTGATATAGCCTACATAAATTATTTTCTGTTCTTCATCTAAACATTAAAATAAAATAAACATGTCGGGTACAGGTATTGTGCTTAGACTTCTTTTCATATTTTTCTTTTGTCTTGAATCCAACTAGGATGAACGCCACAATTGATAAAGCCAGGGTAACAGACGGGACATGATGGTAACAGACAGGACATTTTGCAATTTTATTTATTGATAGGCCTATGCACATGAGTTATTTCTCAACACTATGTAACTGAATTAAATAACTTTTGAATGATTCAAGTTTCATAAGTAGGCTACAGAATTTCTTATTTCAGAATAAAAAGACTTCGTTACATAGGCCTTCCCATAATTACAACATAATTAATGAAAATGAAAAATAACAATGATAATAACAATCAATATTTTTTTTAGAAGTTGACTTGTTAATTAGGAGTAATTTTAAGCATTTGCTTCAACTGGAATTTTAAAAATGTAGCGATCTCTTTTCAAAATTGCTGTTCCTGTTATGCTGATATAGTCCAGTTATTCACTGTATGGCCAGGCGGCTTCCTTTTGTTAGGAGGAAAAGTTTGCCAACAGCTCAACCCATGCTCTTTATTTTTACCACACCAATTAGTTAGTTACCTCAGCCAATCAAAATCTAAGAATTTCCTGTGACGGCTGTGACAGCTACTCGTCAACTCCCCATGGAGGGAAATGTGGGGTTACAAGATCTAGTTACAGTAAAAAAACCACATGTGAATTGATTGAAGTGAGGAAAGAACTGAGGTCAGTGATAACAATGAGAGAATAATGCAACGTTGCTTTTGTTTTGGAAAGCGGAAACCAAGACCAAATTGGTCAGATGAATTAACATAAAGAAACACCGACTTAGTGGGTTAAATTCCCTTGAAACTGCCTGGGTATGTAATGAAAAACTCTACTATAATATCAGTCTTTAGAATCCAGATTTTGTCTTCTACATGGAGAAACATAAACACCAGTCCACAGTTAATAGCTAAAGTTTTTACAGTTTCAAGCCGTTTACAGGGACTATTTGGAAGATTACGAGTAGCCCGATGAATGGCTTTTGCCTTAGTATTTGGAGTTTGGTATCTGGAAGTGGATGGCTCTCCTTCTCCTCTAACTGCAAGGTTGCCAAGAGCAATCTTCAGTTCTTTACGTTATCACATTTACGTTCACATTCGTATTTCCTTAAGTTTCGTCTCTCCTTTGGTGTCATAACTTTCTTTGTCACTGCTGTGCTTTCTTTCTTCCTTTTGAGATCTTTATCCTTAGCAGCATCATATTTTCCAGATTGTTTCAAACGCTCTCTGGTGTTTCATCAGCTGATAATTTGGCCATGTTACAACTTTGAAATGTGGAGAGTGGAATTGGTTAATGTTTTACATTATTTGTATATTACATCCTACATCAATAATCTATGCAGATTCTTATTGCATGATTAACCAATAAATAATATTTTAACTCACTAGTCATGTAAACTTTATAGCTTATTTATTTTCAGTATGTTTTAAATGTATACAATAATGCAATACTAAATTCGTTCGCAGGCTTCCACGGCCGATGTTATACACTAAATTAATGTCCGGGTTGGGCCACGTCAAGTTTTTAGAGTTTTCTGACGTTTCGGACATCATATCGTGTCCTTCCTCTGAGAAAGATTCGCAATAAAAATAAGTGCCTGTGGAGAGTAAACAGTCGTAAGTTAGTTGTCATGATGTCAGTTTTAAAGTTTTAATTGTTTCACGCCAGATGTCACTGATCTTATACCCATCTTCCCATGTTTATGTTATGGGGATGTTTAATAATTTCTATGGCTTCTGTAACAAGTCTAGGGAATTTTCTGTTTTCATGTTTAAGAAGAGTTATGTCATCGAAAAGTATTTTGTGGCCCGTTTCATCCGAATGAGATGCTATGGCGGAGTAGTCAGTGTTGTTTTGTTTCTGGTGCCTGATATGTTCTTTTCTTCTGGCATCCAGAGAGCATCCCGTTTGTCCTATGTATACTTTTCCACACATACATGGAATTGCGTAGACTCCTGCTTTATGTAAAATGTCGATTTCGTCTTTCTCTCTTCTTAAAAATCCTTCCCCTGACTACTCCGCCATAGCATCTCATTCGGACGAAATGGGCCACAAAATACTTTTTGATGACATAACTCTTCTTAAACATGAAAACAGAAAATTCCCTAGACTTGTTACAGAAGCCATAGAAATTATTAAACATCCCCATAACATAAACAGGGAAGATGGGTATAAGATCAGTGACATCTGGCGTGAAACAATTAAAACTTTAAAACTGACGTCATGACAACTACGACTGTTTACTCTCCACAGTCACTTGTTTTTATTGCGAATCTTTCTCAGAGGAAGGACACGATATGATGTCCGAAACGTCAGAAAACTCTAAAAACTCGATGCGGCCCAACCCGGATAGCAATTTAGTGAATAATGCAATACTGTTTCTCCCATCTGTTACCTGAAAACTATCCCGTCTGTTACCAGCATGCTGTCCCATCTGTTACCAAAATAATAATTAATGTTACACAATGCTACTGTTTTAAAGACATTTCTGAAGTTATCAACCCGTATTTTAAGAGGAAAATAATTAGTTTCAAAAACAAAAAATAAAGAACACCCAAAAGTAGAAATAATGTTTAATTTTAGTAACAGACGGGGACATTAATAAGATCACAGATGAAGCAAAGGTCATCCCAAAAAATTTGAATAGGAAAAAATATTGAATTACCTTAAAATAATGTGTTCCCAACCTCAGAAGGTATTTGGTATATCTATTTCCCAAAATTCTCAACTATGCACTGGAAATTCGAGCTTCTTTTGCTAGCAAGCAAGCATCAATGTATACAGATCTGTATAAGCTTAAGCATGTTCCTATCATCCTCACTGAAGGTCAATAAAAGTGCAATTCAATTATCTTTGTTTTGTATAGTTAAATAGAACTCTTTGGCTCTCTAATTACATAAATGGAAATTTAAATAACAAATATTTGAAATTGTCATGGGATATCCATCTTTACTTGGAGTGACTCCACTCTTATAAGACTAGCCAATATCAATAATTCAATACTCATCAGTGCTAATTCATACTTGAAAGAAGAGACCGCTCGCCACTAAACTTGGTATTGGTATAGTCCAGGTTCGTTTGCAACAGTAAAGAGTGCAGATGTTTTATTAATATTTATGTGCAGTGATCTGTTACTTATATGAAAATGAGTGATAGCCGGAAAAAGCTAAGTGGTTTTCTACCGGAAACTCGCGAGAGAACTGTGAGAAAGTGCACAAAAATAAATGACCTGTTTAAAAAACAAACACAGCCAGCTTGTTTCAGTTCGAGTCCAGATTCAAAATGTGGTTCGTGTGATTTATCTGAGATAGGCGTTTCTGATATTAAAAACAATAGTAATTATGTCAGCGTTAGGATCCTGTCTGTTTTATGTTATAGGTGGATGTCAGCTATAGGTGGATGTCATGAGGTTTAATATTAAATTTATTTGTAATATAAATGTTCATGAGTTAACTAAAAACACATCCAAATTAAAATAGGATCATCCACGAAAATATATTGTAGATTGCTCTGACATTTTAAAGTACGGTTCAAGGACCAAAAGAATGTTGCATATTTCCGTACCATGTCAACTACTGGTGTCCTTACCTTATTATATATCATTTTGAATTTGATGAATGTGCTGTAGACATCATGTCTGCATTAGATCTTATACATCACTGTCTACTATAAATCCGCCTTCCCATTCAGATGGAAGGCGGATTTATAGTAATTTGGCCTCTTCGCACTGATTGCAAGTGTAAAGTCAATGTTTTCTCATTACTCTACATTATCCAGGTATAAATAAGTAAAACAGATATTCCAAGTACAATCAAGAATTTCTTAATTTCAAAAAACATTTCCTTGATTCTAAAACTGCATGAATATGGAATTACATTCGAGAGGTCCCAGGTTCAAATCCCGTGGCTGGCCAATTTGACATTCTGAGATTTTCATAGTTTCCCCAATCATAAAGACAAATGCCAAATTGGATAATTACATACCATGACTCATCCTCGCTATTTCATCCTGTACCATATTAATTTAAATTGAAATTTACTGACATAAAATACACCAACAGTTACAGAGAATGTTGACAGTCAATAGTTGCATGGCCTACTGGTATACACACAGAACCTGAACTCCTGATAGAGCCTCGATGCTCAAAGGAGCATAAACAAAATTGAATTTAAAATATGGCAATATTGAAACAAAATTTAAATATATTAGCCTAAATGTGTTACAAGCTGGTACATAGTCTGCCACTTCTTAAGCACTAAACTTACAGCACTTACCTGTTCTCGAGCTTGGTATTCAAATATTTTATTTTTTCAAGTTATGTGGTTTTTAAGAACAGAAGAATTACACTATTTCTCTTGTAAATTAATATCCACCAAGACAAATGATCATTTGACTGGCATCACGATTTGTTTTCAGCTTTATTTTTCATACCACATAAGATACCGTAAACATAAAATAGATTTAAGCAGACCAATTTAGTTGTGGGATAGTCAAAAAACTGAAAAATTAAACAATAAATAAGACAGATTTATTAACTTCACTTTAAAAATGATAATAGTCCACCACTGTAGCATAGGGGATGCATTCGCTCCTCTCACGTAGTGGGCCCGGGTTTGAATCCTGCTCGGGAAAAATTACCTAGGTGGGGTTTTTTCTGCGGTTTTTCCTCATCTGTGAGACAAATGTCTGGTAACTTTAGGCCCCAGATATCATCTGGCCGTCATTATCATCTTCATCCCATCCTCGCCTTGTTTGGAGGGAGTGTGTGTGTGAATGGTGTGTCTCGTTCAGATGTGTTCGTGTTGTCTCGGAGATGGCCCCAACATTGGGCTGATCACTCATCTGAGGAGGCCCTCCATGTCCTTGTCTGGTCAAAAAAGTATGTATGTGATCCATAGATAATCCCCCTTCCGACAGGTTGTGGCCCTGTAAGGCCTGGGCGTCTTGGTTCGCTTAAATGTCCCAGAAGGGAGAGGTAAAACTAAGTTAAAGAAGAAAGAAAAATTATAATAACAATACCTTTAATTTAAAATACTTTCCATCCATATCATGGGGAATTCAGGATATTTCCTGGATTTCTAGACAGTCAGTATAAGGTTGGGAAAATTTCTAGTCTTATGCCAAGCATTACTTCCAGGATTCCTATAGGTATTCATTTCACTTAGAGGCTCAGTCAACAGTCCTCCTTGGTTCCTTGATCTGTGTTCAGATGTGTTCCTCTAATTTCTTGAGCAGATGGAAAAATTTCTTTAATCAGTAATTAAATGTATATGAAGATGTCCAAAATGTGGAAAGCGAAATATTCACAGCAGAGTGATTGGTTGCTGAGCCAACCCTAACAGAAGTAGAAACAGCTATAAGTAAACTAAAACAACACAAATCTCCAAGCGTTGACCGTATTCCAGCAGAATTCATTCAGAAAAGTGGGCATAGTTTAAACTCAGAGACCCATAAACTCATTCTTATGATTTGGAGAAAGGAAGAATTGCCAAAGGAATGGAAAGAATCTATTATTTATACCCATAAAAAGGGAGATGGGGCCGAATCTAATAACTATCATACAAAATTTTGTCTGATATATTAATTGTCTAATTTTCAAATTTAACCCCATATGCAGATGAAATCATTGGAGATCACCAATGCGGATTTAGGCAAAATAGATCAACCATGGATCAAATATTTTGTATTTGCCAATTCTTGGCAAAAAAAGTGGGAATATAATAAGTCTGTTCACCAGCTATAGGCCTGCATAGATTTTTAAAAAGCATATGATTCAGTTAGGCTAGACAAATTGTACAATATCCTCATTGAGTTTGGGATACCAGAAAAGTTGGTTAGGCTGATCAAAATGTGTCTAAATGAAACCTATAGCAGAGTCAGGGTAGGGAAACTTATATCTTATAGGCTAGATTTCCGATTAAAACAAGCCAATGTAGATTGTGAAAGTCCATACTTTTTTGCAACTTCTGTCTGCTTCAAACCAAACCATCATCCAAATCTTTAAATGCCACTAATTTTGTATAGAAACTTAATGATTTTCGTTGAACTATTTTGCCCCGTCCACTGAAAAATAACAATTATCCTCATGTAGTACTATATGGATATGAAACATGGTCACTTACTCTTTGGGAAGAGCATAATCTAAGAGTGTTCAAAAACAGGGTGCTTAGGAAAATATTTGGACCTAAGAAGGATGAAAATAATGACGTGCTTCATAACCCGTACTCTTCACCAAATATAGTAAGGCTGATTAAATCACAGAGGATGAAATGGGCTGGATGGGGGAGGAAAGACATATCTCAAAAATATTGACAGGGAGACCCGAAGGGAAGAGACCACTTGGAAGACCTAGATCTAGGTGGGGGACAACATTAGGATAGATTTAAGGGAAGTAAGGTTTGTGAGGGATGGGTGGATGGAGTTAGCACAGAATAGGGTTGAATGGTAGGCTCAGGTAAGCATGGCAATGAATCTCTGGGTTCCATAAAATAGATAATATTCCTTTAACTTGCTATTGCAATTGTCTATTGCCTTTGAGTGAGCGAGTGAGTGAGTGAGTGGAATTTTGTTTCATATTTGCAGATCTATATGTTTGTTGACTGATTTTAATAATTTTGCTTCTTTACAAATTTTGTGATCATTTTCCCAAAGATGCAATGCCACAGCTGATTTTTCAATTTGAAAATTTCTAATGTCCCTCATATGTTCATTTACTCTTGTATCAATGTTTCTTTTTGTTCTTCACATTATAACAATAAATGAAAGAAGAAACCTTTACCAATGAGCCACGGCAAAACACCCCCTGCTGCAACCACTCTGGAATAGAACCATTTAAAACAGTTGTCAGTATTTTGAAAATGGGGGGAGGGGTATCGGTACCCTGGTCCATATCATTTCAAATTACTCTTTAATGTACTTTCATTTCACCAAACTTCAATTAAATCAGTGATGTACAGAGCATGGGGTCTTAACATTATTTAGGAGAATTTTCTGCACTAGTCTCATCTAATATTTTTGAGTGCCAAAGAACAATCGGCTACATGTGAGCAACAGCTCAAAACATTGTTAGGCATTCTTGCACCCTGTTAATCATTTTTTTCATAGTTGCAAAAATTCCAGGCAGTACTTGCAGTATTGACATGCAGAATTCCCTTTCATCTGCTGATATGGAGCCTACCAAGGAAGTAACTAACTATGGCTAGGGCCCGGATTTTTAGCCTTTTATAAATGGTATTTTAGCCTTTTATTTTCGTGGATTAGCCCTTTTTAGGCTTTAAACAAACGATTTTAGCAGTCTTTATAAAACATATAATGTACACTAATATTAACACCAGAAATTGTATTATAATTTTGACACAGTTATTATAGTTTATTTACAAAATAAACAAGTAACTATTCCTTATATCAGCACTCGAAAAATAGCATAATCAATTGAGATATTTACTCTTTTATGATACAGTTATTCAATACGCCACTCAATTCACTTCTGATATAGGCTACAAAAATAAGTAGACTCGAGTATCAAAAATTTATTCCTCTAATATACTTCTCTGTCGTTGGTTGGGAACTTTTTATTTTAAAGTTGAAATGACAATGGATTAAGGACTTTTTCACACTGGGTCACTTGTGACGGTCACCTTTAGTATTGTCAATAGTAGCTATATGATAAAACAATTTGTAATCGCTTTTGACATCCCAAAAGCAGGTCGACATTCCACTTCACTTATAACATCTTCAGTATTAATCAAATCTAAACTCATGGCTGGATTATCTAGTTTCGCTGTGCTCGATTACGCAACTGAATTATGTGTATACAACTTGCATTGTTGGCAGTCGTAATAAAAGTGACCGTGCGGTGACCCAGTGTGAATGCTCCCATTTAAACCAATGCTTCTTCGCCGGTGACCATCACACATGTTCGGAGTAGACACTGCAGCATCACTTGTGTTTGGGTGGGTCACTGCGGTGACCCAGTGTGAACGCTCCCATTTAAATCAATGCTTCTTCGCCAATGACCGTCACAAGTGACCAAGTGTGAAAAGGCTTTTGCAGGTTTCAAAGTATTGCAGGCGGCTCAAGTTTCATTTCCTGCGATGGCGAAGCAGAACATTTTCGAGTTACAAAGACAAGCGATAAAGCGACATACACATTGTTACTTTCAGTTCATTGTATAAATTTATTTTTATTATGTCTTGTCTTAAAATGCACAAATTCACTTTTTTTCCCTTTGCTTTAGTTGGAAAATCTATTTAAAAATCATGTTTTTCTGCAAAAGTCCTCTTTAGCCCCTAGTTTTTTCAGGAAAAGTCCTCTTTAGCCCCCAGTTTTTCAGAAAAAATCCTCATTAGCCTCTTTTGCCCCCAGTTTTTCAGAAAAAATCCTCATTAGCCTCTTTTAGGCACTTTAGTCCGATTTAGCCCTTTTTAGGTTCTATAATATTCTTATATTCGGAAGCAAGGGGCATGAAACGGAAAAGTATGTTAAAAGTCCTAATTATAAAGCTGGGAAAAATATAGGTTGAAACCCTCAAATCTGGGCCCTAGTTATGACATGGTCACTAGAAAGGAGTTAAAAACAACAAACCTGTCCTTTGTTTGGGAAGATTTAAAAAGGTTTGCCTTTAATAACTACTTATATACCTTGTGCAAAAGAAAGCCAGAATCCCTCTTTGGTTTACTGCACAAAAAGAAAACACAACTTGTAATAAATTTACTCTTTCACTGTATAGCCATGCACTTGCTTGATTATGCAAAGACAGGAACCAGTTTAATGAATCATACAGAAGTGAAGATCAGTCCTTGGCAGATGTATTAATTAAATAAGTCTATTTATTGTTTTCTTTAAACATTAAAATGTACTGTTACAGGTTCCACAATGCATAAGACTTTCTTCATAAGCCTGTAAAAACATAATCAGTGATCATGGATATGATGTTCGAAGCCTACTTGACACAGGAGGCAGGACATCTAGACCCTGATGATATTCCACATACCAAAGATCCTGTGTGGATACTGGGGAAAAAGTATAGTGCTATTCATGGTAAGTATGATTTGATGTCTTCTCCTCCACCTCCTCCTCCTTCTACCTTTTTACTTCCTGTACCTGTGCCATAGGTACTATATGTAGAGAAAGTATTGTGTTTGAACCTCAAATTCAGTGTCGAGTTTTTAACATAAATGCACGTTTTGAGGTAGCCTATCCTCATTACAAAAGTATTATCACAGTATAAGTATTAATACAGTACAGAAACTCAGTCCGTTTTTCTGCCAGACAAACATGTGCGTGCATTTACTAGCGATCGTAGCTGCCATAAAGTAAGACTACAGAAACTACTCCGAGAAGTATGTAAATAAATAGAAGTGTTGTATTTATTAGAACACGCGATATTCGAAAGGACCTTATTATTCTGCTGTACATTTCAGTAATAATAAAAGACAAAATCCTGAATTGCATTTCTTCACTTTCTTGAAACATCCAGAAAGGTAAGAACGAAAATAAGTAATATTTATTGTAGGCCTACTGGCTTACTCGTGATTCTGGTGTGGTTATGTTTCAAGTTACTTTAATGTAATATTTTTATATTTTATTCTGTTGTAATGATTTCTGTTGTATAAAATAGGTCATTAATGGTCGACAAGAAAACCTAGTAACAAAATATGTAAAATATTTGAGTGAAAATTACCGTCTATGCTTGACACACGCCGAAAACAGACAGTTTATGAATTCCTATAAAAACTCGCTAATTAAAACTGCTGTACCGACGGTGTCTTCAATTCCAAATGCTCCAGAATATTTTGTTTTTTTTAATGGAGTCCATCCTGCAGTAATTGACGCTACATAGACCTACAATAAATTGAAGTCTTATATTGCCATATAAGGCAAAGAATCAAAATACACTGTCAACAATGATGTACAGGATGAACAACGTGACAGACCTATAATATAATTTACGTAATTAATACATAGGCTATTTAACATCATAATTTGAATTATAAATTATATTAAAGGGCAATGATTTTAAAGGAAAAGTACTAGGCCTAGTGTTGATATTTTTCTACATATTTTCTTGTTTTGTGGAGTAAAGGCCTCCTATAGAGATTGATTGTTTAAGACATTGCCTACTGTGTTTGTATAAGTTAAGATGACGCCGGGTGTAGTTTCTGCTAAGGACGCTATGGTGAAAATTAACAGAAAATTTGCGTCTACATGTAAATGTTGTAGAAAAAGAGTGCTTAAGGGCATAAATTGTGATAGATGCAATATGTGGTTGCATGGGAAATGTGCTCAAGTGGACATTGATGAAATTAACGAGGAAGATGAGTGGTTGTGCAATACCTGCCTGATAGAGGAAAGCAAGGAAGATCTGATGAATGAAATTAAGACAAAGGACACCATTATTCAGATGTTGAAGGAGGAAGTGGAAAATCTTGTAAAAGAAAAGAATGAGCTAAAAAAGAAAAACAACGAACTTGGCGAAAAGCTGGAAAAACATGAAAGAGAATTTACTGAAGTTCGCCATAACCTCAAACGTAATCGAGCATTAGAAATAACTGAGCATGACTATACGCAGGGAGTGGAGACTCCAAACAGATTCCAAATTCTAGGCACAGAGGAGGAAAACATGACGAGAGGAAACCTAATCGAAAACAAAAACACAATAAATAAGCGGACTAGAGTAAACTATCAGTATAATAAATGGGGGAAAAAATCAAATAAGAATGTAGGAGAGGCAGTACAGAATCCCATGACTAAAACAACAAGTTCACAAGATGTGGTAGTACTTGGCGATTCTATTGTGAAACATGTGTACGTGCTATCTGCAAAGGTGGAGTGTTTCAGGGGAATTAGGGCTGAACAGTTAGGCAGCCTGATAGATGGAAACAGAGCCAACATAAAACGGGACCCCAAAGCAGTTGTACTACATGTGGGAACAGATAACCTAAAAAGTGCAGGCTCAGCAGATGATGTTATGGGAGAAATATATGGGACCATAAGAACACTGAAAAATAAATATACGAAGTCACTAGTGATAGTAAACGGTGTGGTGAAGAGACGTGACATAAATATGAACTTCATTGACAGTGTGAATGAAAGCATTAGGTGGGCATGTCAGTCACTAAAGTGTATATTTGTTGACATCAACAAGCAGCTAAAATATGACTGCATAGGTAAAGATGGTGTACATCTGAATAGGAAGGGATCTCACACACTAGGTAATATAATAGAAAGTGTAATCAATGTATGTCTAGATCGAAATCAGGGAAACTAGGAATGAGGAAGGAAGATGGGAATTTGAAGAGTCATAGAAGTGAAGGATTGAGAACTAAAACAGAGAATATTAATAAAATATATGAAGTTTTTAAAAGAAAAAAGAAAGAAGAAGCAAAGGAAAAACTAAATATTAACCATAAAATTAGAATAGCCACATGGAACGTAAGAAGCTTATACTCTGGGAAACTTGAGACAGTCATTAGGGAAGCTGACCAAAGGAAAATAGACATACTAGGATTAAGCGAAGTAAGGTGGAATGGTGATGGTTACTTTCATAAAGAGGGTGAGCTAATTTACTTCTCAGGACCAGCGGACACAAGGGAAAATGGAGTGGCCATTTTAATTAACAGCAATATGTCAAATGCAGTATTGGATTTCAGTTCAGTGAGTGATAGAATCATAATGATAAGAATGAAAGCAACCCCAATAAACTTAACTGTTATTCAAGTATATGCTCCCACAGCTCAAGCAAATGACACAGACATTGATTTGTTCTATATGAAAATTCAAGATACTGTAAATAGAGTTTCAAAAAAAGATATTTTGTTTATAATCGGAGACTGGAATGCAAAAGTTGGCAACTCAGGAATGAAGAATATTACAGGAAGCTACGGAATGGGAAAAAGGAACAGTAGAGGGGATAGATTAATAGAATTCTGTGCGGAAAATAATCTTTGTGTCGCAAATACCATGTTTCAGAAACAAGAAAAATATTTATACACTTGGACCTCTCCTGACAATAAATATAAAAATCAGATAGACTATGTATTAGGAAACTAAAGATGGAGAAGTGCAGTAGAAGATGTTACTACAGTTCCAGATGCAGACTGTGGAAGTGATCATGAACTATTGACTGCAGTGGTTAAAGTCAAATTGAAAAAGATATGCAGGGTAAAAACTGCTGCCTGCAGTTTGGATTTAGGAAAGATACCACCTACTTACAGGGAAGCTGTTTCAAAAAGACTCAATGACGCTAGTGTTAACATTGAAGATCCACACATAATGTGGGAAAATATAAAGGAGATAATCTTAGAAGAAGCACATCGTCACATTCCTAAAAAGCAAAAAATAAAAAATAACTGGCTTTCAGATGAGACAGTAAAAGTGGCAGAACATAGGAAAAATGCTAAGATGACTGGAAAATTAGATCAAGTTAGGGAACTAAATAGGATCTTTCAACGCCGGGCAAGACAAGACAAAGAAAAATTCATACAGGAAAAATGTAAAGAGGTGGAAGAATATAACATCAAACACAGATCAAAAGAGATGTTTCACGTTATAAGAACTATGACGAAAGATTTTAAACCAATAGCTGGAACAGTAAAAGATGAGTATGGACAAGTAATTACAACCAAGGAAGGTGTTATAAAAAGGTGGGAGGAATACACAAAGAATTTGTATGTGAATGATTTACATATACAATCACAACTGATACTAGAGAAATACGAAGATGAACCAGAGATCCTAGAAGAAGAAGTGAAATGGGCTATAAAGCAAATAAAAAAAGGAAAATCTTCTGGTGTAGATAATATCCCAATAGAATTAGTAAAGGACATGGGTGACGAAGTGATAAGGAAAATAATGCAGCTATGCAATCTTGTATGGAGGAAGAAAAATTGGCCAGTTGATTGGAGACGATCGGTGTTTATCCCTCTTCCGAAGAAAGGTGACATTAAAGACTGTGCAAATAATAGAACAATTGCACTAATCCCACACATAAGCAAAATTCTCCTTAAAATTATTAATAAAAGACTGGAACCCTACATAGAAAAGGAATTAGCCGCTGAACAAGCAGGGTTCAGGAAGGGTAGAGGTACAAGGGATCAAATTGCAAACCTAAGGTGGATTATGGAAGAAACCCAGGAATTCCAACAAAGTATATACATCGGATTTTTAGATTATTCTAAAGCATTTGATTGTGTAAATCACGAGCTCATGTGGAGGACATTGAGAAAGATGGGCATCCCAGCACATTTAGTTGACCTAATAAAGGCTTTGTATGAAAACCAGGAGGCAAAGGTTAGAACAACAGAAGGAGAAACAAACTGGTTTGCGATAGGTAAAGGGGTCAGGCAAGGCTGCATTTTGTCACCCAGAATCTTTAATATGTACACAGAGTATATAATGAGAAATTCAGAAATGGATATAATGGAAATAGGCATAAGAATTGGAGGAAGGAGAATCAATAATCTTAGATATGCTGATGATACCACCATAATCACAAGAAGTGGCAAAGACATGGAAGATATAGTAATGAGAATAACAAAAGAAAGCAGCAAAGCAGGCTTAAAATTAAATCTACAGAAAACGACATTCATGACTACTGACAACAAAGAAAAAATTACAATAAATGGAGAAGAATTTAAGATGGCAGAAAAAGTCAACTATTTAGGAGTGATGATGATGAGTGTTCTGCCCGAAGGCAGGTCCAGACCCGGGACGAAGCCGTGGGGTGATGACCACGACTCGTCCGAGGTGATTCAGGCAAGGGTGATACCGCGGAGATTTGCCATTGCCTCTCGCGGGAATTTAGGAGTAACAATAACAAAATCAGGATATTGTACAGATGAAATTAAAAGAAGAATAGTATTAGGAAAAATAGCCACAAACAACCTCAATAGATTCATAAAAGATACAGGTATATCAGTAAAGACAAAAATCAAATTAATGCAAACAATGATTTTTCCAATAATTTTGTATGGCTGTGAGAGTTGGACAATGAGAGTTGCGGAAAAAAGAAAAGTAGACTCATTTGAAATGTGGGTGTGGAGAAAAATATTGAATGTAAAGTGGACAGATAGAAAAACAAATGAAGAAATTTTGGGAAGAATAAAGCCTAGCACAAAGCCACAAAACTGAAGCTGGAATATTTCGGGCATGTTATGAGAAAACATGACTCTTTGGAGAAGGATATAATGCTGGGAATGGTAGAAGGAGCCAGAAAACAAGGAAGAAAGAAGATGAGATGGCATGATGAGATAACCAGGGCTACCAATCTTACATGGAAAGAGATTTTTGATCGGGTACAGGATAAAAATCAATGGAAGAGACTGACACATCAAGTTACAAAAGCAAGAAAGAGACAATTTGAATAATACGGCTGGCAACCCACTGCTGTGTATATCCGACTGGATCACAAAGGATCGCATGCGATCTGTGTACTCTACTATACTACTAGGCCTAGATACAGTCCTTAACAGTAGCCTATTTAGGTGTTGTTTACCTCTTCTTAACTAGAATATAATACAGTATCTGTTTTATTATTTCTTAAATTTAAAATTAGATTTGCATTAAATAAAAATATTCTGTATTTTTCTCTTTTAACATAACATATTTTGCGATGTGTTTATGTATTTTCCCAAGTCATTTGATATGATGAAAATGTAGTTTTACTTGATCTCCGCATGGAGCGCTAGTGTCGTCCAGCCAACATGTTGTCATAGGACTTTTAACACACAGTTTCTTTACTGTATTAATACTTATACTGTGGTCTGTGAACAGCATACTTCAAAATGAATAATCATTTATATTTAGGTTACGTTAGGTATCTTCTGCCGGTGTGATACAAAGATTGGCAATGACTAGAGATGTTTGAAAATATTTTTATTTTTTTAAGATTTGTTGTTTTAAAATTCAAAAGGTGGTGTTTTTTGTTTTTATTTTTTAAAGACGCTAAAGACGTAGGATATCATGCATATATGATTATTGTTGTTATTATATTATTATTACTAGGCCTATTGTTGTTGTTATTATTATTATTATTATTATTATTATTATAAATATAATAATTAATAAGATAGCATGGGTTCAACAGAACAAGAAAAGGTCTGCTACTTATTCAAAAAGTAAACGGGCAAAATAACTATAGTTAGTTAAAAAGACTGTTGGCTAGTATTCACAAACTTCATTTTTATACCATTGAGGGAGATTAATGTATTTGTATTAGATAGAAAACCTCCTTATGCCCTCAATATATTGTATTTCTCCTCCACTTTGACACTCCTAAAGAAAAAACTAGCAGCCGTCCATATTACAGATTGTATCCTCTTCTTAAAGAGATACAGCTTACAATTTACAGTATATTACTTCCTGGTAATAGGCCTATGTTGCTTATTGTGCCTTTTTGTACCTGAGTATAAACATTTTTAATACAGTTTAAAAGTTTAAATTCTGTTGTCAATGGATCCACAAAACTACAATTACACAAGTCAACAAAATTTAAAAAGTTTTTTGTATCCAAAATAAAATGTATCAAATCTTATGTAATTTGGCCTCCTAAATTCAAAAATGGCAGTAAATTTTTTTTATTAGTTCTCGTTTAGAAGATATCGGCTAAGTTATATAGCCTTCATTGTTGTTCGTGCAAGAAAATATACGTAGTCTTTAATCACATACCTCTTAACGTGGTCTTTTGCCTTCTCTAGTGTACTTTATCTTAGGAGCATCTCTTACTAAAGACCAGCAGTAGTCAGCAATCATAGACGTGTTCCATTTCCCCCGATAACATCGTTCTAGAGTAGCGATGTCTTGGTGGAAACGTTCACCATACTCGTCGCTTACTGCTCCAAGATTGTCAGAGAAGAAGTCCAGATGAGAGTGAAGGAAATGCATCTTGAGAGACATGTTGTACCCCATTCTATTATAAGTCATCAACATATTGTCCACTAATGTTCTGTAATTAGACGCCCTTTTGTTGCCAAGGAAATTAAGTACAACTCTAGTGAACGCTATCCATGCAGTTTTCTCTTTGCCTGTTAGAAGTCCATGAAAATGTTCATCAGCCATTAGTTTTCTTATTTGGGGACCTATGAATATTCCCTCTCCGATTTTAGATTCACTTAATCGTGGAAATTTATGAAGGAGATACTAAAATGCTTCTCCGTTTTGATTCATACCATTTACAAAGTTTTTCATTAGTCCCAACTTAGGTAGTATTATTTCAGTCTTGTCAACCAGTGGTCTGTAAACAATGTTTTTAATACCTGGTTCTTGCATTGTTGCATAGTGTTTGTCCTTCGCACGACTATCCCATTCACATAAAAAGCAACAATATGTCGTACAACCCTGTTTCTATTGGTATAGCAAAATTCATATATCGCCCGTTTCCATTTAGCCACTCGCGTAGGTTTGTGGAACAAGTACGACAACAAATATAGGGTGCAAACGATTTGTCCTGATCACTAACTTTGCAACCAAAATAGAGATGATAGGCCTTTTTAACAATAGGAGTTAACCATACCTTTTGCGATTTAAAAGTCACTTCTCCACAGATAAAACAAAAGTTATTTGGATTGTTAACACCCTTACGCGGCATTCTGTGCCTTTCATGCCAATTCTATTACAGAAAGGATAATATATACGCATATATGCTATTTTATAATTATAATTATAATCACTCACAATAACGATTAAATTACTCCCTATTTTAACTATTTCAAAGTATACTGATAGACAGTTTTCTTACTCACAAAGCAAGAACTGAACTGAATTTATAAAGGAATATCAGTTTAAGGGTTTGACTTATATGCTAGAGCCATAAATTCACCCTTAAATTTCTGGTACAGTCTGTTTCAAACAAAGTTACTCGGCTAAAATCCTGTTTTTAGTAAAACAACCTGACCTGTGTATTGTGGAAATGAGAACTAATAGACAAAAATGGATGTCATTTTCGTGTTTAGCGACCCCAAATTAGTAATGTATGGTTAATTTTATCTTGAATACATTTTGGCTGTTGACTTGTGTTATTATTTATCACACTTAAAAACGGCCTTAAAAGTTCTGTCAGTCCATGTGATGGCAGGCCTATATGTCTTATCCCTTTCTTTTAAAATTTTATCTTCGATAGATTCGTCATATATATTAAAATGTCCAGAGTTTTGTTCAAACACATTCCCTAAAAACAAATTATTTCCAGGAGTTATTGTTTGTGATTTCGATGGTGAAACTTCTTGTAGAAAAAACTTTAGTGTCTGGAATGTGCAAGTAACATGTTAACATTTATAGGTCACTGTTTTTCTTCTTTAGTGTGTCATGGGGATGCATTTCGACTTTAAAAGGTCATCCTCAGCCCTTGTTTTTTGAGCACCAGAAACTTATGTGTAGGTCGGGAAGCAGCTACAAAAAAAAACTGAATTCTGTAGAAAGCAGCAGTAAAGAGACTATGAGTAATTTTTTTAACTCAGCGCATTTTCATGCGCATGCATCACGAGCGTTCCTAAATGCAGCGCTGGAATCCATCAGCTCGTTCTCCTTCCAGCGCATGATTCATCGCACTTCAAACGCTTCCATCGGTTGATGGAAATGCGATTGATCATTGTCGTCTGTCATGATACTATGGTCGTCTGCTTTTCTGTATAGGGAAGTCGTAACTCGTAACACTTAACCTATACAGTCTGTCAACACAATGAAGGAAACTGCAATGATTCTAGCGATAGTGATAGTAACATTGATATTTTATTATATGACTGCTTAATAAAAAATTCCTTTTATACAATTGATGATTTATTTCAATGTAAAGAATTTGACATATCAACAACTTTGGAAATTTTACTCAATCAAAGTCATTTAATCCAATAAGTTCATTTATTGGTCCAGTCAATGAATGCCGTAAAAGGGCGTATAGAGGACATGGAGGGAGGGAGAATTTTTCTCTTCAGGAATGTGTTTGGGGTAGTTAGGAGGTAAACAAGGTAGGTAAAACTACCCCTTATGCTTCATGGGGAGAGGGGGTGGAAAACGCCCATTTTTTGTTTTTTGTTTATAACTTGAAAACTATGCATTGTAGGGAAAACTTTTCATATGCCAAATTAAAGCTGACATAATTCCTTATAAGTTGGTTCATATACACTTTTATCGTATCTATAATTTTTTCAAGATTTAGGCTGCTGGATATCACTAATTTTCCAAAAACTAATTTAGACCTCAATTTTTTGTTAAATTTGTCTTTTAACTCCTCAGCCTTTTGTTTTACAGCAAAATCATCAGGAAGAGAGTTGTAGAGCATTAAATTTCCTTTAAATATTTATATAGATATTTAATTTATCTTCAACAAAAAAAAAAGTTACAACTATTTGAAGTTGTCGGGTGGGTAAATTTTATGGTTTCTCAAGAAAATTACAGTTGTTATTTCCTAATTAAAGAGCCATAACGATATATATATGTTGGATCGAAGAAACCACTTTCCTCATCCCTGTAGAGATAGTGTCTAAATTCTACAAAACGTTTGTAATGATGATTAGTAATGGGCAAATTATACAGTTATAACAATTTTAAAATAGTTATTTAATTTCGAAAAAAGAAAACCTGGGAAGAAATTCCAGGTTTTAAAAGTATAAAATTTGAAAATCTATGAAGGTGATTGTATAGTAACAAACATTTCTAAAAATTGGATTTATTAAACAAAAAAATCAATGTGTATTTAGAAAAAAATATTAAAGAAATATATTTTATTAATTAGTTTTGTCCTGGCTCTCTTGGGATGAGAAGGTCCTGCTTCTGACTGCATCACCACGACTGAAGGTAGCAGGAGGTGAGAATCTCGACATTTTCCATCACTTTTTTTTATATCGGTTTCATTGTCTGCAGGGGATGTGTGGAGGGGATCCATTTCTTTGTCATCGTCATCTTCGTTCATTACAGGTCTTTTGTTCAAACAGTTCCCCTGGCAGTTTTGGCATAAGGCTGGGTGCAAGTTCAGACACAGTTTAGTGAGGTGAGGTGACGTGACTTATCGTGAGTTTCTGTGAAACACGGATTTAAATACAACAGCGAATGTTCGCACGCAGGGTGAGATGACGCAGGTTGTATTTATTTCTGTGTTTCACAGAAAATCACGATGAGTCACCTCACCTCACCTCGTCTCACCAAACTGTGTCCCAACTTGTGCCCAGCCTAGAAGGGAGCAGTTCAACAAAACTTTCTTGCAGCCACATTTAAGACTGCTGCAATCCTTTGTGCACTTACAAAAAAATATTGCTTAAAATTTCTTGTGCTGCTGCTGGGTGTTTGGTCAGCACTGATTCAAGATAATTTCCCTTGTGTTCCCAACCCCACAACTCTGGGGGCAATTGGCTTCCTGACCAGAGCTGCACCTGGTGGTAATGTCTGAAAAGTATGTTCTTGCCCCTCGCTTGGTGGAAGTGACGAGAGATCAGGTTTTACATTGGTCATAGATTTTAGAAATGAATGGTAACGGTAGATGTTAAGGGAGCTCTCCTTTGCTGGGACACCGTACCATCTTAACATGCATGTTCATTGAGCTTCCTCAACATCAGCTTGGTAGGAGGAGGGGTTGTAAAATACTTTGGCTGCTCTGCAAATATCTGGGTGTAAAGGTAAAGTTTGACAAAACCGAGTTTACTCTTTCGGATTGTTTCTGAAGTTGAATCACAACCAGTAAAAGCATGCAGGAACAGAATTTGTTTCACTCCCAGCTGCTGCATTTGGTGGGTGGAGTAAACATTGGTTAGAACTTTTCCGCACCCTGGTTTGATGAATAAAATATTGTGGTCAGGTGAAGTATTTGAGGTAAATATCAATGCGAGATCGACATCTTCCCCAATGACAGCCACATTGGATGTTTCTCTCGTTGATTGTTCAATAGCTGTACTTACAATTAGCACATCACAATCGTCTGATGTTTGATGCGTTGTGATGCAGTTTTCCTCGAGTTTAGACCTCAGTAAGTTGATCAGTCTATCTTTATTGTGCGGATTGGAGAGGAATAGTTCTTCATTCACTGTTATTTCGGTGTCCAAATTGAAATAGATATCTACGAACTTTCTTATTTGGTAGCGTCTTCCCTGTTTGGCTGCCTTAGTGCTGTTAGGTGAGTTGATGTTTCCATAAAAAATTACAGTGCATCTTCTCCATGGGTAGTGGGTCTTGACAAATTTCACGTATTCATCACATTTCCATTCATTTCTAAAATCGATGACCAATGTAAAAACTGATCTCTCGTCACTTCCACCAAGCGAGGGGTCAACAAAAGAAAATGCCTTTCGAACATACCAGGTTCAACTCTGGTTAGGAAACCAATTACCCCAAGAGTTATGGGATTGGGAACGCAAGTAAAATCATCTTGCTCCAGTGCTGACCAAAGACCCAGCAGCACTACAAGAAATTTTAAGCAAGATTTTTTTTAAGTGCACAAAGGATTGCAGCAGTCCTAAATGTGGCTACAAGAAAGTTTCGTTGAACTGTTCCCTTTATACCAAAACTGCCAGGGGAACTGTTTAAACAAGATACCTGTAATGAAAGAAGACGAAGACGAGGAAGAAATGAAGCCTCTCCACACATCCCCTGCAGACACTGAGACGATATAAAAAATTGATGGAAGATGACAGGGATTCTTAAATGTATATATATACACCATGTCCCGTTCAAACCTCCCGCATTTTAATTAACCATAACTCACAAAGTATGCAGAATTATAAAATAAGGCCGGTATTAAACGAAAGAGGAACTCAAAGATTTTTCATTGTCACACAAACACTAAAACATGTCTTGTTTTCTGACGAGGCAACTTTTCATGTATCAGGATCTGTTAATTGGCACAATGTAAGGATCTGGGGTATGCAAAATCCACACGTCTACCGTGAACACATCCAGGATAGCCCAAGAGTAAACGTTTGGTGTGGCCTGATGAAGAACAAGATTATCGGTCCATTTTTCTTCCATGAGAAGTCAATAACTGGCCCGGTATACCAAGACATGTTGGAACTGTTCTTGTACCCCCAAGTAGCTGATCTGCAACCCCAAGTAGTCTTTCAGAAAGACGGAGGTCCACCACACTGAAGCCTGGATGTTCGGAATTCCCTCACAGAAGCCTTCCCAGATTGCTGGATCGGACGCGATGGACCAATTTCCTGGCCACCACGTTCACCAGAGATCACTCCACTGAACTTCTTCCTCTGGGGGTATGTAAAAGACCATGTGTTTGCAACTCCAGTACAAGGTCCTTAATGATTTACGGACCCATATCCATGACACAATTGCAACAGTACCAATGGACATGTTGGACAGAACGTGGCACAAAATTGAATACAGACTTGATATTGTTCATACTACAAATGGTGCACATGTAGAGATGTTTTAGTGTTTGTGTGACAGTGAAAATCTTTGAGTTCTTCTTTCGTTTAATACCAGCCTTATTTCATAATTCCGCATACTTTGTGATTTATAATTCATTAAAATGCGGGAGGTTTGAATGGGACTTTGTATGCATATGTATGTATGTACATGTATGTATATTTATGTATATATATGTATATGTATATGTATATATATATATCGTCGCTTAAGAAACAATACCGTGTAACTGACACTTTTGGTGAAAATGACATTTTTATACTGTTGGCATCACTGAAATAGCGCGCTTATGATGAAATGTCAGTCAAGATGAAATTTTGTGTCATGACCTTGCTAAAGAGGCATACACAATACCGCATATCTGAAGCAACATAGAAAATTCAGAAATACCGCGTAACTGAACCAGTGTACAACACCGCGTATCTGATTTCATTGAAAACTTTATATAATACCGCCTATCTGTCGTATACGGTGCACGGTTCAACTTAGTTTACTAATGCAACAGAAGGTGACATATAACCCTCGGAATTTTATTTGGGCTCACCCATTTCCGTTTCTGCGCCTGTGGATTAAACATTATTAGGCTGCTGTCAGTTTACTTTTACATCAAGATGAGAGAAGATATATTTCATAGTATGAGTTAAGATCTATTCTGACGATAGAAGGTACATTACATGGTAAGTGCTATTTAAGATGTTTTGTATGAATCGATTTTACATATTCTCTTGTAATTAACACGAAAAAATTATTTAAAAAAAATTATATCTTGTATTGAAACAGATTGCCTGAAATCGTGCCGAACACACAGGTACAGTTCTGTACATGACGTGGATCTGCTTGAAGAAGTTGTAGATGGATTATTTACTGAAGAAGAAATAATTGCAAAATTAGAATTTATATTCAGTAATTTTAGAAATTCTACCAGGATAAATCGAAGTAAGTACCCTATATGAGTACAATATTAGTTTTTGAATAACTGATGTCAGACATTTTTATTCAAAATAGTTTTCTCGAGAATCTTCTGGCTCAAAAAGTCATGAATATTAATTAACATTGGTATATTTTTTAAACGCTATGTTTCAAAATAAAGTATTTCATTAGTAGAAGAAACTGCCGGGGATATCTTCACCGGTTGGTGCACCAGAAGAAAGCATAAATAAGACAATTTGTGTAAATGAAGGTGAGGAAGGGGAATCGAACATATCGATATCTGAAGACAGTGTGTTTTGTAATTTATTTTAGTACGCCCTAATACATAGGCGTAACCAGGCCGACCATATGGGGGGGGGGTTATAACATTCGCGGGGTCTGGGGCCCTCCCCCGGAAAATTTTAAAAATCAAGATGCAAAATAACGAGCTTTAAGCTTCCGGGGGTCCTCCCCCGGAAAAATTTTAAAAATCAAGATGAAAAATAACGAGTTTTAAGCTTCCGGGGGTCTGCCCCCGGAAAATTTTAAAAATTAAGACGCAAAATAACGAGTTTTAAGCTTCCCACGCTTTATACTTGCATTAAGTAATTTATGGGCAGACTTAAAAAAATTATATATTTTTCCTTTTCTTAATCAATGGGGGGGTTCAAACCCCCAAAACCCCCCCCTCGGTACGCCTATGCCCTAATAACATGCCGACAATACCGGGACTTTAAAACAAGGACAGCTACCAGAAATTGTAATATGAGATATAACTTGCGATTCATATGAAAAAATATTAAAACCTGTATCTATAGTTCATACTTTTGTATTACAAGGCCTGTTTTAATTTAAAATTAGATCTATTACTATCCACGATTATGCTATTAGCATTTTTATATATTCATCGCAGATTAATCTCTATGTGTACCAGAGGGAAGCAAGGCAGAGACCCTACCTATGATTGAAGAAAATATTTTTGAAGGACCTTCTGTGAGTGGTTTGACTGATATAAAAGGAAAAATAATAATTTTAAAGCAATAATGACAAAAGAAAAGTTAACGTATTTTGAATTAAATTTATTATTATTATTATTATTATTATTATTTTCTTCTTTTGCACACACATCCACTATTCTTCCGACTACAACGTAGATGACAGATGACCTAAATTATGAGCATCATTTTTCAGGGACTTCTTCGGGAAATCATACAGAAAGTGAGGAACAGATGAAAGTGAATTTTTTGGGGACTAAATAAGACATTTGTTAGGGAATTTCTAGAAAACTTCCCGAAATTGTCATCGCATTACTTTAGGAAAATGTCTACTAACTCTATCTGGAGCCAGGAATAAATTCTATAAGCCAACTGTATCACCTATACAAAGAAAAAGTTTAAAGAAATGAACAAGGGGACAATAAGTAGACACACACTTGATGATATTTTATCAGACATGAATATAGAACGAATATAGGCCCAAAAAGGACGACTGCGACTTATGTGTTGGATATCCAACCGGCAGTGTAAATGAGTATGATTATCAAAAAGGAAAGGATCGGGAGGGGAATACAAAAGATAAGGCAGCGGACGAATCAGGCACATGTAGAGTTTTTACGATGGACTCGCAGGCTGTAAAGGTAACTCCCTTTTGCAAGCCAGTGCAATATATTACAAAACTAAATTGGCAGTCCATAATATTACAATGTATGAATTGGCTAATCATGATGTAATCTGCTACGGGTTCGATGAAAGTGAAGCTGAGCAAGTGGCATCAACATTTTCCACTTGTGTGTTACTGACACATTGAAGAAAGTAATGTGCCCATCATTTTATATTCCAACGGCTGCACATATCAAAATAGGAACGCAGTATTGTCGAAAGCTTTGCTGAAATTCACAATGAAAATAAACATTACTGTTTTCCAGAAGTTTTTGGAAAATGGTCACATCCAAATGAAGTGTGATTCAGTGATCAGTGTCACAGAATGCAGGCCAAAATCTAAAGAAATATTCCTCCCTAGTCAATATCCAACTGTGACAAGAGAAGCAAGAATAAAGTCATTTCCAAACAAGGTTACTTATCGTGATCAGTGATCACACATTCTTCATAATAAGCTCTGGATTTATTATTCCATTCGTCCTGAACGGAAACCAAATGACCCTACGGCATTTTATTTAAGAGTAATAAAATATGAACCTAAGGGTGTCATACATTATAATCTGGACTACACTGAAGATTTTCAGGAGTTGCCTAAGCGGCCTAAGACTCTCAAGGAAGGAGAATTCTCCAGGCTCTACATGGAGAGGCTGAAGATCAAGAAATCTAAGTGGGATCACTTACAGCAACTAAAGAAATTATTTCCTCATGATTTCCATCTATTCTATGACAACATTCCTCATTTGTAAATCATAGCATCAAAATTGTTATTGTTTATTTATTTAATCTATTGCTCAGGCTATTGAACAATTTTCATTAGGCTTCTGGCTTTCCAGTATGTTATTATTTTGCTTGCTCAGATTTCCCGGGCTTGTAGGCCTTGGTCCTGGACCACGGCCTACAAGCCCGGGAAATCTGAGCTATCATGATGTAGCCGGCCGCGAAAGCCCACACTGTTATATTATTATTTTGCCATCAGTAGTATGATATAGTATATTGCGATACAAGTGCCGTAAGGCACGTTTATGGGTCGAGGAAACAGATTGAAAACCCGAGGTGCAGCCGAGGGTTTTTAAGTTTTCGAGACCCGTAAATGCCTTTACGGCCCGTGTGTTGCATGCTATTTTTTGCACGATGATTATTTATATCAATTTCATTATATTAACTGTGATATTACCTGAAAATATTATGTAAATACATTCTTGAAAATAGATGTTTATTTCAGAAAGTGATTCGCATGTGTTTGTTGTTATGGGAACCGAATATTTGTCCTGGGGGCCGTGCCCATAAAGGCTTGTATTATGAAGTGTATCGTAATGAATTATGACGTAGCGCTTGGACCGTAAGTAATTTAACCTCATCGCAACCGCCCTTAGCAACAAGACTGTGTGGGAATGTCAACTTACGATCCATGTAAACAACGTTCGTAAGTACCACTTACTAGCTAAGGAGTGCAAAACAATTATTTATCTCCAAATTGTAACTTCAATACAAAAACTGTATCAGGAAACTGTATTTGTACCATGTATACTTGATTTATTTATATTAGAGCACGATTATTTCAGTATAAAATATATAGAGAAAAATAATTTGGTCAACAATTATAGTACTATACTACACTCAAATAAAATATTTTTTCTTAAAAAAATGCTTCTTTTATTCTGAAATAAGAATATTTAATTCCGCGTAACTGACATTTTCGTAAAATAATTAAGAGTTCAATACCGCGTAACTAGCGCCACGGTGCCAAAAAACTAAAATTCGACTCAATGTTGCCAACATATAATTAGAAATACGTTTTGTTTATTATCCTGAAAATGTAAACATTGTACGACGCCTAATAGCAAAAATAAACAGTTTTTTTGCTTCTCCTGTAAAATTTGTGTTTTGTTAGTTACGCGGTATTGTTTCTTAAGCGACGATATATGTATATATATATATCAGTGATGGGAAAATTACAAAAAAATAGTAATTGGGCTGAATTACAATTACTTAAGAAAATGTTTACTTAATTACAATTACAATTACAAATTACTTTTTGAAAAAGTAATCAGTAAAATTACAATTACAATTACAATTACTTTACAAAATGCCAGTACCTAAAAATTCCTTCTTTTTTGGGGGGCACAAAAAAGTAATCAGTAAAATTACAATTACAATTACTTCAAAATGGCAGTACCGGTACCTAATTTTTTTTTCTTTTTGGGGGGGGGGGGGGCAAAAGGACAGAAACTATTGGGCCATTCAGCTAATAAAGTTGCTTGGGACGTTACAAAGTCTAAAATTATTAATGACCAAACAAACAAAACAGATCAATACCAATATTTCCATACACATGAGTAAGTTTTTTTAATATTACCTCCAACCTGGATATTAGTTGTGATGACGTTAGCCTATAGCAATTGAAAATGAGAAGCAAATTTCAAAATATACTTAAATAAGAAATGTTCTTACTGAAAACATTTTAACTGAAAAATTTAAAAAAAAAATATATATAGGGTGCATTTTTCAATCTTTTTTTAAACCGAATCTGTAAATCGCTTCAGCTTCACTGGGGTTAAAAAGAAGGCCATGACAGTTCATGTAGCAAAACCCATAAAGTGACATTTACAATATATTGTGAAACCCCGCAACACATGGCGTAATATTGCAGTATCACAATAGATTAGATTTGATCAAATTAGAAAAAGACAAATACCGGGATCAAGAATCCTACTATCAGAATTATATGTGAATGTCACCTTGTTGTAAATCACTGGTCCTCATACAGCATAAATGAATTTTCAATGCCAGAAGCATTATTTTCAACAGAGCCTCTAATGCTCGGTAATTAACTTTGAAGTTGAGGTTAGTTTGAGCTTAGTTTTATAATGTGCAACACATAACCTTCTTTTCAAAGAAAGGGATATAAATAAATTTTATAGGCTGAGAAAATTAATTTTAATTTCTTGAACCCGTCTTGAAATGATTAGAAACCATACAGAAATCTAATTAAATGTAGTATCGCTCCCCGTAAATTGCTTGACTGTGGTCGCCATAAAAAAAAAATTTAAAAAAATAAAAAACATTAAAAAAACACACACACACAACATACTTTCGACTTCCGCTCATCTCAGCTGATGTCGCGTTGCCACGTTTTTCCGCAGAAATGCTGACTTGCCATGTCGAATGTCGCATCACTGCTTTAAAGCTATGGTTTGTCTACGGTGTTCATCGCCGGCGATCACCGCCGGGGTCAGCGATCATCGTTGTAGGGGTGGTTTCTTTACGGGAGATCATCGTCCATGATACTGTTGCTATCCACAGTTATAGTTGGCCATGTCAAACAGCTCGGCGGTGGGGGGACATGGAATTTGGAAATTTGCTAGCTTTCATAACCTCAGCATAGCCTATAAACGCTCACTCAAGATAAAACGCTGACAGGAACAAAGGAAATTCACTTTTGGTGAACTAAATGTTAAATGGTTCAGTGAATAATAAAATAATAAAACCGGTGATAATATATCGGAAATATTTTTACTAATAAATGAACTGGTAATTTTACTGTATGTTACATAAATTGTAATTACAGATAACAGTGTTTTCTAACAATTTATCTACCATTTGCCACACATTTTCGTTTGTGCAGCTATCTTTATGGTCCTTTAAGCTCATGTCATACAGGGCAATGTGTTTAGACGTGAAATCTATAACATTTCATCTGCAACTTGGGAAAAATAGCAGTACTTTGTGCAAAATGGCTGTCTTCTGCTTTTCTTGACCTACTATATGCATGATAATCTGCGGCGTTCATCACCCTGAATTTGCCTCAGAAGCAAACGTCGTAGACAAACCGGGTGCATTGATTTACTGGAGAGCAACAGGCAGCGATGAACGCCGTAGACAAACCATAGCTTTAAGCACTTTACGTTCGCTTTAAAAAGAACGCAAATTTCACCACCGATGCAGCAACTGCCAGAGAGTAGAAAAAAGCAACATTGCCAAATTCTCAATTCGATACTTTTCGATTACTAAAATGTAACGATTACTCAAAAGTAACGGTTACAATTTTATTTCCAGAAGTAAATTACCAGTAAAAATTACATTTTTTAAAAAGTAACGATTACAAGTAAATGGGACCAAAAAAGGAATCGTTACTGTAATCCGATTACTTTTACTCAATTGTTTAATTGTTTAATTGTTTAGTCCTCGGAGCAAATATAAGCTATGGGACATTAAGCATTAACATACATTCAAGCATAACATACATTAATACATTTATAACAAATTAGATAGATTATAAGATACAATAATACATTATAAGATACTATAAAAATTCACTAACATACCAACTGTACAATAATATTTTTTCTAGATGATTAATATTTACAAAATTTACTAAATTTATCAGGTTATTCAGAGGTATCCACATGCATGGTTAAAAAGTAAAATACAAATTAGAATAAGGCATGGTAAAATTAAATAAAAATAGAATTTACAATATTGTCAAGCTTAGATGGAATGATAGTCTGGGAAAGTGGTAATTTACTAAATGTTCTAAATTTACTATATTTCTAAATCTTCTAAAAATTCATTTACACCATAAAAACATTTTTCTTGTAGAAAGTTTTCTACAGCTTTCTTAAATTTTTTTGGGTTGCCAATTTCTTTCAATGCTTCTGGAAGCTTGTTATATAGTTTGGTACAATTGTACATTGTGCTATTTTCATACAATGAGGTATTGTGACTTATACTGCTTAACTGTTGATTAGCTCTTGTGTTGTGGCTATGCCGTTCTTTATTAAGCTGAAATGTTGTATAATTTTGTTTTGTGTAAATTAATATTTGTAATATATAAATGGAAGGTAACGGAAGTATCTTCATTGATTTAAATAGTATTCTACATGATTCATTTCTATTTGCACTTGCAATTATTCTTATAACCCTTTTCTGCATTTTAAAAATAAGATCTGCCTTTTTCCCCCAGAATATTATTCCATAACTAAGTTGACTGTGAAAGTATGCGAAGTACAGGCTTCTCAGCGTCTTTTGATTCACTCTTTCCCTTATTGTTTTGAGGACAAAACACAATTGACTCAGCTTTGAGGCCAGTTTCTCAATGTGGGTGGTCCATTGTAGATTTTCATTTATCCATATCCCTAGGAATTTTACGTTGTTAGCATAGTTAATGGATTTGTTTTCAAGTACTATAGGGGGTAGAAATGGATGACTATTCCTTTGATGTCTAAAAGTTATTGCTTGTGTTTTATCCTTGTTTATTATTAACTTATTTTTATTGAACCAATTTTGTAATTGACTCTCAGTCTCCCTAATTGTAGTAGATACTTGATTTTTATCCCCCTTAATGGTTAAGCTTGTATCATCTGCAAATAATGTTATTTGGCTCTGTTTTACATGATTTGGTAAGTCATTTATGTAAATTAAAAAAAGTATTGAACCGAGGACTGAGCCTTGAGGAACACCTATTTTGATACCTTGCATTGTGGAACTGTGTTTTTCATATGTATTTGTTACTTCGTTTTTACTAACTATTTCAACATATTGTTTTCTCTTACTGAGATATGATTGAAACCAATCATTAGCTAGTCCCCTTACACCATAGCACTCCAGTTTTTGTATTAATATTTTATGATCAACTAAATCAAAGGCCTTTGACAGATCCATAAATAGGCCTATATTGTGTTCTCTTTTATCCAATGAATTATATATATTATTTAAAAATGCATTGATTGCTGACTCAGTAGACTTCCCCTTTATAAAACCATGTTGCGCCGAATTCAAAATTTGATGTTTTTTAAGATATGTTTCCAGTCGAGTAGTCATTGCTTTTTCAAAGATTTTTGAGAGAGAGCATAATATCGATATGGGCCTATAATTGTCTACTTTAGTGTGTTCTCCTTTCTTATATATTGGTGTTATTTTTGCTATTTTTAGGCACTCAGGGAAGACTCCAGAAGTAATTGAGAGATTGATGATGTAACGTAAGGGATTTATAATGTTTTCACAACATTTTTTCCATATGATATCTGGTATGTCATCTGGACCAGATGAATATTTAGGTTTTAAACTGTTTATAATTGTTTTTACCTCTCTTATGTCAATGGGGTATATGAACATTGAACTGTTTAGGTTGGGTATGCCAGCAGGTGTCCACAACCCATGATTTTGTTGTTTTATTCTATCAGCTACAGTACTAAAGTATTCAATAAATTTGTGTGTTATTTCTGTGGGGTTAGTAAGCATTTTTCCCGATTCACATTTTAGGTGATATGTTTCTTTTGTGTTCGTGTATCCCATTTCTTTTTTGGCTATCCTCCACATAGCTTTCGATTTATTATCTGATTTGTCGATAATAATATCGTTGTGGTACTTCTTTGCTGCAATTAGGACTTTTTTGTATATTTTTTTATAATTCTTGAAATAGGTTTTGAAATTATTACTGTTACTTGTCTTATTTAATTTACTAAGAAACTTAAGCCTTTTTGAGGAATTTTTTATGCCTTGAGTTATCCATGATTTCCCATTATACTTTTTAATTTTTATTCTCTGAATTGGTATGGTCATATTCAAGTAGAACTGTATTTTTTGTGTGAATGATTCACAAGCTGCATTTGCATCATTCTCATTATAGATATTTTGCCATGATTCATCTTTTAACAGTCTATTAAGGGCTTCTATTCTTTCATTGCTGAAAAACCTACCTACCTTGTATTCAATCTCAAAGTGCTTGTTTTTTTTACCCAGTAGTTTACTGTTTATTGTAAATTGTTGAGCATAGTGGTCTGAGAAACCGGAATCAAATACTCTTACATTATTAATTTCAGGAAGTGGTTGCCTTACTAGTACTTGATCAATTATTGTTTCTGAATTGGCTGTTATGCGTGTGGGCTCATGTATGACTGGTGTTAGGTTATGTACCACCATGAACTCTGAGAATTTCTTATCTATTTTGTCTGGGGTAAAATCTAGATTCAAGTCTCCTATTATTAGAACATGTTTGCCATTTGGTATACCTTCTAATAATTGTCCCATTTTCGTTATGAGTATATCTATATTTGCATCAGGAGTTCTATAAATACATATAACTACTACGTTTAACTCGGACAGTTCCATTATGCATGCCTCAAAATGCTTTTCCATACTGATATGATGGTATTTGGTATTGTCTTTTATTTTGATACAATTACTATCTCTGATAAATATACAGGAGCCGCCATTTTTCATCGTTGATCTAGTGAAATATGTGCCTAGAGAATAGTTGGGTATGTGTAGTGATTTTAGTTCTGTTTCAGTTAACCAAGTTTCCCTGAGCACAGCTGGATATTGCATTATACAATACTTCCCATCACTGTATATATATATATATATATATATGTGTGTGTGTGTGTGTGTGTGTATAGTGTGTATATATGTATACATACATTATATCATTTTAGCTCTTGAATTAGGAAATAACAAATGTACAATTTTCTTGAGAAATCACAAAATTTACCTGACCACTTCAAATTGTTGTAACTTTTGTTGTGTTGAAGATAAATTAAATATCTATATAAATATTTAAAGGACATTTAATGCTCTACAACTCTTTTCCTGCTGACTTTGCTGTAAAACAAAAGGCTGAGGAGATAGAAAGACAAATGAAACGAGAAACATAAGGTAAAAATTAGTTTTTGGAAAATTAGTGATATCCAGCAGCCTATATCTTGAAAACAATTATAGATACAGTAGACAAAAGTGTATATGAACCAACTTGTAGGGAATTATGTCAGCTTTAATTTGGCATATGAAAAGTTTTCCCTACAAAGTTATAAGCGAAAAACAGAAAAATGGGTCTTTTCCATACCCTCCCCCATGAAGCGTAAGGGGTAGGGTCTGGGACTTTTAGTATGTTTACTTCCTAATTACCCCCAACACATTCCTGAAGGAAAAAATTCTCCCCCTCTCCATGTACTCTACAACCCCTTCATTGACTGGACTAATAAGTTGTCATTTCATTTCATTTATTTTTCGTTTTTCTTATGGACACAGTATCATACGACACGTCAATATAACTTAAGCAATTTTTTTTTTTTAAATACAGTAATTCTTTACATTTACAACTATAATACTATGTTAATACAAAATAGTAAGTTCTTTTACTTCTGCAGATGGTGTTACACATCCATGCATACCTTGATTATATCCAGTTTATCTTGCTTCATCAGAGAATAGAATTGTTTGGCACATAGTTCATGAAGTCTGTATTTAGTCGTAGTTAGTTTGTACTCTTTTCAAGGTCCTTCTCTGCTCTAACTTTCATAAGCATAATCTTGCACATAGAACATGTATATGTATGTGAATGACAAATTAAAATGGTGGTAGAAAGTGTTTTTTATTTTTGGAAAGCAAACACTAAGTAGGCCTATATCCATTTGACTTTCTTTTCTTGCAGAAACTTTCCACATCTTATTTATTGAAAGGCATGATGGCAGATATCTTCTTCTGGATTTCCCTCCTATAGTGACTTTTTATGCTATTGTATGATTGAATGTCATTCTTGATAGCAAGTGTAAGTTCCTTGTGTTTCTCGCTTGTTCTGTCACTACCGCTCTTGTCATCAGGTAGATTTCCTGTTGCATGAAATTTGGTGGTGGATGGGCTTGTCTTACATGGGACAAACCACATATTCCCTGAAAAGTTGCAGCACACACGGGAATTATTTCAACATCTTTCTTTCACACGCTGTAGTTTACCGACACTGTTTGTTTTGATTATTGCTGTTTCCGACTTTACTGCTGTATGTTTTGGTGATGAAATGTTCAAATAATGCAATAAAAATTTATATTGGTTGACTTGGTTAAGAGACATTACTTTCTGGTTCAATGTAGTGATATCCTCATGGGTTAAGTTTACAGCTTTGCACTGCTTCTTTACTTTAGCATTTTTGTTTGCTGGTTGTTCTTGAAGGCCATGTGAGCAAATAATTACCGGATCTTTACTCTTCACACTCTTTCTTTTGCTTTGACAATATATCATTGAGTTGGGGGGGGGGTGTATTGGTAGTTGAAGTATTTATTTTAATATGTCCCATATCATTTTGCCGTCATTGATGAGGAAGGTTTGAGATATATTACCAAGCGGAGTTGTTTGGAATGTATAAATCATTGATGGACAAATGGAAGAATTGATAATATTGAATTTTTGGTCAGAATGTAGCAGTGGTGATGAATATAATAAATCGAATTTCGTCTTGAGTGATGTGAGGGCTGTATGAGAATCAAAAATGCAAGAGTCGACAAAATTCACACCCAGAAAGGGAACATATTCATCGGCAGCAATACAAGATATATGAACGTCTTCGAAAATAGGCAGTTTGGTGTGCTTCAGTTTCCCTTGCAAATATTAATAGCTGCACATTTATCAAAATCGATCTCCAGATCATTTTCCTTGAAACCCTGGACTGATATATTTGTGAGCTCAATAGCAGATTGATGATCTTTAGCCAGCACTAAAGTGTCATCTGTGAAACCAAGAACAGTAAGGGCAGTAAGCCTGGTACAAGTTGGTAGCCATATGCGTTGGCAATGGAACCTTCAGACAATTCTTTCAGTATATGATCAGTTGTTAAGTTAAGCTGGAGAAGGTGGAGATCCTTGCATTACACCTCTCTTCATCGCTATTGGATTGGTCTTTTTGTGGTTAAGTTCAGTTCTTGTGGAACTTCGTTCTTCTTAAAGGTTAATTATTAAATTTACTAACTTTCATGGCACGGGTAGAGATTGTAGGGTGTGTCAAAGATGCAAGTGACCTATACTGTCAAATGCCTTGCTTAAATCCAAAAAGACCATGGTAGAATTTTTATAAATTTTTTTTTTTTTTTAATTTTATCGACAGCTAATATTGATTTAGGAAGGGAGGTGTTTATGAAAGTACCAGGTGAATTATTAGATCTCTATTTATTTTTGTTAAATGCTACACATCCTTGTAGGTGTTTGTCTAATACTTTCACAACTCTACAAACAACAGAACACATAGTAATTGGACACAAATTTTTAATGTCATTGACATCGCTTTTTTTTTTTGTAAATAAGTCCTTGCATTTCTGAAAGTAGATGGCACATGTCCGGAGTCCAACATATATGTAGCAATAAGAGGAATTTTCTCCAAAACCATATCTCTTCTTTACATACTTTTGTTTCAAAAAAGACATCTAATTCCAAGGCTTGTAAATTATAGGGGTTGCATATTCTGGCAAGTTTATAGGACGGAGGCTGCAGCAAGCAGGCAGGATGTGTGATGTCACGGATTCCAACTCTGGCATTCGCGGCGTTGACTCAGTCTGGAAATGTTCATACCTTATGAATAAACTCGCAATCTTTAATTAACTCTTGGTCAGATACCAGATACATGAGTGTTTTTATTTCACTTTATAAATATCACCAGTTACACAAAATTCATGGAGGGTGAAGCGAATTTGACTATGCTACAATATTTTTATTTTATTTTTGTGTCCTGAAAAATCTTCTAGCAAGAAAGGTTTGGTGAAGCCAGTGGAAATACCATCGGTTTCTAGAGAGGTATATGCTTATAGAAACTAATATTGGGAAGAACACAGTGAAGTCATCATATAAATTATTAAGGCTATATTTCACACTTGAACTTCACTATTAAATATTTACCTAGGACTACGTAGTTTCAGTCACCCTTGTGACTATCTTCAGCTACATCTGAAGCTGTAGCTGTAGCTGTAGCTGAAGATAGTCACAAGGGTGACTGAAACTACGTAGTCCTAGGTAAATATTTAATAGTGAAGTTCAAGTGTGAAATATAGCCTTAATAATTTATAAGGTATATGCTTGTTTATGCCAGGCTTCGTTTTCCTGATGGAAATCGTCAGTTCCTACAGGATAACAGCCCAATCCACACTGCTTAAACGGTTAAAACCTGATTCACTGAAAGACCATATATCGAGATGACAGACTTTCCAGTGCGTTCCCCAGATTTAAATTCTATTGAGAATGTGTGGGCAGTAGTAAAGAAGCATATGAGAAGGAACTGGCCGAACCCACCTCCTTCTTCTAACAGAACTTTGGGAACTAGTTCAAACTGCTTGGGACGCTGTGGCAGACAAGGATGATTATTTTCTAAACCTTCTAGAGTCAATGCCCAACAGAGTGAGGGAAGATATAGTAATGGATGGTGGATGGACTTCCTACTGAGCATGTGGCTCTTTTTTTTTTTCACTTATTCTTATTTAAGTTTGTTATTAAGTTTCGTTATGTTATCTTCTATTTTCAGTACATTTCTTATTATTTTATGCCACAGATACGCATTTGTTGTAAAATCATACTTTCTTTCTTGTTTTCTTTTGAGTGTGTCCAAAATTCGACATCAACAATGATAATTCATTAGGAGTAATTATTATTTTATTCCAGTCATTGCTGCATTTGAAAAAATAAACATAAATAAAAATTAAAAATATACAAGATCCCACTAAGGATCGAACCCTGGTTCCACACATTCAATTCCGATGTCTTGACCAGTATGCTATTGCAAACAAATGAGAGTAGCCTACATAATTCTGATGAAATTGTAATATCCAAGCTTGAAAATACGTTTAATCCAAAGTTATTGATTTTGCACTACAAGTACCGGTATTATAAAATAAAATCTTTTAAAAATGCTCCTTGAATAAACATATTCCTCGTGAATTTATTCATTATTAAAATTATGAGAACTTGCACGCAAGAATATGGTGGATGTGAGACATATAGCCACAGCCTTCTATATATGTTCATTTTGGAACATAACTGACTAAATAATCAAGAAAATAGGTGTGAACCTAACCTTAAGTCTTCCGGTACATGCGCATATGCTCGTTCGTGGTACTTTGCCAAATAACGCCCAACATTTTTTATTTGATCAACTGAACATTAATTCTGTTGAACTTAAGGACACCTAAATGGGATACAAATGGGATATAAAACCTAAAATATATAATTTACAGATTTGTTGGTCCTTTTAATTCATTAGCCTTCTTTACTTGAGAAATATATATTTTTCAGAGAGACAAAAACATTGTTTGTCAGGTTAGAAATAATACCACCTGCATATTCCTCTAAAATTAATATCATTCAATCCATTGTTGTCTGGGATGGACAAGGCCACAAGAGAAGGGGTGAACATAACATTACTGGCATAAAATTTAAGCTTAAAAATACACAATTCTGGTTGCTGTATTAATAGCTGCACTTGTCCCTCCTTAAGTGAATCAAATCAAGTGAAATATCTAGGCATCATAATTGATCGACATTTAAGATGGGACAAGTACATTGAATATTTATGCAATAGGCTACGTAAAGTCATTTATAAATTCGTTATTCTCCGTTCATGTTTACCAGCTCATGTTTTACGTACGATTTATTTGGCCCTAATTCATTCTATTCTTCAATATGGCATAATTGGGTGGGGAGGAGTTGCAAAAACGATCCTCAGCCCTTTGCTTTGTCTTCAAAAACGCATCATAAAGATTTGTTTATTTAAGCCTCCTGACTATTCTTCCAAATTATTATTTTCTGAATTTAACGTTTTCACCTTAGACCAAATATACAAGTACGTCATACTGGATTATTTTCATAAACATCGTGACAATTACAAGTCAGAATCTCACGTATATAACACGCGAAGGAATCAATTTAATTTATTACTTGAACCAAAAAATGTTACAACTGCTGGAGCTAAGCACTGTTCAAGTTTTGGCCCAAGACTATTCAATTCATTTATTACCAACCATCCTGATCTAAATAGCTTAAACAACAAACAATTTAGGTCTAAAATTAGAAAATTTATATAATTATTACTTCTGTTATCGACTATTACTGTTATAACATTTTTCATATTAAACTTTAAAATTTGGATAGAACTTAATTTCTTTGTTTTTTACTAAAATTTGAACAAATAAATTGTTATGTATTATTGTTGTATTGCTTCGTACCTTTGTATTGTAAATAGAACATGTTCTAACCTTTCATACATAACATTTTGTCATACTTCTCCAAATTATGCATTTTTTTTAAAGTAATTGTTTAGTATAAGTATTTCTAATATAAAACTGAACCACCCCCGAACACAAGCTCTGCTTCTTCGGGGGGTGTATCAACTTTTGTATATATTTTTCGTGTACTTTGGAGTAATAAATTGTAAATTGTAAATTGTAAATTGTATATTCCTTTTAAATATTGTTCAATCCACAGTTGTGGATGGACAAGGCTAAGAAAGACTTTCTTTTCTTCTATCAGTTTCTGTGTTTTGAATTAGTTGCTTGCTCCCAGTGTTCCCCATTAGTAATTCTGGCAGGCTTGACAAAATATCACTTTTCCGTCTGTTGTAAAACTCAAGTAATCACCATTCTCCTTAATGTGATCTTACTTCTTTCGGCATAATTAACACTTCTTAAAACTCATAGTGAGACCTCTCAATATGAATCATGTCTCCTCAGTTATACAAATGCTACTTTCTTGTACCTACAAGAAATCTGTTTATTTCTGTTATTAAAAAGACCCTGTATTCTGTTACTGAATTATTGTAGGCTTTTCAGTTGTGACAGTTCATATTTTTATTTCTGTTAAAGATCTGGAGACCATTCGAAAGGATATCCGCTCCAAGCTTTGGTTCACATATCGGCGTAACTTTGTGCCAATTGGAGACACAGGAATTACCTCTGATAAAGGTTGGGGATGTATGCTGAGATGTGGACAGATGGTTCTTGCTCAAGCCTTAATTTGTCGACATTTAGGTAAGTGAAGTGTACCTTATGCCAGACCTGGCCAACAGGTTGATTACTGAATGCTTTGTGAATAGCAGCCATTTAAAAATTGAAAATCGAATAATAATTTGTATTATTGTAAGCCTTGTTATTCAAGTCAACATCAGTTAACATCGGTCTAAGGTATAAGTCATGCGAACAATAACATGAGAGTGCCACAGGACACAGCATGTCAGGGTATGTTTGTCTGTGGAAGCAGGGTTGACTTACTTTTCACCAAGTTGGTGTTATTGATTAATATTGATTAAGCAACCCTGCATTAGGAGAGTGACTAATGAGGCAAGGTGAGATGTTATTCAATTTCTTTCTTTCCCATTCAGACAAGATGAAGAAAATTGCAAGGAAATCAGTATGATCTTCTTAGTGAAAATGAGGTAACTCTTCAGGGAGGTCTGTTCTTAAAGGCCCAGTTATAAGAACAACTGGGAAATATGATTCCCAAGACAAATACTTAACAACATTAGAAAATGTAGTGAAATGCTGCATTCTTGCTATATATCGATATGTTTTGTGTTTGTGCGTTTTTTTGTACTTGAATCTTTGCTCCAGTTTAACAGGTCTGCATTGGGAAAGTACCTGTCACAGTATATGCCTGATTTTGAAATCCTGGTAAATGACAAGAAACCATAATCTTCTCATTAAATGGTACATTAACCAGTATTGTGTTATTTGTAGATCTCAACCAGTATTTTTATTTAAAATGCATGATCTTATATTGTATGTCAACTTTTAGTGTTTGTCAAACTGAGAAGAGTTGAATAGATGTAGCCTGGTACCTTGATTTGTTCTTATTGGAAAATAATAGATAAACCATTAAACAATCATTATTAAAAATGGTCAACTTATAAACACTTATAGTTCCACTTACGTTTACTGTATGTATCACTTCTTTTTTATTTATCACCATAAAACAAGTTGGTCAGGTCTGCCTTATGCCATCAAATATTTACCTGGATTCTTCACATGCAGACTTTTTCTTCTGAAAGAAAGTTCAATTAAAAATTGTTTGTGTATTTATTGTCATTAACCGAAAATTGCTTGAACTTACTGCATGTATTATACTTTATACCATACTATTATACTTCTAATTTTTCACAAAATTAGAGGGAGATGAACAATTTTGAAGATGAAAGACTTGCTGAAGAAAGCTTACCCATTCATGCCTTTCGGTAGTACCTCGGAATTTCCAGCATCATTCAATGGGAACTTACATGAACAGTCATGTAATACTTGGACACAAGACCATGGTTTGGTAATGACTTTTCATAGCAAGTTCATTGGATTATTAGATTATATTAATATTGGTCACTTTGTAAGGGTCTCTTCACTGTCTGATATTCACTGTACTGTACCTGAATCCAAGGTGACATGTGATAAAATAACAATTTTGTGCAGTAAGGTTACCTAGGGTGAGGATAAAAAATTAACAAAATGGTCTAGCAACCAGCTTCAGCAGTTTTTTTGTGAAATGGCTTCACTCTGTATGAAAGTAGCATCAGAGGACAAAATATGTTCACTCCATACTGATGGTTAAAAACATATTTTAAAAAAATAGTTCATGCAAGAGGAAGATCACATTAAATGACATATACTTTTTGTAGGCAGAGATTGGTGTTGGAACACAGAATCCAGAAATGGTTCATATCTTCGAATTTTACATATGTTTGAGGATCGTCGTGCAGCCACATATTCTATTCATCAGATTGCATTAATGGGTGCATCTGAAGGGAAAGAAGTTGGGCAGTGGTTTGGACCCAATACAGTTGCACAAGTCCTCAAGTAAGTTTCACTGTGTTGAAATAAGCTAACTAGTATATTGGCACGATTATCATAAAACAAGAAGAAAGTCAGTCTGAACCGAAATTTTAAATAATACCTAACTTCACATGCACTGTTGTCCTTCTCGATGCACTGTACTTACCTTGCACTAAAGTACTTCAACACTGCTGTAAGAAATAGTGATTAGTGAACATAATAAATAGCGAGAGTTGCTTGAAATTGTTTTTATTTTTTTAAAGATTTGTTGTTTTGGAAATCAGAAGGTGGTGTTTTGTGTTTTTATTTTTTAAAGACACTGGAGACGTAGGAGATCAGGCACACATGATTATTATTTATTTATTCATTTATTTATTTATTCTGCCAACTACAGGAATAAATCTCAGTTACTGTTGTCATAGTTTAGTCAATAAATGTTGCACAGTATCATAGAATATACGCTAGACACAGTTGTATAAATAAATGTGTGAGGATAAAGAAGAAGATACATCAATGATTTGTAATAAATACATTTAATTTAACAAGACAAACTAAAAATTAAGTCAAATCGTATGGAAAATATAACATTTCATGAAGAAAGCCTGTGTAATGATTTAATGATAAGACAAAATCCAGAAGAGCATTTTGATGTGATAGAGAATTATACTGTTTACACATTTGAATTAAAGGTGAACATTATAACATTTTAGACTTAATGACAGGAATATATAACAATTCCTATTTCTTAAATTTAATTCTACTACATCAAATTTACTCTTATACAATTCAACGGCCCTAAATAGCATGCTTGCTCCCTCACTTCATGAGACATCGGGTATACTCGGAGATGTTCGTCTCTCGCAGTCTAAACTTTCACGAAGAGTACAAAATTGGGAAAACCGTTCCTTTATTATATAAGGCCTAAGTGAATTGAACACAATGATCAAATATTCTAATTTTATTTGTACTTACAATTTTCATAGCACTGAACCACAAACATTTTTAATAAACTGCCAGTGTAAATTTCTTAAAAATCCTGGAGTCAATTAATAATGGCGGGCGAAGCCACGGGCACCAGCTATAATATATTGATAGTTTAACCCTGGAAGTATCGCGGACAATAGAAATCCAAACAAACCACTCCTTCCCTTGAAAAATTATATAATTTCTGAAAATTACACTGAATTTATCAAATTAAATTCACATCATATTCATCTGTCAACAAACAGTTGAGAAACAGCACGTATTATCAGTGTTCACAGTTAGCTGTGGAACTGATAATCGAATCTGATATTGTTTTCCCAGGCGGCGCTTTCTAATCGTGGAATGTACTCTAAAGCCCATTGTACTCAATGTACTCATTAATTATTAATGGTTTAGTTTATGAATGATTCGCGTGCAAGTGTTTAATAATTTGCTTTAATAATTATTATACTCTTAATTTTTAATTTTTCAATTAATTATCGTGGACGAAGCCACGGGCACCTGCTAGTTTAATACTTTTTAAAAGTTCATTGCTATCAATTATGCCATTGATAATCTATATGATAAGAGGAAGTGTTTGTCTGTTTGTCTGTACGTGATGCCCAGCAAAATCTATTGTACACAGAGGTCTGAAATTTTAAATGTAGATGGAGCGGAAGGTGGCCGATTGCACCTCAAAGCCGGATTTTTAATTTTCACTTTCATTCGCGAGTTATGAGTGAAAAACAGGCAGAAAATGTGCATTTTTTGCACTTTTGAAGCATCAGTTTTCAGTAATACATTTCAATTGTCAAATTAATTACAGGTGGCTTTGCTTAAAATTAATTTACTATATGAGTTGACATAAACACACTTTTTGCTTCACTTACCATATTTTGGTATGATGCGTTTCAAGGAGCTTTGCTTATTTTGTCTTACCTTGGAAGTAAAAGCATCATGATCGCTTTAATTTTGTAAGCCCACCCTACTCCATTCATTTGTTTATAATGTCAAGTCATGCAGACATCTGAAATGTTCAACCTAGACCGAAGAGGGAAAATGAATATAGGCCTAAATGGGCAAACACTGTTTGATTTGGACGAAACTCACAATTCAGGGATTTTCTGGACCAGGGAACTACGGTGCTTTCTAATCATGGAATAAACTCCAAAGACAGATTTTTAGCTGTTTCATTATAATTATTAATAATTTAGTTTATGAATGATTCGTGTGTAAGTGTTAATTATTTATGTATTATTATTATTACAAAATTTTCTAATTATTACAAATTACAAAAATACAAATTATTACAAAATTAATACAAATACAATTATAAATAATAAAAACACAATTATTACAATTACAAAAGAGTATTGTTTACCCCGCATGAGCATAGCTCATGTTCGGGGTCAGTTCAGTCATACTAAAATTATATTATGAACATTATATCAAAAACAAACATATTACAGGTTTAGGCAAAAACAACAAGATTGTTCATATGAAATAAATACATAAATATTGATACGAAAAAATAAATTACAAACAAAATACTTCATGTTAAAAATTAAAAAATTTACAATTGAGAATGAATAATGGAATGAATACATTGTTTTAATTATGTTGCTCTTAATTTTTAATTTCTGAATTGATTATCTTGGCCAAAGCCATGGGGAACTACTAGTTTTATATAAGAATAACTTTTGCGAAATTCTATCAATTAAAGCAGATCTGCCATATTTTTAAAAATACATATATTGAAAGAAACTCTTCTGAATTTTTTTTCTATATCAATGATATGAGTTTTATGCAGTGGTGACATAACTGATGCACATTTTAACTTACTGCATACAAAACTATCATAAAGTAACTGTAAAACAAGTTTATCTTTAAACATATTAGGTCTGTAATTCACTACTTTTACTTTCTCGCATATATGTAGTATAGAGAAAATATTTTGATCGTGACAAAAAATCGAAATCGAGTTAACACCGGGAAAGCATGTTTCACGATGCCTAGAAACCGAAAAATGTGTTTTTGGTTTGACGTCTGTCCGTCTGTCTGTATGTCTGTCTGTCTGTCTGTCCGTCTGTCTGTGGACAAGCGCAGCGGGTAAACGGTTCATTGTATTTACTTCATTTTTTGAATTAAGGACTTTTTCGAAATTTTGTCGAGCCGCCCAGAAATTTAGTTTTACAACTGAATTATTAAGGGGACTTTTCATGAAAACTTTTTTAAGAATTTTGATTTTTAAAAAAATGGCTCTAACGATTTTAATAAAAATTTAAAATTGGAAACTCTTATCAAAACTAATAAAATGGCTATATCTGTATTTCTGCAAAAATGACTTAAAGGGTACTTTACTTGTATCCATTTTCAATTTTTCTAGATTATATCCATTACAGTATGCGATACATGAAAACCTACCACAGTAAAGTTGTAGAGAAAATTAAAATGAACATTTTTTGTTTAAAACATTTCTTTATATATTTAATAGATATCAAGATAAAAACGAAATAAGTACGGCTTAAATGCGAATTTCAGAACATACATGTCAATTAAAATATGAATGACATTTTGTTGCCCCTAGTAACAAGAAAACTATAGGCCTAATGTACACTTATTGTTGTGAAATGCAATCAGTTTAGCTCAGTCACAATGAACACACCAAACCCAATTACAGCGAGGTGATATGGGCTAACAGGGAAGAGGTCCTGAGTTCAAATCAAACCTTGTAGCCGCCCAAATTGACTTGGGTTTTTCATGGTTTCCTCATTCGCAAAGCAAACGCCGGGTTTGTAGGACATGCTTACATTCCATAACTCATCGCCGCTACGTCACTGGATATTATAATAGTTTAAACTGAATATCACAAAAGAAGACATCACTAAACAATAGAATCAGATGACACGAATGAGTTGTTAGTATAGACTAATGGTTCACGCAACCATACTAAACACGTGATATAACCTACATGCAGTTGCGTGCAATATAACCTAAGTAGTAGTAGTAGTTGTGGAGAAATCCAAATCCAAATTACATTTGCACGGACTGTGTGATGTGTTTGGTTTCTGAGCAAAGCAGAGTGACCAACTGTCCTTATTTATTGTCGCAAGTGCCTTGCACCCACTATCCTTATATATTGTCGCAAGTGCCTTGTATCCACCTCTACATATAGCTAAATAATGCATAACACTAACCACATAGTTAAGTGCGCGAAGCGGAGGCGGCAGCCGTAGCGAAGTGCCCTTGCATTTTCGAATAATGTACGATACACTGTTTGTAGGTTTCGAAAATGTGGCATATTATATCTCCCGCGAAGTTTGTCAGCCTGTCACCTCTCGTCTAGCGGTATGACGTCACACCTCCAACGTCCAATCACGAGTTTCTTCATAATACGAGGAGAGAAGAATTCGCTAGATCGTGGTATAAAAGAAACTGCATCGGTGGGTGGATTGGGTGGGGCCGATTCATCCCAAGGTGCGACTTATATTTGAATTTTCCCGTAGTAGTACTAATAATATGCAGTTTTACTGTCATTCATTATTATTATTATTATTATTATTATTATTATTTCACGGTAAAAGCATTGAACATAAAGATCGACTCTGATGGTTTCCGTTCTAGATACTTCTTAGTTTTATGAAAATGTAATAAATAAAATTTAATTTCCCCTATAATTTACTTTTTTCTGTGCTAGCCTTTAACACGTATATGCGAGAAAGTTTGTGCAACATATTTTTGCACTATTTATTTATTTTCTCACCACTTGTTTGAGAGCTAAGTATTCGGATAAAGATTAATATCAAAGGGAATTCTAATATTGTTGTGCAACCTTTTAATATATAAGGAGGAATTCCATCATGACCTGCTGATTTCTTTGGTTTAAGCTTGTTAATAGCACTCCAATACTCTACACTATCTACTGGGTACAGAGATAAGGAATGTGGTGTGCACATTGTAATTGTATCTATTGTTTATAAGATGATATCGTCTGAAGATATAGCTTACACTTTGAAAAAAAGTACTACACAGGTACTATTAGTCTCAAATAAGAAAACAACTCCTTGAACTGAGATCAATGAGAGAAATTTTTCCAGAAAAAATTGATCCTACTTCTGTGCGAGTTGATCTCAGATGGTTGATTATACAACAAAAATTTCCAAGTTCTGCTCCGATCTCAGATTAAACTGTTTATATAATTGGCCCTACATACTAGTGCACAATGGAGGAAGTGGGGAAAAACCAGAGGCAGTATGCTATCCCAAGATTTTTCCCTATCATACCTCAATTTGAAAAAAGCATACCCCTCCCTTGCTACATAATTACTATGTGAGATGCAGGAAATTGTTCTGTACACTCAGCAGTGTTTTTAATTAATTTCCTTCCTGAAATTTCCTGCTTTATAGACGATCACTAAGTAGGTCACAACCTTCTATACTGGCAATGACTACCAGTGGATAGTAATGATAAGTAATTATATTACAATGCAAACGGATGAGAAAAGAAATATTATTATCATTTGTTTAGATCCACTGATTTTCAATTATGTTATGCTATTTGACCATTAAAACCAGTCCTGGTATGCCAGTGGGCCTTTGAAACCAGTGCAGGTATTCCATATCAGTGCCTACCATCTCATTTTCCTCACTGCCAGTGCAAGCGCACAATGTACATTGACTAAGGCCAAGCTGCAGAATAACTGCTCACCAAACTGCTGTATAATGCAATATGTATAATTACATCCCATATCAGACTGCTGTGTAATGCAATATATATAAAGTATATCAAAGTTATTCTGATACATAATTTTAATGAGAAAATCTCATTCCAAAATATTGATATGTTCCATATGAGATTTACATAACACGGTGTAAGGTTACTTTCAAAATACTAATAGATAATATTGTGATAACATTTGGGGTTTTCCAAATTTAATGCAAAATGAGGAAAATTTTAAATCAAGGTTGCATTAAATAGGAATTGTATAGTAGCATGAGCAGCACCTTACACACCCTAACTCACTGAATAATATTGCAGTAGAGTTGTGACTGCCTGCCAATCCACTGTCGTTTCATTCAGGGCTTTTCGGTATAATCAGGCACGCATGCTGATTCTGTCATTGAAATATCAAGATATATTTGCATGTAAAGGTTGTGATACTTCCCTTGTCAGAAACATCTTCCAGTTCATAAAATTTCACATCAAACTACAAAGTTTAGTTCTGAAAAATATTGTAAATAGTGAATAGAAATAGGAGTTGCAGAAATAATAGAAGTAATTGTTTTATTTTAGGAAACTAGCTGTTTATGATGAATGGAGTTCAGTTGTGATTCATGTAGCACTGGATAACACAATGATTGTAAATGAAATAAGTAAGTACATTTACATTCTGTATGTTTTATTGTAGTTTAGTCTGTAATGGCCCATCCAGACTGGAAATTTATCATTAACATGAGACACAAAAGTACGATATAAATGTAAAATCCATTGTGCCATTCACAATGCCAAAAGATAATATTTGATAATTTGAAAATCACTTGTAATTGTAATAGTCATGGTTTTGTTTTGTAGGCTATGTGCTAAATGGCTGAATGATAGCATTGCAAACTCGCATTCACGATGTCCCGTGCTCAAATCCCATGCCTGGCCAATTTGACTAGGCTTTTTTCATTGACTGAATATTTACTCAGCACGACACATCTAATATCATATACAGTAATATCATATTCATTGAAACTGAATATCAATCAAATTGAACAGAAGTCTCAACATATCACATTTCCTACATAAGAACCATAATATTATTTTATAATAGTAATCTTTACACGTGTTATTTACATGCCTATCTTTCAACTAAGGTTAGAATTACCAGAAGAAAAAATTTTTGAGGTATGTCATATAATTATGGTATAATTATATTATGATATCCACATATTTGACTGCATGTAATTTTTATCTATTTTTAGCTTACTAAAGAGCAATAGGCCTACGAAAGTAAAAGGTATCCTAAAAACATTTTTGCAATTGCCATAATTATACATATAGAAATGTCCACAATTATATTAATTGGCAAGATAATGTGCCTATATAGATACTTTGTACTACTGAACTACAAGATAAAAACTAACATGTAATATTTGAGTTATTTTTATACTACTAGTTGTGGATACTTTTAAAAGAATCTTCTTTGATTTTAACAGGCCTATCAGCTATAACTTGTGGGTACTTTTAAAACATATTTGTGTATTTTCTATGATTTTAACAAGCCTTATTACTTATAATATGATTATAAATAGTCTGATTTCAGTAAACTATAAAATATTAAAGGACGTCACCGTTATTCTAAACCTTTCATACTAATTTTTAATTTTATTTGTTTGTCTGCTTCAAACATAATTTGATACTAATATTTATAAAGGATCTGTTTGTATAGTATATTGTCTTATGTATAGCTTGACTTGTCTTAATGTCTTGACATTCTTATGTTTTTGTACCTTTATTATTTTGGTTATTCTAACCTAACTTGTAAATAGTGTTGTTGTAATTTCTAATATATCGCAGGTCAATAAGTTTATCACGCTATTAATTAAGCTCTTTCTACACCAGAATGTCAATATACTAATTTTTGTATTTCCTAGGTATTCCACATTTATTATTTTGTTTATCACTTCTTTAGTTGTTCCTTATCTACTGAGGGCATAAGGTTAAATACTAATAATTTTCTATTTAATTTGTAGTTTGTACTGCACTTTTTTCTTAGGTCATTAATTTGGGAGGGTTCAACTTAGAATATTACAATTCTGGTATTGCCAGTAAAAAGGTATAAGTTATGAGACATTTCACCACAATTGTAGTGTCTCAAACCAACTGATAAATCTCTTTGTGAGATTTTCATTTGTAGAAAAATTATCTTTGATTGTTACAGAGCGGTTGTGTAAATCTCCTACTGGACAGCAAGAATCCTCTAGCAACTGCAGTGGAGAAGGCACAATGTTGTCACTTACGTTAGAAGGGAAATGGAAACCTCTTCTGTTGGTCGTGCCTCTCAGGCTGGGACTCAGTGAAATCAATCCAGTTTATGTCCATGGACTCAAGGTGAGTGTCATTTCACAATGAAGAATAATAATTTATAAAGATAGGATCAATGCATGGATGCAGACGATAAAAACAATAGCAATAATTTGAATGAAATGCATGAAATTAATAGTAAACAGTCACAGCGAGGTAATGTTATTTCCAGCTAACTAGAACAAAGTCAATACCGGTATTAACATCTCACTACATACCCGTAATGAAATAGGAATGTCAAAGTCAAATAAAGTATTAGCCTCTAGTAGTAAAATCTACACATCAAGCAAACACACACCAATACAGAGAATCAAAACCTAAATATATTTCCTTAATGCAACAAAATACCCAAAGTCTCCAAAATAAATTATATAAAATTGAAATCTTACTAGGTAATGAATTGAAGGAAATACTTGTGTTATGCTTCACAGAACACTGGCTAAATGAAGATGAAATCAAAGGTTACAGTAGTAATCCTGAGGCTTTCACGGCCGGGGTCTTGACAATTATTCATCTTTCGAGCTGTAGGCCATGGTCAATGGCTTCTAACTTGCTAAATATTCCGTTCCCACTGTGGGAAACTTCTAGACGTTCTCATCAGTCGCAAGACCAATGGCTCCATTGGACATAATGTGTACAGAAAACCTACACACACTGATATATACCTGCATAAACAATCTAACCATCATCCACTACAGAAACAAGGACTCATCATCTGTGCCACACGCATATGTGATCCTGACAGTGTGTAGGAAGAAATTAAACATCTTAACGAGACCTTCATAGCAAACGGCTGTAGTATTCAAGACATAAGAATAGCTACCCGTAAAAGCAAAAAAACAAACTCCACAGAAAGATGCACCTATAGTTGACATGGCATTCCTTCCCTACGTAAAGAACGTGACTGATCACATTGGAAAAGTGTTGGCCAAACACAACATAAAAACCATCTACAAGCTGACAAGAAAAATTCGGGAGTCGTTAAGTTCGGTTAAGGACCCACTGGAGCCGCTATCTACATGTGGAGTGTACCAAATACCGTGTTCATGTGGAAAATCCTATATTGGAACAACGAAGAGGCATGCCTCCACCAGACTAAAAGAACACAAGGCCCACTGCCTCCAAGGACTCGTAGATAAGTCAGCTGTGGCCGAACACGCCTTTACAGATGGCGAGCACCTGATTGGGTTCCAGGAGATGAAAGTTCTAGCGAGAACTGCACAATATTATGCCAGGCTTAACAGGGAAGCCATCGAAATTTACAAGACCAAAGATAATTTCAATAGAAAAGAAGAAGGACTTAAACTCCCTAAATCATGGTTCCTAGCTTTGAAATCCCGCATTAGACAAGACAGAAAAAACCATTCGACTACGAATGCTCCCATTGGTGTGGCGGTAGCAGTTGCAATCAGGCAAGCCACGCCCCCCGCTGATATATAAGCAGAAAAGAAGAAGGACTTAAACTCCCTAAATCATGGTTCCTAGCTTTGAAATCCCGCATTAGACAAGACAGAAAAAACCATTCGACTACGAATGCTCCCATTGGTGTGGCGGTAGCAGTTGCAATCAGGCAAGCCACGCCCCCCGCTGATATATAAGCAACCCTGCATCTCAGAAGACAGTTCATACAGCACCAAGACTCCGACTGGTCACCAGCCACTGAAGAAGTTTCCCACAGTGGGAACGAAACGTTTGGCAAGTTAGAAGCCATTGACGACGGCCTACAGCTCGAAAGATGAACAATTGTAAAAGTTACAGTATTCAAAATTATAGCCTATCCAGCTTCTTCTACTGTAAAGAGTATAAAAATGGAAGTACTGCAATATTTGTCAGAAACACACTCTCACATAAAAGTAAAACGTATGTATCATTTAAATAAGGAAAAACACTTGGAACATGCAATAACAGAAGTCAAAAGTCAAGATAAATGGTTAACTGTGATATGTATCTACAGGTCTCCTGATGGGTTGTTTGCAAATTTTCCTAGAGCATTTTGAAAATCTATTAAACCTCTTGAAACTTCAGAATAAAGAAGTAATTATGTGCAGGGACTTCAATATGATTTTCCTTGATGATGGTAATATCTATATACAAGAATCTAGGGCTTAACTAATTCCTATAATCTTACTGATATTATACATTCCTCTACCTGCATCACTCCAACATCACGGTCATGTTTAGACCAAATAATGATTAATAAAGATCTTAACACATACACTACAGAGAATATAGATTTTGGAATTTCTGACTACAATGCAATACTCATCCATGTTAATTCTAATACTGAACAAAATTTAAAAAGAAAGAGCTAGTCACAGCATTTAGAACTTTCAATAAAGAAAACAATAAATATTTTAAATGCTTTTTACAAAGCAATAACTGGAATGATATGGATATCACTAATGTAGATCAGAAAGCAACAGAGTTTTTAAACACAATAACCTATTATTTTAATATTGTCTATCCAATTAAAAGAATAGTAAAAGTATCTAATCAGAAAGGAAACTCAAATAGATGGATAACTAAAGGAATCGTTACTTCTTGTGAGCAAGATTTATGCAGAGAATGTACAAAAACAAAAAGGATCCTAATTTTAAATTGTAATATAAGCATATTCTGCTATCTTGAAAAGGAGTATTCCATTCATATGGCGCATGTTTGATATTGGCCAATAACGTTTAACAGTTCCTCGGATATAGATCAATCATGATCGTTCATCTTATAAAAGTTGTTTGCTATTAATACAAGAATGCGATTTTATGTGATAAAATCTCAGCTCGTTACTAGAAATGTAGATATCAACCTGCAGTGACTAATATGTCACATGCTGCCAGTAAACACAATGAAAACACATTATTTTATACAACATAACTTGTTTGGAAATTGAAATAATACAAATGTACATTGATTAAAAACACAATTTCAGTTTGGTGCAAGCTTTTTGATTTGCTTTTATTCTGTTCTGCTGTTACCTTGCCTGATGCCCAGTTTCTATAAACTCGCGAAATACCTATGGGTAAATTATTTAATGGACAGAATTTACACAAGGATAACTTTTACAAACTCAAATAATTTAAAGGTAACAATCACATACACTTGTGGTGAGTTTCTAGATAAATGTCCTCTGGGTAAATATGAAAATGACAGAAAAAATATTCCTACAAACTCAGGCTAGATCTTTCCAAGGGTAAATCGTCGGGTTAATTTATCCTTTCATGGATGGCTGGATAAAATTTAGCCTCTCGTAGGATCAATAATAATTTAAACAATGAGAATCAAACCCTTCTGCATTAAATTAACTGTACATCTCCAAGGCCTTGCTCATTATATCATTGTGGGTGATTCTGGAACTAATTTGCCCATGGATAATTTACCCATAGGTATTTCAAGAGTTTATTGAAACCGGGCATGAATTAGGTTAACTATGTCTTATATGCACCATTTGTAGCATTGGTTACAACATGGTAACTCGAATCGATTCATGGATAGTTGATTCATAGTAAGCCGTGATCTCGCAGCTGTTAGTTTTGTTTTTGTATAACAAAGTAAGAAAGTAATTATTATTTTGTATAATCCATTACATTTTTATTCATGGAATAGTCTTAATAAATCCAATTCAACTTAACAAGTTTCATCAGATTAATTCGTAAACTCTTGTGGGATTACCTATGATAATTATTATTACAGCCAAGTCAAGTTAGGATTTTTTGCTACATTAAATCATGTAGTTCCAAAAGTTTCAGGAATGTATAGGGTGAGGTCCTCTGAACAACGCCTAATAAAGTCCCACCGATTTCAGGTTCCATGGGGAGGAGGAGGGATGCTCAAAGGTCCCTTTTTTAGTTTTTGGCACATATATCGAAAACGGTGCGTCATGCAGAAAACGTTATTCTTTTTAACATTAAAGCTTATTAAATTACCCACAAAATGATGTATTCAGATTAATCTCTATGTGTTACGTGTTACTTTACTGTTAGGCTTCATTATTCATTAATTGTTTTAGAAGCAAAATGACTGAAGTCAGAAACAATGTGATCTTGAAAATCCTGGTGGATAGGAAAATTAATTAAGCTGTAGCTTATGAGCTTTCTTCTCCTCAGCTGATTATCATGCAACGAATTTACAAACCTGATTTTCCCTTTTTAATTTTAAATTTCAGTAATTTAAATGCCCAGCAAAATCTACCATGAATATCAAATTTCCAAGCCAATTACTATCGTCACGTAGCATATTGGATGATCCCCTTCATTTCTAAGAAAACTAATTTTCTCAAAAGCATTTTACAACTTGATGACAAGAAAACCAGCGAAATTCCTGATAGAGGCAAGCCCTCAAATTCGCTACCTATATTACTAGAGATAACGCAGCTCAGACGATGAGTTGGAGTTGGATGTGTGTGAACCAAGAAATGCAGTAAGGGTAGGAGTCCTTCCCTTCCCTTCCATTCTTAACCAATAGCAGCATCCTAGAGTCCGTTTGCTCTATTTTGTCACAAACATAGTCCAGTCAAAAAACTTAAAAAAATGACCCAACCTCTAAAAAAATCCGAAAGTTTTGAAACTTTGCACACTTATTTAATGGTACCTTGGGATGAATATACCAAAAGTCCTCATGAATATGAGCCGAGCTCTAGCGGCAATTAGCGAAAACAGGACCCCTATTTTGGTTTTTCGTTAATATCTCGAGAACCGTTGGTCTGAGGTAAAAGTTGACTATATACGTAATTAAAGCTTATTAAATTTGGAACATAAATGATTATGTACATTTTTCTCGTATCCCTAACGTTTACCGAGTTATGGGGTGCTAAAGGATAGCGTTTTTTCTAAAACCGTCGAGGATCGCACGATGGTGCAAATTAAAGTAGGTACCTACCGTACTATTTCACCATTGTCTTTATTTGAGGAGGCAGGAATGCGGAATACCAAGAAATCTACCTTGTACGATGCCTACTCCATTAAAAGAAGAAATAAACCTAGTCTATATTGACATTGTTTTGGTTGGAGGCTTACTATTACACAATTAAATTACACAAGGTGGTGTGGCCCAAAGATTCGCCAACAATCTCAACCATCTGCTAGTGTTATGTAACCTATGTTCTCAAGCATTATGGTGGCAACGGCTGCACGGTGGTGTTTGATGTTTATTCAGCCACACGATCCAGTACAAAGAGAGCTGAACAGAACCGAAGGTACAAAACAAAGAGGTCAGTTGACATAAACTTTGGAGAGAAAACAATAGTAACAGTCAAACAGGATGATTTTCTTTCTAACGAAAAGAATAAATGTAGACTAATTTCATTCCTCATAACTGCCCTTACCAGCCATGAAGTTGAAACAGAACAAGCATCCAGTGATGCTGACACATTGATCGTCCGAACAGCACTCGTGAAGTCCTTCACTTGTGACGAAGTAGCAATAGTCGGGTGAAGATGTAGATCTTATTATTCTCCTCATGGTCTTAACTCCGACTGAACAAAACATATTATTTGTGAAACCAAGCCATGGAAAAGTAGGAAGGCAAGTATATTGAAACCAGCAATTGCAAACTTTGGGAATGAAGAACAGCATACTTCTTGTGCATGCGTTCAGCGGATGTGATACGACTTCGGCTGCATATCGAAATGGGAAACATTCCTGATTCAAATTGTTCAAGAAGCAAGCTGTACTGCAAGGTATTGCTGATATGTTTAACAGCCCAAGTTCATCCCGTGAGGCTGTAGCTGCTGCTGGAAACAAAATATTCCTGGCATTGTACAATGCACCCAGGAAGAAAACCTCTCTTAACATGCACCGCTACAATGCTTTCACCAAATCTGTATCCAATGCTAAACCCGACCTTTCTGCTCTGCCGCCCACAAAAGGAGCAGCAAGACAACACGCATTTCGAGTGTACCATCAAATTCAATTTTGGCTTGGGAATGAACTTCTTCCTGTGCAGTGTGGTTGGAAGTTGGAAAGCGATCGGCTGATCCCTGTAACAACAGAGAATCCAGCAGCACCTGAAGCTGTCCTCAACCTCATTTGTTGCAAATGTACAGGTGGATGTGGGAACAGATGTGGCTGTCGAAAAGTCAGGAATAATGTGTACAAGCATTTGTCACAACTGCCATGGCGAATGCTTGAATGGTGTTACTTCCACCCTCGAAGAAGACTTTGATGACCCTGATGATCCCGATGCCATAAACCTTGAAGAAACAGACCGTTCAGTGCAAAGCACAAACACTGAACATTTGGTACATGAAGATCAAAACACTATGCTTGCTGGACGCTTAACCAGAAGTAAGGTGAGATTGCACATTTGTAATTTTTTGTTATTCATTTTCCTTGAAATAGTATACATAAATCGGTCGTCATGTTCATACGTTGTTTTACTGCTCGCTTACCTACGTTCTTTTACCTACATGTTCTTAATCTGTATAATGGTTCTCTCACATCATCATATCATGCATAGTTACCTCTTCTTACTGTGTTTAGGGCAGCAAGTTCAGAAGCTGACCAAGATGAGCAGATTGCAGGACCTTCTACCAAGAAGCGATCAAGAGTTGATTGATTTTTCTGTACACAGTTTTCCTTGGAATATCCTCAGCATTTTTTTTTTTTTTAATTTTTTTTTTTTGGGTTCATGTATTTCATTGTTTAATATACATCATGTCTTCCTTTTTATAGAAAGCTGTGAAATTTATCTCCTGAATCATCCTTGGTATAAACAAAATGGTAAACCATTGTCAAATATTATTAGAAATGCCATATTGTACCGCGCTAGCGTGGTTTTTCAAAAAACGCTATCCTTTAGCGCCCTATAACTCGGTAACCATTGGAAATACAAGAAAAATGTATATAATCATTTTTGTTGCAATTTTAATAAGCTTCAATTATGTATATAGCAAACCTTTACCTCCGATTAACGGTTCTCGAGGTATTAACAAAAAACAAAAAAGTGCCCTGTTTTCGGTAATTGCCGCTAGAGCTCGCCTCATATTCACGAGGACTTTTGGTATATTCATCCTTAGGTACCTTTAAATAAGTGTGCAAAGTTTCAAAACTTTCGGATTTTTTCTTAGGTTAAACCTTGTTTTGACTGGACTAACAAGATGAAAGAGATGGAGATAGTCAAGAACTACCCCCTACTGTAACACAATGTGAAATCTTCGTCAAGGTTAACGGTACACCCACCCTGTAGCAAAAATTCCTGCCCCCTTCCTTGAACACCATAAACAAGTTTTGATGAACGTTGTGGCAGCACTGGTGCGAGAGAGATGGTGAGTACTTTCATCTCTTTCTTAAATGTTTGTGACAGGATAGAGCAGACGGACTCTAGGAGTAGAAACCAGCTCTGCGGTTGGATGCATGTGAACAAGAAGCATTCTAGCTTGGTCTTTTTCTGCACAGTAATAGCAGACAACCCAGGACCGCCCACGATGGGGGGGGGAATCCAAAATTTGGGGGGGATACAAAAAATATTGAAGTTTCAAAATGCCCAGCAGTGTACATCATTAGGCCAAAAAGTGTCACTGTACACTCCATCAAGTTCTTTCAGTGGTAGCCTTATTAAAGGCTCTACTGGTCTTTGTGTCACAGATTTTCATACAGGCGATTCATCCTATCCATTTTTCTTCAGATAATCTTCCCTGTCCTCAGCTATTGTTCCCTGGTTTATTCTGCTGACATACAACCAGGCATTTCTTTCTGGTGTAACTTAAGTTGTCCCTCTGATGTACATCTAATTTTATCCATTCTCTACCTTCTGTCAACTTTGACTTCCCCTATTTCATCTGCAGCTCTAACCTTATGACTATTTCTTATAGGCCGCCATCCTGTACCTTGGTTTTCTCTCTTCCATAGATTCTTCCGACTCTGGATGAGAGACTACTGCTTGATCCATAGTCCCTGGAGTTATTTGGGACTCTTGATCACTAGTAATCTCATCTATGACATCTCTTGTTTTCTTTCAACAATGTGTCTGTTTTCATTTTTTCTGGTGAATTTGGTATTGAGACATTCTTATTATTCGCACACTTTATCTTGAGCCAAACACTCCATAATGCTGGAAACCGTCCATATAAAGAAGGCCTCGCTCGAAAAAATGAAGATCGCGACCCGTCCCCAGTATTGCCATACCCAAAAACTTCCCGTTGAGGCATTCTTGAGCTACCGTCAATTTTTTTTATTTGTTTACATCATATTATTCTGAAAATGACCGAATAAATCCAGGGATATTACAAGAACAGTACTGGTGTTGTGGAAATGGTCGATATAAGTGACAACGAAGTTAAAAATAAAGATTCTTTAAACCAAGAAGTATCGGAAATCAGCGAAATAATGAACCAAATAAATGAAATGGAAGGGAAAGCAATTTAATGTGTTTCAAGCTGAATCTGTCGGAGAAAAGAACAAGTCAAGTTTTATTATTTTGTTGTATAAATTGTGTTGTATTAATTACCTACAAACTTTCGCGAAAGGCATTTAGTTAAATTACATCAATTCAGGCATGTGAAAGTGCGTATTCAAGTAGGCCTACATTTACAATGCTACGACTTTTAAACGATTTTCTATATTCTGAAGACCGGGAGAGAAATTGTCTAAATAGGCCTAAATATATTACTTTATTCATTTCTCCAGCGATATATTCTACTATAATATCTGAATCAATATAAAATCTTTAGTTTGGTAGCGAGAGTTGGAAGTGCTACAGATTACAGTTAGTTCCATTGTGACCCAGCATAAAACTACACACGTTATATTTTCTGGTAATTGGCAACCCTTCAGAAACGTCAATTTCAACTCACCGCCTTCTGAAATAGTCAATCTCTTATACTGCATGTGTAAGGGGTTAATCACGTTGGCGCCACATTGTAAGGGTTTTGGGGGTTAATCACGTAGAAAGGGGGTTTTGTAGGTTATTGGAAGAGGTTCGTGGTTGTACGTCTAAGTACAGTGAGGGCGGCCATTTTACCTGCTGTTCCTCCTCGTTCGATGCCGTGTTGCCAGATCTCTCAGGCTTCTGGTTTCCTGAAATGGCTATGTAGGGTGGCAAAAGGATATCTATGGTAGAGCAATGAGAAACTTTATCTTAGGGGATTAATTAGTCAGCATTTATTACTATAGTTTACAACTGTGAGCTATTACAAAAGTATCTTACTATGGAGCTTGGGTTGGAGAGAGAAGTTCTACTGATATTTAAGGCCTTGTGTAAACGCGCCTATTCTGGTTAGCACACACTAGAATTTACCAACCTGATATTAATTAAAGGTTATTAACCATGATGTCCGTGGGCGATCCTGGGCTTCCTTCTAGGCTGTAGATTATTTGCGCCATGCGCTTAGAAATACTTGTCGAGCATGGACCGAATTACCGGCGTCCATTACTGAGTAGCCTGCACGACCTGTACGTATCAGTGTATAAGCGGATCAGACCGTGTGAGGCACGCGCTAGGCCTTATATACACCTAGTAGCTTCTCTCCCACTCCAGCCGATATAGTACTCTTCACTACAAATGCCTCACCCCTCTGCTGTCGTCAGTGATGCTATCTCTACTGTGATTGGCTCTCACTGACGTCAGCCTAGTATGGGTAGTGCTGTACATGATTATTGCAGCTGCGGGGAATTGATGATTCATAGGGTTTATCCCATAAAGTTAGTTTGACTGAGTCCTTATCGATGGGTAAAATCTCCCGCGAAATAGACAAAGGAAAAGTTATTAAATTAATAACTTTTGTCGTATTTATTGGATTAAAATATGGTTAACATATTTTAATTCCTTGTTATTTCCTGCATATTTTAATATATGGATATGCTGTAGTTCTTCATTATTGTGACTTTTCTGTATTTTACTTATTTCTTGTATACTACTTTGCTTATGGCAGTGATGTCTTTGTTGGTTGTCTGAATGACGTTAACGTCTGCTACAATGTGCCCTGGATTTCAATATAAATTTTCTATTAAGATATAAAATTTGTATTGGGATTCATTCCCCTTCTAACAATAATATTGACTTACTTGACATATTAACTTCAGTGCTGAAGGCCTACTGTTATACTAAGAACTTTACGTAACGAGGTCAATACCTCTCATCTGTCACAACATCTATATGTGTGTTACTGACACTTCTTATCTTGTTGGTATGCCTGTAGCTTACCTTGATGCAAGACCACATGTTTGAGAAAAAAAAAAATTACATCATGATACAAAACATTACACTTACAAAAAAAATTATGTTAAAACCATACATAGAAAAATTACCCTTCATAACATACATACATACATATAAAATAGAAATTGATACCCTTCACTTTGCTGATAACGTATTCATGTATACGACTATTTACACTTTCAGCATTGATGTAAACATATTTTACATCTTAAAATAAATAACTTGTTGAACACTTGTCGCACTTGGTATTTCTTCGTCATAATCGCTCAATTGATATGACGTCTGGTTCATATCAAATGGGTAACTTAAATAATTGTAGGATTCTGCTTCTCCATACTTAGATGGATATCCACGACGTCTGGTTCGTTTAATTATAGCAGATATCACAACACATTATTCACTTCGCAAGCATACATACATATCATACATTAGGGAAACCTTATTCAACCGTGCAATGTAGATTGTTGATGTCGCGGACACTAGTTTCAAATACAAGAATACCTACTTGAATTTATTGAGATTTATGCAATTCTTTAAATGGTCTGAGATTTTGGCGATGGTATCTCCCTATAATCTTATCTCCTACTAGTGCGGATAGTTCATACGTGTGCTCACCGACAAGTTTTGTGATTTTAAAGGGGCCTTTATATAGTTTCTCAATCTTATAGCTCTTTTTATGAATTTTAGAAGAGATCTTCCGGTCTCGTACTAGAACTTTGTCATGAATTGCTGGCTTCCACTTATGTTTATATCGCTTTGCAGTGGCGATACGTTTTTCAGCTTTCTTATGTATTCTTTCCAATGCCCTCTTACATCTTTGTTCAAGTGTCAAGCTCATCTTAGCAGTTTTAGGTATTGCTTTTGGCAAATTATCGATCACTGGCTGAGGTTCTACATTTAGCATTAGCCTGATTGGTGCCTCACCTGTCGTCGCATTAATGCTATTATTCAAGACTTTTTCAATTGCTGGACATGTATCTACCCATTTAGTGTGCTTGTCATGGCATAAGATTCTCACTGATAAACCTATATCGCGGATTATTCTTTCCGAGCTGTTTGATTGTGGATGGTGGATACTTGAGTGGAATTGTTTGATTCCGTTCTGTTTCAGTGTGTCCACCCACAGTTTGCTACAAAACATACTGGCATTGTCACATAAAATTGAAGAAATTTGGCCATACTGTACCATGTAGTGCTTAATTATTTTGTGTAAGCAACTTCTGCTATTTACACGCCTCATGGGGTATATCTTTACAAATTTAGTATAAATGTCATATAGCACTAGCATATATTTACAACCGAACTTCCCTGGAGGTAGTTCGTGCACATCCAACGCTACCATTTCGTTAGGCCTACTTGCAATAATAGCTTGGGGAATGACGTCATACTTAATGTTCAGTGGTTTGCACTGTTGGCATAATACACAGCAAGCTACTATCTTCCTTACTTTCTTCGATATATGTTTAATGTAAAAATGTTCTGAAATATTCATTATCAGCCTTTCTGTACCGGCATGATTCATGCTTTTATGGTATGCATTTATCAGGTCTGTTTCCAATGATTTCGGTACATATGTCTTCCACATGGGGTATTCCTTACCATGTAACTTGTACAGAATGTTATCTTTCACTCCTATAGTGACAAGTTTCTCGTCATTCTCTTCAACTGAAATATCTGTGTCCCTATCGTCACTTCTACTTGCTAATGGCGTTTCTATTATAGGCGTAGCCTTCTCTTTCAATGCTTTCAGTTCCATGTCCTCATCTTGTATTCTAGCAATTTCACGAAATCTTTTAACAATCTGCTTTTCGTGTTGAATGTCAATTTTCATAATCTTTACATCGTACGTGGGTTTATCTAGGTTTTCTGGGATTTCTGGGGTGTTATTCAACCTTGATAACAGGTCCCCGAAGATATTGTCTCTCCCGTGTACGTGTTCTATGGTGACGTCATACGCTAGAATTTCCATTACATATCTGCTCAGTTTATTATTGGCAAGTTTGCATCTGGCAATGAAAGAAAGTGAAATATGGTCACTGTATACCTTAATTTTCTTTCCGTATATGTACGTTCTGAATTTCAATAGACCAAAGTATACTGCGGCTATTTCTAATTCAGTTACTGTTGCATTTTTCTCTGCTTGTGAGAGTCCCCTGGATGCGGTACTTATAACTCTATGATTCCCTGCATCGTCACGCTGCATGAGTACACTGCCAAGACCTATCCGGCTCGCATCGGTGTATATCTCAAACTCTTTATTCATATCCGGCCTTTCTAGCAAAATACTTTGCGCAAACAGTTTCTTAACTTTCTCGAAAGCATTACTCTCTGTTTCCGTCCATTTCCATTTGTTACTTTTCTGCAAGAGAGCATTTAATGGGGCGACTTCCTGCGCGTATCCTACTACAAATCTTTTCTGGTATTGCATTATGCCTAGTACCTTGCGTAGTTGCTTCTGATTTTTAGGGTGTGGGAGTTGCAAGATGCTCTGAATTCTCTCCTCATTAGGCCTAATACCACGCTGTGTGATTACATAGCCTAGAAAGTCTACTTCTGGTTTGAAAAATTGTGATTTTTCTGGGTGTATTGTGAAACCATTCTCCCTTAGTTTACTTAGTACATAATCAATGTGTCCTATGTGGGCTGTGACGTCCTGCGAGTGCAAGAAAAAGTCGTCGACGTACTGTGTCGCAAATTCTTTCGTCGAATCTTTGAAAATTCCATCTAGCGCTCGTAGTAAGGCTCCTGAGCTCGTCTTTAATCCAAAAGCTACTCTTCGGAACCAAAATTGTTTCCCGTTATGCAGAAATGATGTATATTTCCTAAGGTGCTCAGCCAAGGGTATTTGCAAAAATGATGACGTCAGGTCAATAGACGAAAAATATTTGTCGTCCGTCAGTCTCGCTAAGAGTTGCTCTACTGACTCGCTTCTAAATCCATCTGGTACTGTATATGAGTTCAATTTCCTCGTATCCAAAGTTAAGCGTACAGATCCATTCTTTTTAATTACAAAGCATAATGGATTAATATATGCTGATTTAGCTGGCTCTATAATTCCGTTGGCTAACAAGTCGTCTATTAGGGCATCTGCTTTTTCACTAATAGCAAGAGGTATATTCCTAGCGCTGTACTTGAATGGTTTTATGTCCTCAGTAACTTCAAATTCGTGAATGTACGATCGGCACATGCCGGGTTGGAATGAGAAAACGTCCCTATTCTTGAGTAGTACATGGTGTAACATTCTACGTTCATCGTTATTCAATCCATGTGCTGCCTTTACTTTATCGTATAACATCTCAGTTATTTTAGAGTCGTCAGTAGACATTCTATTACATGTTATTATTTCTTCTGTAAAGCTACTCTGGCCCATACTATCTTCATTGTGTAGTTTACGTAATGCAATGACTTCATCGCTGCATAGTTTGCAATGGTTGCTTTTACAGTCGCAAATCTCATCGTAATATTTACTTTCTTCCTCTATGGGAAATTTCAGTTCCGCAATACATTGATTTATATTTACTTGCAAATGTTCAACAAAGAATGATTCTTCTTGAATATCCCTTTCATTGTCCATTAAAATGTCTTGTTCCTGATGGGCTGCATTACTGAATGGAATTGCTATATTCATTTCTTCCCTGTGTAGACTGAGTTGTTTTTCCTCAAAATTTATTTTAGAATTCCACGTTTGAAATAGGTCACATCCAATAATAATCGGGCTCGTCAATAATGGTACAACTAATGCCATAACTTCTACTATTATCCAGTTATTATTAATCCCTTGTAGTTCCATTTCTAGTAAACATTGGTATAACACCTTATTCTTATGTTTGCCTATTGCTACTCGGCAATAAATATTGCAAGTTCGTACGCTTATTAGTTTCTTTCCCTGTCTAAGTAAGTCTTCGTACAACTGCTGGCTTATAACTGAATTCGATGAGCCTGTGTCAACAATGGCATCGTATTCCTTATTGGAAATCCTCACCTTTATACACGGTGGTTGGCAAACTACATTTTCCTCTTTATCTGATAATATTAGCTTCTGCATATCTTGTTGTAAATTATTATTGACATTTTCCATCATATTATTATTATTAATCCTATTTCCAATTGTTGAAATCATATTAATATGTCTACTGCTTGCATTCTCATTATTTATGTCATTTCTCTCAATATCACCACTAATTGGGAACGCAGTCAATTCGTGGCATTCTAGTTTACCGAATTGCTATTATTGTTGCCTGTCTGTCCCTTATTCTGAAATGGTTTAGCCTGTGGATTTAATTGTGAGTTAGGCCTATCATCCTCACTATGGTTCGAGTCATGGTCGCTATCTGTCCCATTCCTGTTGGAATTAAATCTGCCGTTTCCTCTCCAAGATCCTCTGCCTCGTCCATTGAAATTTCTCCCATTATTTCTATTCCAATTTCCTTGAAATGTAGGTCTGTGAAACCCTGAATTGTACCGATTAGGTCTCATCCACGCTGGCATATTTCTCCTAAATTGACTAGCTGGAGGTCTCCTATCGAATCTCATATGGTTTATTTGCCTGTCTTGATTTCGATTGTTATTATTATTTCTCCATTGTTGGTTATTTGTATTCCTGTTCTGGTACCCATTTCCATTGTTGAAAGACCTATTCTGGTTTCCTTGGTTATTAAAGTTCCTTCCATTTCTATTATCAAACTTTTTCTGTGGGTTCCCATGGTTACCATTATTACTGTTATTGTTATTAAATTTCCTTTTACCGCCATTGTTGGGTGGAGAATTGCACTCTGCCCTCTCCCCTCTAACAAAGTTATTATTTCTCCTATAATCCTGGGACGTACTTGGTTGTTCCTTATTATAGTTATCATTGCTACGTCTCCCATGAAATATTGGCGTTTCACTAAGATCGAATTGCGACAAAATTTCAATTAAGTCTGCTAACTCTCTAGGTTTGGCAACAAGAATTGGAAATTTAATGTGATCAGGGTAATGTCGAACAATTAAGTCAATAAACTGTGAGTCATCCATAGCTGGTTCTAGTTTCTTAGCTTTGGTTGCCATGGAGATCAAATAGTCTATCATCGTACCATCCCTGTCTGCTCTATAATTCCCATTGGTAAGATCAGCTTTTATTTTGTTCTGAAAAGCACTATTCCAGAAACGAGCAAGAAAAGATTTCTTAAAAAATTCATAATTCTGGCTTTCAGTATGAGTAACTATATACCATTGCAAAATATTACCTCTTAGACATTTCTTAACTATCGTTAACTTCAAATGATCTGGTATTTGTTTAACCGCAAAATAGAATTCCAATTCGTCAATAAATTCACGTGGGTTTCTGTCTTGGTCATCTCCGTATACAGGAAGACTAAATTCATTTAAAATGTGGTTGGGTAAGACATCTGAATTTGAAACTAGTGTTTTACTGATAGTACTAACGTTACTACTAGGCCTATCATTTTCAATGTTTGCTGAAGCAATAGAACCACTAGGTGTTCTTTCCCGTACAACATTATCATTATTATTACACTGCACAACAATATCACTGGTACTTACTGCGTTTGAGTTTACCTTTTTAATCTCATCAACTTCTCTACGGAGTGCTACAATAGATTGATTCTGTAATTCAGAAGCATGAACCAGTTCACCTCGTAATTCAGTTATTACATTATCTTGAGCATGAAGTTCTCTGGTTATGTCAGATCTTAATTTAACAATTTCAATTTGGTTTGATCCTATTTTCTTTTCATTACTAGAAATTTTAGTAGCGAGCTGGTTGCATTTCGTCTGAATTTCAGAGCATAAGGTTATTTGTTGCCCTTTTAATTCCTGTATATTCACATTCATACCTTCCACACTTGATTCCAGATTTTGTTGAATTTGTGTTAATTTTGTGTTCATGTTCTCACTTTGTGTTTTGAATTGTGTTTCTACATTTTGCTTAGTTTGTGTAATGTTTTCTTGTACCTGTGTTAGTTTCGTTTCTATATTAGCACTTTGTTGTTGCATTGACAAGAATAGATTTTGCAACATAGATTTGATATCACAATCACTATCCATATTTGAGTTATTTTCTACTGTATTTGTCACTTGTGCTGTAGTAGGGGTCTCTTGTACCACAGTGTTGTTTGTCTGTGCAACATAAGGAATTTCTTGTGTAACTGTCTGTGCCTGTGTTGAATTAGGTGTGTCTTGTGCAACAGTATTTACATGTGTTAAATTCACTGTGTCTGGTTGTATTTCTACTGTAGTATTAACATTTAATGTCAATACAGTGTCGTTGTGTACAGGTGTATCAGTCTCGTGTTCACTACCAACTGTTTCTGCCTCAGGCCTATCTGTACTGACATTATTTTCAGATTCAATATTATCTTCTGCCATATTAACAGTATCTTCCTCCGATTCAAGATGTTTATTTGTTACAAGTTTAGAATTTCTCAATTTCATCTCCAGCATGGCACTAACTCTGTATTATTAATTTTTGTGAAAATAATTAATTTTACCAATAGCCTATGGTTTACACTACTGCTTTTACAATAATTGCTTAGGCCTATATTTCTCAATATTCTTATGTTGGCTACTGAATGCTGGTAAACTTTTATAATAATAGCAGGATGTTATTATAATAACACTGTTTGAAATTATTTGCTACTTACAACGTTTGTTTTGAGCACTGGCAAATTATGTTTTACTGGACAAAAATTATCATATAGGCTACACAATATTATTTTACACGGGCAGTACAAGTTTTTAAACTGGACAAAATAATACCTATCTTTATCAAAATATTAACTGAGGCAGTAACATCTGGAATCTTATACACATTTATTCAGATTTTTCACTTACTACTTTGTAGAACAGTATTCGTGTAGGTCCCGCTGCCTTCCTTCAAATTTGGGTTGTGTTGTCCCGTTTTCTGTTGTCCAGTGGTGTGGCTTGTAGGTTATGATTTATGTTGCCATCGAAGTTCCAAGTTGCTGTAGCTGCATTCCAGTGGTCCAGATTTATAGCTTAAAGTTGTAGGCTATACTGCAAATGAAGTTCCACGTACCTAATGTTGCCTTCCTTCATCCAGTGCTCCAATTTGTACCAGCCGTTGTGCCCGTCTCCCCACGCGAAAAATTTTGGTATGGTAATCTAGTGTGCCACCTATTCTCTCTCCGCTAACTAATTAATGCTATGGGATGTCCCGAGATATTTTTCGAGCCTAAGAACGTTGGGCCTGCCACATTGTAAGGGGTTAATCACGTTGGCGCCACATTGTAAGGGTTTTGGGGGTTAATCACGTAGAAAGGGGGTTTTGTAGGTTATTGGAAGAGGTTCGTGGTTGTACGTCTAAGTACAGTGAGGGCGGCCATTTTACCTGCTGTTCCTCCTCGTTCGATGCCGTGTTGCCAGATCTCTCAGGCTTCTGGTTTCCTGAAATGGCTATGTAGGGTGGCAAAAGGATATCTATGGTAGAGCAATGAGAAACTTTATCTTAGGGGATTAATTAGTCAGCATTTATTACTATAGTTTACAACTGTGAGCTATTACAAAAGTATCTTACTATGGAGCTTGGGTTGGAGAGAGAAGTTCTACTGATATTTAAGGCCTTGTGTAAACGCGCCTATTCTGGTTAGCACACACTAGAATTTACCAACCTGATATTAATTAAAGGTTATTAACCATGATGTCCGTGGGCGATCCTGGGCTTCCTTCTAGGCTGTAGATTATTTGCGCCATGCGCTTAGAAATACTTGTCGAGCATGGACCGAATTACCGGCGTCCATTACTGAGTAGCCTGCACGACCTGTACGTATCAGTGTATAAGCGGATCAGACCGTGTGAGGCACGCGCTAGGCCTTATATACACCTAGTAGCTTCTCTCCCACTCCAGCCGATATAGTACTCTTCACTACAAATGCCTCACCCCTCTGCTGTCGTCAGTGATGCTATCTCTACTGTGATTGGCTCTCACTGACGTCAGCCTAGTATGGGTAGTGCTGTACATGATTATTGCAGCTGCGGGGAATTGATGATTCATAGGGTTTATCCCATAAAGTTAGTTTGACTGAGTCCTTATCGATGGGTAAAATCTCCCGCGAAATAGACAAAGGAAAAGTTATTAAATTAATAACTTTTGTCGTATTTATTGGATTAAAATATGGTTAACATATTTTAATTCCTTGTTATTTCCTGCATATTTTAATATATGGATATGCTGTAGTTCTTCATTATTGTGACTTTTCTGTATTTTACTTATTTCTTGTATACTACTTTGCTTATGGCAGTGATGTCTTTGTTGGTTGTCTGAATGACGTTAACGTCTGCTACACATGCAATATCAGCTCCCCTCACCCCCGCATTTTTTGGGCTCAAGATAAAGTGTGAGCATAATATCAGTTCCTCTTGTCATGATTCTTGGGGTAGGGTCTACCTAATTCCCTTTTCTTTTATGACTGTCTGAAAGGGTTTGCACCTCTGTCATTGAGTGGAATAATCCAATAAATTATGCAATCCCCTTCATGGTGAAATGAGGAATCAACAATTTGGTTTAAATACTATTTATTGATTCTAATGGCTTGCAGTCTGTTTAAGTTGAAATTGGAAAACACTAATCACTGAACAACATAATTTAAATAACTGAACAAAAAATAAAATAAAAATAATACAATTGTTGAACCTTGATTGTTGATAATGTTCAAATATTCTTAGGCCTACTGTATCTTGAAGTTGAGGTTAGTGATATGGTAATTTCTTGCAGTCAGTCAGTAATTTAGTGAGCACTTGCAGTAATGTTTGTAGAAATGTTTGTGGAATAATGGTGATAAGAATCGAGTAATTTTTAATAAGTCACTGTGGGATGTGTGTATATAAAGTGTCACTGTGTTAAAGTGATGATAGGTGATTTTTAGGTTATGTATGAATTTGTGACTGTCAATAAGCTGATCTGAAAATATATTGAATGTAATTCAAATCCAGTTTAAGGGTTATGTAATGCTTAAGTTGGAGTCACAAATCACTGAAGTAAACTGGATGATGAAGAAATGGTTTGTGACCGACAGGCCATTTGTTACTACAGTGAGTCCCACACAAGAGTTGGCCAATGACACGGGTTTCTGCATTGCGGCGGGCACAGCTCCAACTCCCGAGCGATCGGGTGAAATATCTATGCAAATAAGCTGCGATCGGTGTAATGATTCAGGTTCTCTCAGTTACAGTTGGAATTACAATGGAAATAACCACGTACCTCATCATAAGAGATGTTGGAAATGTCTTCCTCTTGCATCCACACAACACTGGCACTTTTTAGAAAATTTTCTTTTATGCTCATAAGTTCAGCTTCCGAGACAGAGTTAATTGTCTCTTGTGATATTGTCTTTAAGTTCTTCTAACAGTATGTGACTATTATTTATGGGGAAACTTGAAAAATAAAGTGTATAGGTCACTTTCCCACACATTAGAAGAACTTAAAGACAACATCACAAGAGAAATGAACTTTATCTCGGAAGCTAAACTTATGCGCGTGAAACAAAATTTTCTAAAAAGGTGCCAGTGTTGTGTGTATGCAAGAGGAGGACATTTCCAACATATCTTGTGATGAGGTACATGGTTATTTTCATTGAATTCCAACTGTAACTGTGAGAACCTGAACCATTACACTGATCGTGGCTTTATTTGCAAAGATATTTCACCCGATCGCCGGGGAGTTGGAGCTGTGCCCGCCGCAACACAGAAACCTGCATCATTGGCCAACTCTTGTGTGGGACTCACTGTATAATCACATACCGGTATGTTAATTGAAGAACTTGACAATTATGTTATTTGCGTGTCTATACACTGTGCTGCACATATTCACGGTTGAATATGATGTGCGTTACTAATAAAACTGCATTGTGACAAAGAGAGTGTAATGGGCTACCACGCGGATGTCAAAATTACATGTGTTGATTGAAAAACAGTGTGTCCAACAGTCCTTTTTTTACATAATGTATTCAATTTATATACATTTAGCCTATCAAGAGGCCATTAAAAAAACAAGCTTTTTCCTTTTTTTTAACATGTCTAAATACAGATTTAAGCTGAAAACATGCTAAGTTTTGTATTCTTATGTTATTGTATAAGGTATACAATCAATTATAAATGTAGAAAATAAACTTATAAAAATAAAAAGTAAAGAATTAAAACCGTGGGAGGAACGGAATGGCTATGAGGGGTGAAGAGGAGTCCATTTTGAAAAAAAGAATATACTATTTCCTTTATTTAATAGATAATACGTTAAAAAAATTAAATTTGAGCTGAACTTTTCCTCCAAAGAACTCTGCAGGTTTTCAGATTGTTCAGACTCTTATTCAAGGCCAGTTTTCAGTTGCTACAGATGAAAGCAGTGATAAAAACAAACTCCAAACTTAATAACAATATGGTTATTAACGGTATATTAGTATAATGTGTTGTATTTAGCTTCACCCATACCCCCCTTTTCGGTTTGTCTGTTCTTTATTTTAAAACTTTTCAGTTGGACACACTGGAAAAACTTGGAGGTTATGTTCTGTGCTTGCCTGTACACTGTGCCGCACATGTTCACGGTTGAATTTGATGTTACTGATGAAACTGCACTGTGACAAAGAAAATGAGAGGCCTAGAAAAGCTGCATATATGGTCGCAGAGGAATGAACTAGAGATAAACACTAGTAAAACAAAAATAATGAAATTTAGGAGAGGAGGAAATGTCAGCAAAGCAGATACTTTTATTTGTGGCAAAGACCAACTGGAACTGGTTAACTCCTACAAGTAACCGGCAAAACCTTCACAAAGCATATAGAGGAAAGGTGCACGGCAGCAATCAAGTCTATGTTTGAAATAAAGAACTTGGAAAAACTGTCAGTAAGAACAGCTCTACGACTCTTCCATATCAAGATCGCCCCCATAGCATGCTACGCAATCCCACAGATATGGTCCTATCTCACACCTGCAAATATGAGGAGACTGGAAACAGTAAAAGCTACTTATATAAGAAGAGTTCTCCGACTATCCAAAACAACCCGGATTAGAATAGCATATATCCTGGCCAACACAGACTACTTTATTAGAGAAATAAGAGTGAAAAATAGACTACCCAGGACACCTGTATACGATTCACACATTAGGGAACGGGAGCAAAAAGCAGCAAATGTCGAGCAGGAATTCTATACAACGCCTGCCATGATCACAGAAGAATGGAAGGAACCCAATTTTGATCTCCGGCACATATACACGAGAGTGGCTGCGCATGGATTTCATCACCGACTATGTGACCAAAGAGGATATCACCAAGTATCTGAGATGTGCAAGTGTGTGCTGTGCGGACAATTTTGTCCACAATACCATATCCTAGACTGTACAGAGAGGACTGAATCCCTAAGATACTATGCTAACGATGACAATTTTAAAATCTGAATGTATTACTTATATTATTACATACACATTGTGTTCAATAAATTAAATATAAAAGAAAATGTAATGGGCCACCACACAGAGGTCAATTGGCAGTCTTCACCCCGCAGGCAAAATAGGTAGACTTGAATGCTTGAGGATACAAATTCCTTTTTATTTCAGGAGTAATTGGGTCTTAATAAATTGCATATGCTAAAATTGCATCATAACCAAATTACGTAACCTAAAATTTGATTGGTTAAGAAGTGTTAATGACGGCATCGATAGTCAATGGAGGGTGATCATGACAACATGGTAGAATGGCCATGCTTTCTACAGCCAAAAGTTACTAAAAATTCAAACATTTAAATTTTACTTTTTAAAACAAACACTTGCTAAGTTTAAATAATGCAATATAAGATAGGGGTAAGAGGAAAAATGTTACGAATCACAAGATACGAAATTTCATCGAGTATTCTGTGTGATATTTGGAAATTTTCATCTAGGCCTAAGTAAAACACGCTTTTAAATAATTACACTAGTCAACAAATTTAAACTTTTTTCTGCATCTGGTTTGTAAATGGGTGGATTTAGCTAATTTTGGGGTGCTGAATTCACTGGTAAAATCAGTTTTTCTCTGTTATGTCACATTTCCTAGATACACTGCATAATCTAAAACAGTATTGGTGAACATTGACATAATTTAAAGCAAACAAGAAGTACATATGCAGAACTTCAGAACTCAATTCTGTTTTATATGTATATACGGTTATTACGCCAATAGAAGGTCTAAATGAGTTCACAACATGTTTTCAACTTTAATCTTCTTTGGTATTCGAAAAATGTGACAACAATACCCTTTTTTGTTTGCCATTTCATCACTCTTCCTAACAAGACCCCAGCAGTAGTTGCCAATCATCGAAGGGTTCCAGTGACCTTGATAACAGTGTACCATTGTACGGATGTCTTGCTGAAAGCATTGACCCTTCATAGCTGACTGCTCCCAAATTATCCGAAAAGAAATCAAGGTGGGAATGTAGCCTAAAAAGTGAATTTTAAGTGTCATTCTACACCCCATGTTCTTGTAGCTGGCTAACACATCTTTCACATTGGAAGCATAGTTATCATCTCTTCTGTTGCCCAAATATCCCTTCAGAATTGCTTAGTAAGAGGACCAAGAAGCTAATTCAATATTTGTGAGTTTGGTATTGAAAGTTGAATCTTCCATCAATTTTCTTATTGGTGGTCCAACAATTATACCTTCTGTCAACTTAGGAAACTTTTTCTTCAGATGATTAATGGCCCAAACTCCTTTATCCACAGCTTTAACAAAGTTCTTCATTAGGCCCAACTTGAGATGAAGAGAAGAGAAAATGATTTTATCGGGCTCAACCAATGGAGTTTTTTTCACATTTTCCTTTCCAGTAACATGATTTCCTTATGGGCCATTCTTTCACTGTATAGTGGTTCTTGGTGTCACAGCTGTCCCATAGGCACAAAAAACAGCAGTATCCATGTCTACTGGCAAAATAAACTGTAAACAATAAAAAAACCTGAAAAACTCAAAAATCTTACGTGCTAGAACATTTTGAAAGGTAGATTCATATTCTACACACAAAAATACATTCTAATTGATACATCACATCCCAGGTGCAAAATGGCTGTTACTAGTGTTACTGGATGAGTGAATGAAAGATGTTGCATTCATGTACCGAAGTGTCTACAATATTCAAGTGTTCAAATCCATATTCAGATCTTGAATACCATATCGCAAATGAGCATAATCAAGAATTTAATGAAATTTAGTAATGCTAGTGATTTTAGTAAGATTCTGAAACAGCTGGCAGCACTGTGTTGCTTGATTCAACTTAACAAGTGAATGTCATTAATGATACAATATAGCATAACACTACGCAAATTTGAATAATTAATATTTTGTAAGCAATATAATATACATCTACATGACACTACTCATTAATCCTTTCAATAAAACAAAAAATACAGATATATGAGGTAATACAAATTAAACATATTGTGACGGAACACTGTTATTTGAACTGAAGCCAGTTTCCTAGCAGCTTCTTCTAACATTTCTTTAATTGTTTTTGGGATGTTCTGAGAGATAACCTCAGTTACCAAGTTTAACTTTTGTCTCTTGTGCTATTCTTGTAAGTTGAGGCTTACACTCTTCACAAAGTCAAGTTATCTTACGGTTTTTTCTCTTGATTATATCATATCCCCCTCCTATCTTACCACTACACCTCTGATGCTGCCATCTGTCACAGCTTTCACATTTTATAGCATTACTATTTCCTGCAGATGTTGCAGTGCTCTTTGCTTTCATTCTCTATCACTCCAATTTCTGTACTCTCCTTATCACTCATCATCCTGACACTAATTAATTTGATGTTACATGTCTGTGAGACTCTTCCTGTCTGTCATTTGTTTTGCGAGTTGTTATGTGATATTAAAGAAAGCCTTGTACTGCTGATGCCTTAATGAGTCTTCATCTACAATTGAGGCGGTCGACGTAAAAAGGGCACATAGGTGAAACCCCATTTTTGAGAAAAAAGGAAATGAAATATTTGTCTTAGTTTTTCTTTGGTGTTTTTGTATTTTTCTTACTGTACTGTTTGTTATTATTTAGAATATTTAATCCAGGTATGAATAGAATTCATTTAAAATGACATAAATAGCTCACAAATTAAATAAATTATAAATTTGAAATCAATATTATGAGCCCTTTTTACGCAGATGAAATTTTTGGTGGTAAAATTCACAAAATTAGACTTAAATACAGTGTTTAAGTTAAATTTAATCCAACTTTAATACATTAGTTTGCGATTATGAAAAAATAAAGTGGCTACAAATCAGTTTAGGCTAGCGCACAGAGTACTGAAACTTTGTTTTATAGTAGTCTGCTCAAAACAAGTTTTGTACTTCATTTCCAAATGCCTACTAGTTTTTTTTAATATTTTAAACATCTCATACAATTTTTAATATTTAGCATGTGGTTGTCGAAGTAAATTAAATTACTTCTTTCTGCAGTAGTGACTTTCTTAATGTGGTATTGTACTTAGATGTTCACCCATTAAAGTGATTACATCACTCGACACATTTCTTGATCGGGTTGAGTGAGAGCCTCTTTTCTCTTCAAAAGACTCATTTAGTAAGAACTTATTTTAAATTATGCGGAGGCGTTTTACAGATACTTGAAATAAGATCCAAATGCATGCCTTTTAGTTGCTCCCACAGCTACATGTATGACCAAGTGTGTTCTCTTGGTTTCTTGGGGTTGAGTATTTTTTCTTGACCTGAGGGACAAATACCATACACCTTGCTAAGAAGGAATCCTGTAGGCTTTTTGGTTGTCCACTATCAAATGAGCGAAACAATTGCAACTGTTCCTCTTGTGGTACTTTCTCATAACACAGCTGTATGTACAGCTAACTTTAAACAGTTGTAACAACCTCAATTTTCAACATATCTCGCTGATTCTTTCACCATTATTGACTAGAGAAAATGGCGAACAAATCTATGCATTCTGCGTAAAAAGGGCCCATAGCTCTATGTGCCCTTTTTACGTTGACTGCCTCAATTCACTAAAGCTTGATGAATCTAATATAAAACTAGTGCTGTAGCTATCTACTTCCTGTCATTTAGGCACTTTCAGTTCCACATAGCAGCACCCATCAACATGCTACTGCTACCAACTGTGACATTTATTTCTAATCCAATTAGTTTGCTTTTTATATTTAAATCATACAACCTGCTCAGTAGTGTTTTCCAATAAAATGAGTATTGTTAGCAAAACACAAATTATATGTTTTTTGTGCCAAAAATATTGATACCCTTGTCAATATGAGTCTAGATTCCATCTGTATTATTTGTTTTCATTGCTTCAAGTATTTTCCCATGTTAAGTGGAAGTTGCATCATGCAAAACATTAACTTAATAGAATATGGTTGGCATTTATATACAATAACAAAATTTTCCATTATCCCACCTGCAGTAGGAAGTGACTTAGCTGTGTTACCTAAGCCCCTTGTGACTTCACTTCCATCTATTCACAAACATAAATCTAATGCAACCTATTGGTGTTATCTGGATAATTTGTATGCATGAGATAAAGGTAAATGGTAAATATTCTTTAAATTTTGTGAATTAAATGTTGTCCCATTTTTTTCCTTAATTGTTCCAGGTTTATTTATTGTAAAAAGGCCTTATTAATAACTGAAAACATAATGGGAGCTCATTGCACCACTTTACAATATCATATGTATCAGAGACCACCCCTACATTACATGTATTTTAATATCAATTTTCTTTTTCTTTACAGACTTGTTTCACATTCAAACAGTCATTGGGAGTAATAGGTGGAAAGCCAAATCATGCTTTATACTTCATTGGTTGTGTAGGTAAGGATAGTCAACTTATTTGTTATGAGATGTATATTCATAGAACAAAAAGTATTGTTCTGTTGAACATTACATGATAATATTTTAGGAGAAAGTACCTCTGACACTGAGACTCGAATTCATGATCTTTGGCTCTCCCAACTGAGCTTGCCAGAGTTCATAACTTAAATTGTTTTATATTGACTGAAACTTTCTGGAGCACAAGTAATATAGGTGTAATAATTAATTATATCTACCGTCTGTGTAATATTTTAAATGATAACCTGAAAGAATTTTGCAGTATATTCCTGCAATATAAGAAGGATGTATGTGAATGGTTGCCATGTCATCTGAGAGAGTTTCCCCTACTCACACCACTTGCTAACCAATGTCTTCTGGCCGCTGCAGCTTAGTGAACCGTCAGCCTCAAAAGTATTGTTCGATCACTTTTAAACATAAAAACTGGAGCAAAGAATTAGTCTGAAGACAAAACTATTTTGATTTGACAATATAATCTTCTTCAGGAACTGATTCTAGCTCACTAGTTAATCACATTCTAAACCATGAACTTAATATTTTTCACGAGTTCTTCAATTGGTGTCTGGATTTTCACTCAGAAAAGTATTTGAAAATTTGTTCAGTTAGTGGACAATTTGAATTTATAAAGATAATGCATAGGTGTGCATGCTCCTGAAGAGGGTAAAAAAGATGTTACAAAAATATTTTATAATGAACTGCAAAATGAGGTCGCCAAAATAAACAAAACAGACCATGTTATACATAAAGTGATAGTAATTGCTATCCGGGTTGGGCCGCATCGAGTTTTTAGAGTTTTCTGACGTTTCGGACATCATATCGTGTCCTTCCGCTGAGAAAGATTCGCAATAAAAATAAGTGCCTGTGGAAAGTGAACAGTCGTAGTTGTCATGACGTCAGTTTTAAAGTTTTAATTGTTTCACGCCAGATGTCACTGATGGGTATAAGATCAGTGACATCTGGCGTGAAACAATTAAAACTTTAAAACTGACGTCATGACAACTACGACTTTTTACTCTCCACAGGCACTTATTTTTATTGCGAATCTTTCTCAGAGGAAGGACACGATATGATGTCCGAAACGTCAGAAAACTCTAAAAACTCGATGCGGCCCAACCCGGATAGCAATTACTATCACTTTATGTATAACATCGGCCGTGGAAGCCTGCGAACGAATTTAAGACCATGTTATAATAAGCGTGGACTTAAATGCAAGGGTTGGGAATCAGCCTATATCTGGGATAGTTGGCATTTTCGGAGAACATATTGTAAATGACAATGGACAAGAATTAAGACAGTTCACTACGTTTAATAATTTGAAAATAACAAATACATTTTTCAGGAAGAAAGACAGTCATAAGCATACTTGGGGTGGTAGAGGTTGCAGGTCACTTATAGACTGTATTATTGTAAATGAGAAATTAAAAAATCAAATTCAAGATGAGAGGGTACACAGAGGAAGTGATATCTACTCAGATCATTATTTGGTTGTTGGAACAATTATCTTATTTTCGAAGTAGAAGAAAATGAATTCTGTTACCCGGAAATCAACTCAAGAAGTTTACAAAGTATATTTGCTTCAAAAAGAGAGTATAAAATACTTGTACCAAAAACGTTTAGAAGAATATCTAATGAAGTTACCAACACACAGTAACAATATAAAGGAATGCATAAAGAAGGCAGCAAATGAAATAGTAGGGAAGAAAAAGAAGTTAAGGAAAAGGAAAAGGAAAAATCCGAAGAAACTAGAGAAGAATATAAACGAAAACCAGAGGCGGTTTCTGAGTATTCACCCTAGAGCCAGTGCACACCCATTTAAATTTTATAACGAAGTAGTAAAAAACATGTCACTGTAGTATCATCAAGCGTCAATAAAATTTCATTAAATCACATGGTTTTCATATTCAAATGTACCGCCATTCTCCAGTTGTAGAGCTGTAGCCAGAGTTATGGTAGGTTGCCGGGGAGTGAAGTAAGGGGTTGACTGTTTAGAATAGCGGAGCCACATGATGTATTGGCTTAAAGAATTGCGCATGCGTGGTTTCGCTTTCCCGAGCTGCTTCTCACGTTTGTTCTCACAAGTTGGCAGGCGATATCACGGCAGCCTAGATAGCAAGGTATGTCAGTTTTTGAGTCATAGTTGCTAGAATCATTTTGCCATGTGTAATGGAAAGGTAAAATAAGTTTTATACGTATAATATTTAATATTCTTTATTATTAAGGGACAAGCTACTTATTATTTAAAAGAAGGATCAGTCTTGGAACTCAACATCGAACTCTTAGAATAATAATTTCTCTCCTCAACAAAGAGAAAGTTATTTCGACTTGGCGCAGAGCTTTAAAATTCACAGGACGGCCAACAAAATTTTATGAAAATTTTTTCAATATATTCAGAATGTTTTAATTGAAATATCATTGCTTTAAAATAAATTTATACTTTGTTGCTTATTCAGTTTCTTTGTAATTGTAATTTGGGATAGATTGCACTACTAAAACAATGGTGGATTTTAAAAGAAAAAATATGATTTTCCATTCTTGACGAGAAGTTGATGATCTTGGTCGTAGCAGTTGGTAGGACGTTTGAGTTTATATTGTGGCATTTGAGTGAGTGTTAATTACAGGCTTTTTGATAATTAATAATAATAATAATGAATACTGTTCAGGAGTTAAAAAACCTTGACTTCTCTCAACTTTCACTTCTAGAAAAACTGGCCATAAAAGAAAAAGGAAGACCAATTCCAACAGACATTAATTTAGTGCTAACGACCATGTGTAAAGGAAAGGCCAGGAATCACACATTTAATACTGAAGTGTATACTAAATACGGGTGGGCTAGTGGCTGTGAAATAACTAATAGGATATATTGTTTCCCATGTCTTTTATTTTCACATAACAAAGACAAAGTGGTAATACGTGGACCAAAGCCGGCTTTTGTGATTTAGGCCATTTAAAACAAAAAATGGACAAACATAAACAGTCAAAAAGGCACATGAATGCTGAATTGGAATTTCAAGTACTGGGAAAATACGAGATCAGGCAGCAGCTTGATTGTGCATTCAGGAGGAATATCGAACTAGAAAATATTGAGGTATCAAAGAACCGACACGTTTTGTCACAGGTAATTGAATGCATCAATTTCTGTGTAATTTTTTAGCTAGCCTTGAGAAGACACAATGAGAAAGATGATTTTTTAAACCCCGGTGTTTTTAGAGGTCTGATAGATTTTACCTCAGAATTAGACACACTGTTGAAAAATCATCTAAAAAAGGCAACATTATTTAAGGGATTGCCTAAGGAAATTCAGAATGACATCCTACAATGTATGCCAAGAAGAAATCAAAGCTGAAATCAAAGAAGCAGAATTCCTCTCCATAATGGCTGATGAAACATCACCTGTTGAGAGGTTTTGGGCTTTCAAAAATCCTAGCGGTCATGATGCACAGGCGTTGACTACAGAAGTAAAGAAGTGATATCAGATAAGATTAAAGTCATATCACAGAGCTATGATGAAGCAAATGTAATGAGTGGAACACACTCAGGTGTCCAGGAGATTGTCAAACAGGAATATCCATATGCTCATTACATACATTGATATGCTCACAAACTTAATTTAATAAAGGCACAAGCTACCAGCCAAAACACTCAAGTTCGTATATTTTTTGCAGATATCACTGAGATATCAAATTTTTTTGCCAACTCAGCTCAAAGAGTTCACATTCTGGATGAAGTCGTGGGAAGAAGAATACCTTAATCTTCAAAATCTACATCTACATCTAAATCTAAATCTATTGGGCCATTCAGATAGAAACTTAACCGTAAACGTAAGAACGTAAACTTAAACGCACACTTTAGCACGGCACTGAGCATTCGCAATGAAAACTTAAACGTAGGTAACAACCAATCACAAACGAGAACGTGAACAGCTGATAAAAATGGCCGCAGAAGACGAAAATACTTTCATGTTTCTACAGTGCCTTATTTTTTACTCGTGGCCGGGCGGTCGGCTGGAAGTAGCTGCGAGGGCACAGTGCTTCTCACCGTTCCTGGCTCCCGCCTTTCTCCCCGTCAGTGTATGTGCGGTCGTTGCTAGCGGAGGTTCTTGTTTTGTTCTTTGTGGTTAAATTGTGATAGTTCTGTTATAATGCCAAGAAGTGTGTATACTTTAGCACACCGCATATTCATGTATGATTCCTATGTGAAAACAGAGTCCTGTAGAGAAGTGACACGGCTATTTGTAGACAGATTCCCTGGCATCCCTGTGCCTCACAGAGAGACAGTTCGTAAACTTGTAAACAGATTCAGAGAAACGGGTTCTGTTCTTGATAAGAAACCCCAAAAAACTCGCCGTGTGCTTACAGAGGAAAAACTCGATGAGATAGGACAAAAGTTAGAACGTAGCCCAAGAAAATCTCTGAGTAGGTTGTCACAGGAAACGGGAGTTTCACAATTCTCGGCTTGGAAAGCCACTAAACTTATGAAATTAAAACCATATAAGATAACCGTAGTTCAGGAACTGCAACCACGTGATACTGTGAGTAGAGTAAATTTCTGCAATTGGGTGTTGGGTAAAGTTAATGACGGCTCCATGGACCCAAAGTTAATTTTTTTCACAGACGAAGCATGGTTTCATTTACATGGTCATGTTTCGACACAAAACAACAGATACTGGAGTACAGAAAAACCCGATATTGTACACGAAATGCCATTGCATGACCAGAAGATTGGTGTTTGGTGTGCTGTGAATGCGTACCGAATTATAGGGCCTATATTCTTTGAAGAAACAGTTAATGGACAGAGGTACAGGGATACAATAATCAAACCATTCCTGGAATATTTGTGTGACATTGAGTGCACACAGGCATATTTTCAACAAGACTCTGCTACAGCACATACAGCTGATCTCTCGTTGCAATTAATTAAGGAAATTTTTGAAGATAGGGTAATCAGCAAAGGACTATGGCCACCGCGCTCCCCAGACCTTACGGTATGCGATTTTTATTTATGGGGGAACTTAAAAAATAAAGTGTATCGGAACAACCCGCATACGTTGGAAGAACTGAAAGACAATATCAGAAGAGAAATTACTTCAATTTCAGAGGAAGAATTAATGCGTGTTAATGGAAATTTTCTTCAAAGGTGTGAGAAATGCGTGGCAGCACAAGGACATCATTTCCAACACCTTCTGTGACAAAGGCAGCACATGTACTGGCGCGGAGAAAGGCGGGAGCCAGGAACGGTGAGTCACGCTGTGCCCTCGCAGCTACTTCTAGCCGACCGCCCGGCCACGAGTAAAAAATAAGGCACTGTATTAAACATGCATTCATTCATTTTTATTGTCATTAGATCAAAATATATAGTTGTAATAGACATTGTCCAAAGAATATACAAAACTATTTATATAATAAAAATAATACTATAAAATTAGAGCCTTAAATCATTCATGTCAGACATTTCATACTCGTCGATACTGTAAAAACATTTAAGTAGTTTTTAACCAATTTTTTATAACTATTTTAAAACGATTAAGTGTAGCAGTTCTAGCACTAAGTGGCAGCTTATTAAAAAGCTTAGCACTTAAATATTTAAAACTGTTTTGGGTTTTACTTAACCTAGCAAAATTTATATTTATATGATCCCTATACCTAGTATCATGGTCATGATCATGGAAATCCAGTGTGTAGGCCATTAAAAATTTACATCATACAACCGTATGCAGACATATAAAAATTAACAGAATATTATATGTGCTGTATTTACTACTGTAGTTAATTTCTTGGGGAACTATTGTTCATATATTTTCCTTCAATGCCGCATCTTTATATAATGGATGCCATTTATCATAATGACGGGTTTCTCATTCATAGACGCCATCTCTTGGCTACTTCCACTTCCGTCTACTGTTCTGTTCTCTGATTGGTTGTATTGTTATTTTTCGCATAAACATAACGTAGAAGCTTGGTGTTTGCAAGCTTCTACGTTACGTTTAATTTTACGTTTAAGTTACACGTTTACGTGATGCATTGTGAATGGTGACATTGAAAAACATGGCCACAAGCTTCTATGTTTACGTTACGTTTACGGTTAATTTTCTATCTGAATGGGCCATAAATCTACAAACAGATTCTCAATTCATAACAAATAGCCTTCCTGCCAAGATGGTGCAACAGGCTGCATGTGTAGACAAAGATAGGTTGCCATACTTACAATCACTCAATATAGTGGAAAATTATATGCACTTGAAGAATTAATAAAACTGAATTGAACATGATAATATTTGTAGCTTAAATTGAAGAACTGAGCTGTGTTACCATATAAACCAGGCTTGCACAATCACCTTACTAACAAAGACTTTATCAGGTCTGCTTAACTCAGCGAATTATTAAGTTACGCTTTTCAAACTTGTTCACAGTGATGGTGGTAAGTAGTATGCAGGCATTTGAAAGAGATATTGTGACAATTAATCTGAAAACGGTGAGAAAACTTAATATTAGCTGGAGTGGATTACACACATCCGAGCAATTCTGCGCCAAGCTAGTACTGACTTGAAGTGCTGCTGTGGGCCTCGTTCCGGAATTCCCGCACATTTCAATGATGGCTTCTCAAAAGAAGGCTTCTCAAAGATTAAAACAAAAGAGGAGGCTATGGCAGGCACTTCAAATAATTTAAATTAATTAAATATTAAACAGTAGTTGGGCCTGCTCCAACAATGCCTTTCAGTGAAGGAAAGGCCAAATAAAAATAACATTACTAAAACACAAAGCTTATGCAATGAGCAGAATGAGGACACTGACAAATTGGGTTAAGCAAAGGATTTTTGGCATATATGTGAGTATAACCAAAATCATACTTTCTTATACAAGGTGTGTTAGAAAAGTATCTCACCTTTGGCCGGGGGAAGAAGAAGAAAAGAAAGAAAGAAAAAAAAAACTGGCATACCTGGAGAATTGGAAACCTCAAAGTAGTCTCCTTGGGACTCCACACACTTCTCCCAGTGGTGCCGCCACTGTTGGAAGTATTCCAAGAAAGCCTCTTTCTGAATGGAGTTTAGCTTGGCTGTCATTGCAGCCATAATGTCCTCTCTTGTCTGAAATCGCGTTCCAATGGCCTCTTGAGTTTGGGGAACAGCCAGAAGTCGCAGGGGGTCATATCAGGAGAGTAAGGAGCCTATTGAACCACAGGAGTCTTGTTCTTTGCCAAAAAAGTCTGAATCAGGTGTGAGGAATGTGCTGGAGCATTGTCATGATGGAGGTGCCAATTTCCTGTTGACCACAACTCCAGTCTCTTGCACTGCACAGCATCATGTAGGCGACAGAGGACATCCCTGTAGTACTCTTTAGTGATTGTTTGACCCTGTGGCACATACTTTTGGTGTACCACACCATGGGAGTTAAAGAAAGCAGTCAGCATCACTTTGACGTTGCTGCGAACTTGGCGGGCCTTCTTTGGTCTTGATGATGTGGAATGCTTCCACTGTGATGACTGGGATTTGGTTTCTGGGTCGTACCCATACACCCAGGACTCGTCACCAGTGATTATGGTGTTCATGAAGTTGGGGTCACTGTTTGTGGATTCCAGCATGTCCTGTGAGACTTCAAGATGAAGTTGCTTTTGCTCTGCCGTCAGCAGCTTTGGCACGAATTTCACCGCCACTCTCTTCATGGCTAAATCCTCGGTCATTAATGGAATGTGCCAAGTAAGTGCTGATGCCCACCTCTTCTGCAGTTTCTCGGATACTCATATGATGGTCCTGCACCACCACAGTATTCACTTTGGCAATCACCTGGTCATTTCGGCATGTTGATGGCCGATCGGAGCATGGCTCGCTCTCCACAGATGTGCAGCCGTCTGTATACCAGTTGTACCACTCCTTAATCAGTCGTCACAGAAAGCCATCTGAATTTTCTGAATTGTTTTCACCTGACTGTAGCCCAGTTTCAGGCAAAATTTTATGTAATAACGCTGCTCCAGTCATTTCATCATTTTCTCCCTTGCAATGAAAAACTGACGAGAGCACTACACACTACCTCACTCAAATGCTGCTTGCCAGCAACAGATGCTATCGACAGGCGGGGAAAAAATTCATGCATGTGCATGAAGGTTCAAGGTCGGCATATGCAAGCGTGCTTGATTCAAATCCATCAGGTTTTCGCAACAACAAAAAAATCAGATTTTCTAACAGACCTCGTATAAACATTTTTCAGTGCTCCTAGGATTTTTTTTTTGTGCATTTCTGTGAATTAGCCCTTCTAGAATAAAATCCACAAGCCACCATTGTTCAATTGCTACTTGAATAAATCTCAGTGTATGTGTGCTAACTAGCCTAAGCAACATTTAAGGATACTCATCCTTTTTTGATCCTTTAATTGCTGTATATGCATCTATCAAGAATATTGTAATTCAAATAATGGTACTTATTAGAGTTGAACAGTTGTATCGGTTTGAGGAATTCTGACAGGGTCACATAATTCAAGGCTAACATTAAAGAACACAGATTGGTCTAACATGATATCTTAATCTCTTGCATTTAAAAAACTTGCAGAATACTAACTTAAAAATTCGCCGGTGACTCATGCTGTAGCGCGTGAGCCTGGCATGCTTGTGGTCCTGAGTTCAAATCTCGGGGCCGGCGGGTGTGTCATTCGTGGTGGACGAAGCCGTGCCTTGGGGGGTTTTTCTCGGGGTTCTCCCGTTTCCCCCTTTCATTCCACCAACACTCTCCACTTCATCTCACCTTTCCCCCTTTTCATCCTCATCCCGTTTCCACTTCTGGCATCGGGTCTGCTTCGGCAGTCAGAGCCCTTTGGGGGCCTCTCCCGTTCTCCCCGCTGCTTGTAGTCAAGAGGTTGTTGGTGGTGTGTGTCACGAACCTGTCGGGGCTCCCGGTTGGAGGTACCGCAGGGGGTGGCATGGTACTAGGCTTGTTGGATGTAGGGGAGTTCCGTGGGGGCCCACGGGGGGCTTTGCGAGTCTGGGGCGGCCTGTGGGCATGCAACTCATCCCATCCCGGAGGTAGGTACAGTAAGTCGGCAACGGCTGCGGTGCTTAGGGGCGTTCCCACCCCGCCTCCCCGCCTTAAGGGGCACAAAATAGAATAGAATAGAATAGAACTTAAAAATTCAGGTCACTCTTATCACTGGCCTGCTGAAATCTGTCATTCAGTGATTTATTTATTGACCTTTGAGCAATTTTTGGTTGCCATCAGTCCCATTCATTTTATACAGTAAAGTACAATATTAAATACCAAGTGTCTGGCTTAAACCTAGAATAAAACAAAAATATTTATTCTGAATTGGATTATTTTTACCCATATGTATATTTTTCCTGAAATTCAGAGTCCACGGAGGAGGATATAATAAAAACCTACCATTGCAACAAATAATACTGAAGAATTATAACAAGTGTAGAATTTTATTAATAAATTGTAATACTTGTAACAAGTAACTAGGGGCCAACACATTAAAATAATCATAGCGCCCAATACACAATCAAGCCAGGCAATGAGAAACTTGATATCCTATTTAACTTAGATTGTGGCAGAGAAAACTTATTTTTTAATTAGGATGTTCATCTCTCACATTCCAGCTTTTTGGAGTAGAAAAATGGAATAATATCAGAAAACATTAAATAAATCATGTTAAATAAAAAATGAAAGCGAAAGACAAAATGAAATAAAATCCAATATTGTGTATCATATCCATAATATCAAACTAAAAATAGCCCGAAAGGCAAAACAGAAAATAAATTTAAAAAATAAAGCTAAAGGAATTAAAAAAATATTAACTGAAGAATTAAACTAGAGCCAGGCATACCTTAGGAAACAAGTAGGTTGAAGTTAAATGATGACGAGCCACAAGGTTTGCAGCAACTTACATTCTTACACTGTATACTGTAAAATTTTCCTACATGCCAAAAGACTGAAAGCCTCGGAAAAACCAATGAACAGTATCGGAGTCTAGAACAGAATGACAAACATAGATAGAAGACAGAACAAGGCTCTAAGAAAAATCACGTAACTGGGTACAAAGGTTACAAACTGTCAATTTAATTATGTAAAAACCCCAACTAGAAGCAATCAGAAACTGGAGTGAGAGACTGAAAACAGAGTTAACCACAAATTGTACAGAACAGAACTGCAATTCAGATGTTCAGAAGCAGTTCAACCACCTTGCACACAAAAATTTTTGAACACCCTATATAATTTCATTTTTGTTCTGTAGTTCATTTCGGGTGAAATAATTTTGAATTGCACAGTATTGCTAATATATTAACGTATTAAATTATCCATCACTTGATCACACGAGTACATGGAGAGGTTCACCACATAATAAAAAATTTGATGAAAATCACTTCTTCATAATGAAGGTCCTAGAAGAAGGAAATCATTTATTTTAAACATAAATGAAGCTGCCTGACTCTTCGCAAGTTGCCATAGGACACAGCTTATCAATTCCATCTTACAAGGCAATAATAGCTATTTATGTATGGAGTACACAAAATAAGCCTTTAGCGGATGAATCTAGTATTGCTGGATGAGTCTGCTAAAGTTTTTGCGTACGTGGTGCATACAATATTTTTTTAGTAAAAGCTCTGTAATTTTACTACTATTGAGCTCAGTTTTTAACTCATTTTTAATGATTCTGCATAAAGAAAGGAAAGATATCAGTAGTGCATGTTTATAAACTTCGCTTGCTGTGAATTGTATCTTTTCCTTAAAAAAAAACTTTTAAAGATATCATTAAGATAATGATGTTGATTAATTAAACTAAATATATTTACCTCAGTTGAAATTACATGTCATTTTTATCATATTTTCTACAATGAAACTTATTATGCTTTGTTAAATGAAGCAATCATACAAGAGGCTCATCTGAAGTCGTTTCTTTCAACTAGCAGTGGTGGTCTCGTGGAGTAAAACAATTGCGCAGTAATGCAAACTTCATGCGTTCAAGTCCACCCCAAGTCATAAAATTTATAAAAAGTTCTTATTATTGAAATTATTTCTTAAATTCAAGATTTCTAAATGACAAGGTTTACTATGCTTGTTAATAGACTTTAACATATAAAATTGAACTTAAGGCTCGCGTCCACATGAGAGCTGAGAGTGCGAGAAACTCTCAAGAGTAATCTCAGGTGGTGTGTCCACTAGAGAGGGCTAGTCCAATCCTGAGAGTAAAACTCACGACATAACTCTCTGAACCGTGTCCACTTGAAACAAATATCGCGCGAGTTTTTGTTTTGCATTTAAGGACAAGATGGATGCACAACAACGTGATATTCGTTGTTAATATTCATGTAAGCATTCTATGAGGGCTAGCTGAATGCTTTTAAGTGAATCCATTCATTTAATTATTACGCGTTTAGAAGAATTTGACAATCTAATATTGTCAGGATATCGTCAGAACATCTTGAAGTATTAGTGAATTCTTTAGGCCCACAAATTAATTAGAAAGACATTCAAATCTGATATTAGATTCTTGTTAAATATAAACTAATTGTGCCTCTGTGCTTTTCTGGCATTAATCGTGTGATTTTTAATTTATAGCATGTCAAATCGAGTGGAGTGATCCCATCAAACTGTGAATCTAAACTCCATGCGTTTACGTGGATGGATAGGTCTACTATTTAACCTCTGCGTCCACGAAGACCAAGAGCCAAAACTACTAGAGCAAAAGCATTTTGTGTGTCGCTGTTACATGTGTCTACTTTTATACGCATTAGACTCATGCACGTCATCTTGGTCCCCTCAAAAGAGTACAAAGACAATCACCAAGACTGATTAGGCTACAGGCGCCATGTTTCTAATCTCCAATTTGCAGTATGTGGAATCGTATGTAGTCAAATATTTTATGATTACTGTATGAATATATAAAAGTGTGCACATATATTAAACTTAATATTACATATTATGTATAGGCTCTAAAATCGATAATTATGAAATTTCTTTATATCAGTTTTATCATATGGCTTAGTGGGCGTAATATACACAATATCCACTCTCAGAGAACTCTCAGCTATACGAAACAGATTCATATAGTGCGAGCTGCTCTCGGAGATTGATTGCAAAGGCATGTCCACCTGTGAGTTGACTCTCTGAATGCCACTGAGAGTTTCTCGCACTCTCAGCTCTCAAGTGGACATGAGCCTTTACACTGGGAGACACTGTAGAGGCATCTAGGAGCCACAGTTGGAACTATGTCCACTAGGGGTTACCATGGTGACTTTACTGGATTAGTATGGTAAAATTACTTTACTGGACTAGTACTGTAAAGTGCTACTTTCCGGCATGTTAGCAGTTCAAGAAACAGCCACTTTGTGGAGCGGCCACTAAAAAATTATTAAATACATGGTGTGCGTAAATATAAACAGTTTATCCTTTCTCTTCTAAATAGAAGCTCACAATTACTTTTTAGCGTAAATATTGTGATTCAAAATGGATACTGAATTAACAATGATGCTTTCAGTGAGATGTTTGGTTTCCTCTTTGGTGATCCCTAATTTTTGCAGTTGTTGTGCAACCAAACGATAGATTGTACCTTTGGAACCAAACAGAAGACCATGTACTGAAAAATGAAGCCACCAAATCTTGCATGGTATTTTTCTTTGAAGAATGGAATGCAGCTCTCATAGATGCTCTTTTTCTCTATGTCAACATTTTTGGCTTGATCGTCGTCATTAGATTCATAGCAAATGATTGGATTGAGGATATAAGCTGTTTTTGCTCCTTTCTTGAATGCTATAATATCCATGAAGCGATTAGATCCTAATCCATCTAGAGCATGCACTTCCTCAAAGCATTCATATCCTTGATTGGTCAAGAGGCTGTACAATGAGTGTTTTACCCGATGATGTCTTTGATTAACAAGCAGGGAATTAAATGGATATGATCCAAGTACATGACTCGATGTTTCTGTCTCCTTTACACACCTTCTGCAAAGTGATAATTCATTAATAACCCAATTATTACCAGGGACTCTTCGTAGGTTCTCATAATTAACATTCAATTTCAGCATGGTTGTCCATTCAGATGATATTAGTTGCATCTTTTCCATCATGAAGGATATTCTTTTAAATGTGACACTCCGATACCTTGCCAAGGCATAGATGACCATTCACCAAAAGACTTAAGGTGCATTAACTTACTAAGTTGTCTAGAAATTTTATGGCTATTTGTTATTTCCATTGGCATGTTTAAGTGAGCGACTGTCAGGGAAATGAGCTTGTGAGAAAATGATGATTATCATAACTTATGCTTTTTAATCCTTACAGTAGAAAACATAAAATTAAGGATTCGCTGAAGATCGGAATCGTGTTTTCATTTAAGTGTTTAATTTCTTAGTTTTTCAAAGGTATTGTGTACTGTAATATTTTTATTTCATGTCAGTATATGACAATACAGTGGTACTGTTGCTTCCGTAATTTGATCAGCGATCATATTATCTTATTCTATTTTCCTGATCCCTTTTTACTGTATTTCTATGTTGACCAAAAATTTGCTTATCCGAGGTTCCTGGGGTCTACATTAACTCAGTTAATCAAGACTCTACTGTATCTAGAAATACTGAAAATATTCCTTCTTGTTAACAATCCATTGTTCCAGTCATTTATTACTAACTGCATGAACTAAATTTGTACTGAGGAAAATTTATAGTCTCTAATGTCATAAAACATAAATTTATAGTCTGTGACCATTGTAAATAAGGTGGCCACTTCAATATTAAATTAATAGAATGGAGGACACGTTCATTTTGATTTCTTTAAATATTGTGCGTTTTTATTCTTTCATTCTTTTTTAACCCCTAAGCCCACCTCAAATTACTTCAGACAAAACAGCAGAGATTTCAACATTTTTGAACCTAAGAGGGACTTACAGAACGTAACATAATATTTAAACTCGTTTTCCGTGTATATCCAACGCCACTTATTAACCAGAGAGTATTAAATTATATATTGTGAAATTAATATTGAAGGTGGCCTGGCTCAGTTTGCCATAGCATTCGAGGGGGAGAGGAATGAATGTTGTGGACGAAACACCCTATGCAGGATTTTCTTTGGGCTAGGGAACTCGAATATGAGATCCTTTTTCCCCGGGAAACGCACTTTAGTCGTGAAATGCAATTCATAACTGGGATTTTAGCTTTTTTAATTATCAATCGTTTCATTTCGAATATGTATGCCCATACGGTAAATCAAGATTCATTCTATTCATTTAATTATTTATATTTATTGTGTAAAACAATACAATTAAGAACAAAATTATGTAATTCATGCAACTTATGTAAAAACGATAGAAGTGTTAATAACACAAGTCAACAAAATTTAAAAAGTTTTTTGTATCTGAAATAAAATGTATCAAATCTTATGTAATTTGGCCTCCTAAATTCGAAAATGGCAGTAAAATTTTTGTATTAGTTCTTGTTTAGAAGATATCGGCTATTTAGCCTTCATTGTTGTTCGCGCAAGAAAATATACGTAGTCTTTAGTCACATACCTCATAAACGTGGTCTTTTGGCTTCTCTAGTGTACTTTATCTTAGGAGCATCTCTTACTACAGACCAGCAGTAGTCCGCAATCATAGACGTGTTCCATTTCCCCTGATAACGTCGTTCTAGAGTAGCTCGTCGCTTACTGCTCCAAGATTGTCAGGGAAGAAGACCAGGTGAGAGTGAAGGAATTGCATCTTGAGAGACATGTTGCACCCCATTCTATTATAAGCCATCAACTTATTGTCCACTAATGTTCTGTAATTAGACGCCCTTTTGTTGCCAAGGAAATTAAGTACAACTCTAGTGAACGCTACCCATGCAGTTTTCTCCTTGCCTGTTAGAAGTCCATCGAAATGTTCATGAGCCATTAGTTTAATTATTTGGGGACCTATGAATATTCCCTCTCCGATTTTAGATTCACTTAATCGTGGAAATTTATGAAAGAGATACCTAAATGCTTCTCCGTTTTGATTCATACAATTTACAAGGCTTTTCCTTAGTCCCAACTTAATGTGCAACGCAGGTAATATTATTTCAGTCTTGTCAACCAGTGGTCTGCAAACAATGTTTTTAATACCTGGTTCTAAGTTTAGTCTGAGAGGCCATTGCTTTGTTGCATAGTGTTTGTCCTTTGCACGACTATCCCATTCACATAAAAAGCAACAATATTTCATATAACCCTGTTTCCATTAGTATAGCAAAATTCATATATCGCCCATTTCCATTTAGCCACTCGCGTAGGTTTGTGGAACAAGTACGACAACAAATATGGGGTGCAAATGATTTGTCCTGATCACCAACCTTGCAACCAAAATAAAGAAGATAAGCCTTTTTAACAATAGGAGTTAACCATACCTTTTGCGATTTAAAAGTCATCTCTCCACAGATAAAACAAAAGTTATTTGTGTTGTTAACACACTTACGCGGCATTCTGTGCCTTTCATGCCAATTCTATTACAGAAAGGATAATATATACGCATATTTGTTATTTTATAATTACAGTTATAATCACTCACAATAACAATTAAACCACTCCCTATTTTAATATTAATGAATTTCATTTCCTCTAGTGCTGATAAATATGAGGAATATAAAAGTTTAAGTTTCAGCCTTAAGCACTAGTACATAATAAGAAACCTAACACGATATTGGAGCTGAAGACGTAGAAAGTATATAGATTTATATTTTACTGTTATTTATTGTTTCATAACTGTTTTTGATATACAATATAGTCATAAGGATAAAATTACATTATATCATTGCATATAAAGCTTAGTAGCTTATTTATAACTAATTTTTGTTATGCAATATAGTCGTAAACACGTTACATTTACATTAATACATTACATTAATAATAAATAATATTGTTATACAAGTCTATTGTATTGATATAATATATGAACATAATTTTATCAATATGTCAAGTAATAAAATTTAATATTAAAATCTTACACAATTAGTCACATTTAATTGCAGTCAAGTAATAAAATTTTTTTATATTAAAATCTCACACAATTAGTCACACTTAATTACAGTCAAGTAATAAAATTTTCTATTAAAATCTTACACAATTAGCCACATTTAATTACAGTCTCATCAAAATATGAGTACAGTAAAATACTTAGTTTAAGTTATTTGAAAACTAAGTATTTTACTGTACTCATATTTTGATGAGACTGTAATTAAATGTGGCTAATTGTGTAAGATTTTAATAGAAAATTTTATTACTTGACTGTAATTAAGTGTGACTAATTGTGTGAGATTTTAATATAAAAAAATTTTATTACTTGACTGCAATTAAATGTGACTAATTATGTAAGATTTTAATATTAAATTTTATTACTTGACATATTGATATAATTATGTTCATATATTATATCAATACAATAGACTTGTATAACAATATTATTTATTATTAATATAATGTATTAATGTAAATGTAACGTGTTTACGACTATATTGCATAACAAAAATTAGTTATAAATAAGCTACTAAGCTTTATATGCAATGATATAATGTAATTTTATCCTTATGACTATATTGTATATCAAAAACAGTTATGAAACAATAAATAACAGTAAAATATAAATCTATATACTTTCTACGTCTTCAGCTCCAATATCGTGTTAGGTTTCTTATTATGTACTAGTGCTTAAGACTGAAACTTAAACTTTTATATTCCTCATCCCTATTTTAACTATTTCAAAGCACACTGATTGACAGTTTTCTCACTCACGAATCAAGAAATGAACTGAAGGAGAGGGAGGAGGCCATGACTTGTTCAGATCTTTCCTTGTATGGTTTGGCTATAATTACAATATTTTGCTATTTCTACAATCATAAGTTGTGATTTTCTGACTGTTGATGAGAATTTTGAGGGTGATGACTGTCTACAAATATTGGTGAATGGTTTTGGTGCCTATTTTTCCTGGAAATGCCATTTTAAAAATGACAATTTCATTTTGTTGATTTTTCCCTTGACAACCTGTATATTTCTTAATTTTTCAAGTGGATTAATGTTTTTAATGTGAAAATGAAGTAAATATTAGTCATATTTGACTAAACGAGTACAGGTAAAACAAGTGGACACTGAATTTAGAGAAGGTAAGGCACTGCTGTTTTGTCATTAATGGCTGAAGATGGAAGCCATAGTTCTTCAAGCTTAGTAGAATCTAGTCAAGGGGATATTGAGACACTGGCAACACAGGAACATTCTGGAGTGCAGTTTACTCATTGTGGAAAATATTTCCGTTCCGATAGGGGTGTGAGAATCCACATCGCCCGAGCTCATCCCACAGTACATAGGGACATCCTAGTTCACAAGCATAAGACTTTAACTTCAACAAACCCTTTGGAAGACATCAACCAAGATATCACTGATGAAACATCAAAGAAAGCATTTGATTACAACAGTGAACTTAACAAATGGAAGAGCAAATTCACTGATAATTTAAGTGATATTGAATTTGAAAATACAGTGGAAGAATTTGTTTCTTTCTTAGCTTCTGCGCCTGCCTTTTTACCTGGCCCAAAACATCCAGCCCAGAAATATTATGAAAAGAGAAAAAATAATATTGCAGTCAGTACCCAACGCTCTTACAAGGCTTCGTCTAATCCAGAGAGAGCAACTAAAAGAGACCGTGAGAAGAGAAAAGCAAAATATATGTATGACTTGACTCAGTATTATTATTATAATCAACGAAGACGAGCCATTCGTAATGTTTTTTGCAATGAAACTCCAGCATGTCTATTGAATGAAGAAATACTGCAAACCCATTTTTCAGGTATTTTTTCCAAACCTAATAACCATCTAAGATCTGAATATCCCTGTAAGGTTACTGAAAGCGAATTTCTTATGGAAAATGACTTATTTAGTCCAGTTATAACCAAACAAGATATATTGAATGCTTCACGAAAGATTTCTATAGACACAGCAAGTGGCCCGGATCAAGTTATCGTTAGGGTTATTAAAAATGACACTGTGTCAGAGATAATTGCCAAGGTTGCAACAAGAATGCTAACATGTAGTATGGTTCCAAAGATTTTCCAGAAAGCTCGTACCATTCTTATTTATAAGGGTGGAGATGTTAATAATCCAACTAACTGGCGCCCAATTACAATCTGCTCCGTAATTCGAAGAGTAATTGAAAGAGCCCTTGATAAACTACTACGCAGCTATGTAACACTTCATGAGAATCAGCGGGGGTTTACATCTTCGCCCGGCACTTACATAAACACGTCAATTTTGGAAGCTGTTTTACAACGTGTTCGAACAAACAGGGAAGACGCATGTGTTGTTTTTCTGGATATCCAAAAAGCCTTTGATAATGTCGGACATGACCATCTGAGACGTACTTTGGAATCCCTCGGTGTTCCCACCAAATTATCTAACCTAATAATGGCACTTCAAGAAGGAAACATAACACAAATACAATCTTCCAAGAGAAAAACAAAACCCATTCAAATTAACTGTGGAGTGTTACAAGGGTCACCGCTGTCTCCAGCTTTATTTAATATTGCCACTGACCATATCGTGGAAGAACTATCAGAAAAACACTTAGCAGAAAAATATGGATACCTACTAGACAAAAAGCAACCTAACCTCACAATCATGAGTTTTGCTGATGATACGGTCATTTTTGGGAAAAATTCCAAAGCCGCTATAGAACTGGTGAAGATAGCTATCAATAGATTCCAAGAAATTGGCTTATCCATCAATGCCTCAAAATCGGTATCCCTTACAATCAAGAAAGGCAAGCTTGTAGAAGAAGCACTAATCATCAATGAGAACACCAAAATTGAATCACAACGCAATGGTGAAGCTGTTCGCTATTTAGGAGTGAATTTCCTAAATGAGATTAAATTAGATTCACAAGCTACGCTTGATAAATTACGCAATAAAATTGATACTCTCGCCGCTTCACCTTTGTTGAAGGCTGATCAAAAGTTCACCATCATGAATACATCAGTCTCACCTACTCTAATATATCCTCTACAAGTTACTCCACTTAATAAAATTCCGCAGCGTTTCCTAATAGACGCTGATAAAATTCTAAAAAGTGGAGCAAAGGAAATCTTGCAGCTACCAGCAGATGTTCCGGACCATATGGTCTATACCGACCGGAAATTTAAAGGCCTGGGTTTGTTCCGCGCTTCTTGGGAAGCCAAATTGCAGCATATAAACATATGCAACAAGCTCAGGCAAGCTAACAACGGATATATTAATGTCATCCGAAATCTGGATGAAGAATGTCAAAAATGCCTAAATGACCTAGATTTAGACATAAATGAACAAATTCAATCTCCACATGGTTCCCTTCCCAATGCTAGGAAGGTGCGGCAAATCCTAAGGGACAAGGAAGTCGAGTTGTGGGCCAAACTTCCACACAAAGGAAAAGGCGTAGAGCTGTTTAGAGAATATACACCGGCGAATAAATGGATGAGAGATCACCAAGGTTTATCCTGCGCCGAATGGAGAGAGGCTATAAAAATGACTGCAAATGTTTGTGCAGTGCGTTCCCTGCCGGGTAGATCCCAGGACAACACCCTCTGCCGGCGCTGCCACAGAGAGCATGAAACCCTTGCCCATGTCCTGGGAGCCTGTCCCTACGGGGAGGTACTGCGAAATCATCGTCATCACACCATCAGACATATGATAGCCAACTCGATGAGAGATCATGGTTACTCGGTTTACGAAGAGGTTTCCGGTCTGGCCACTGATGGAAGTAATCGGCGTATAGACATGATTGCCTTTTTACCATCTAATAAAGCTGGATATATCCTGGATCCGACTATACGTTTCGAGACCCATAAGGGCCAACCCGAAGAAGTTGATGCCGAGAAGAAATCAATATATGAACCAACCATTGATTTCTATAAGACTAAATACAAACTAGAACGTATCTCTGTCCATGGGCTGATGATCGGTGCACGAGGTACAATTCCACAACACCTCGTCCAGGTCTGGGATTCCTTTGGCCTTAAAAGGATACGTCTTCAAGATATGGCCATATCTGCAATACGTGATTCAATAGCAATACTTCGTAACCATCTCTATACCAGTTGAATTTATTTATTTATTCATTAGCATATATATAATAATATTATCATGTTTATATTTATGAATCGAATGTGTGTGTTCATTAATTTGTTTTATGTGAATTTTTATTTTGTCATGTACTATGTTTCTACTGTTATACTTTGTCGTCATGGCAACCTCCTAATGGGGGAAGTTTCTCGAAATAAAGGAATATCAGTTTGAGGGTTAGACTTATCTGCTAGAACCATAAATTCACCCTTAAATTTCCAGTACAGTCTGTTCCAAACAAAGTTACTCAGCTAAAATCCTGTTTTTAGTGAAACAACCTGACCTTTGTATTGTAGAAATGAGAACTAATAGAAAAAAATGGATGTCATTTTCGTGTTTAGCGACCCCAAATGGGTAATGTATGGTTAATTTTATCTCGAATACATTTTGGCTGTTGACTTGTGTAATTGTTATGTTTTAATTATTTTTCTGTCAAATAAATTATTTAAATAAAACATCTAGCAGTTGAGCAAATAATCGCTGGCACCTGCTAGTTCTTAATAATTAAGCTACGAAGATCTGACAATATGAATGTCATTTTTATTGCATTTTTTCGTAACAGTGTTCAGACTTGGTGTGTAAGCCTACATGGCTGAGCACTTTGGTGATTTGTTGAAAATTTTGAGCTTTGTTTTAAGAAACTCTACCCATGGGAGGTATTTATGGTTCAACGTCTAAAAAAGTAGGACAGATTAACGTCTGACATGAGTTGATGGTGGACGGTGGACAATTAGTTCAAAATCCGGACTATCCGGCGCAACGCCGGGTGTATGGCCACCCTTATCGTAAATGAAATTAACACAATTACAGAATGCAACCTCTGGGTCATTAACATTGATATTTGAGTCAACTCATACCGGTACTAGTATTATACAGAAGACATTGGGATCATCAGAAAATAGCTTTTTGCACGACTTAACTAATTAGTGGTACTTACGAATATTGTTGCCATGGATCGTAAGTTGACATTCCCGCACGCAATCTTGTTGTTATGTGCAGTAAGAGTTTCCGTGCGGTAAGAATTTACTTATGGCACATCATAATACAAGCCTTTATGGACAATGCCCCCCAGGACAAATATTTGGTTCCCATAACAACAAACACATGCGAATCACATTCTGAAATAAACATCTATCTTCAATAATGTATATACATAATATTTTCAGGTAATATCTCAATTAATATAATTAAATTGATATAAATAATCATCGTGCAAAAAATAGCATGCAATACTTGTGCCGTAAGCGCATAACGGATCTTGGAAAATTGAAAAAACTCTTTCCTCGATCCGTATGCATCGCTTACAGCACTTGTATCACAATATACTATTTGCACATGCATAGGTCTCAGAACAGACCAGATCACTCACTTCAGTGAATTCTGACATCATCAACTTAAATAAATGGCTCATGCTCCTTGCATTCATCAGTTCGAGCGGGCATACAATGCTTAATGCAGAAATCTGGTATCAGATCACTATCATAAATTATATTGTATCATGAGAATATTATAGGATAAAAATTCCTCCAAGCTAGCATATGTTCTATGCTGATTTCATGAATATTATTTTCATGATGATTAAAGTTTGATTTTGTTTTTACCTTCTTCTTTTTGTATTTTAGTAATGAAATTAGTGAAATATTTCTATTTCATACCTGTTTGTATTGACTGACAGCTAATAAGTATTACTACAATGACTGAGATCATTGGAATTTTTGGGTTGGCCTATTCTTGCTGGTGGCACTATATAGCCCTGGGGTCGTCTCATTCTTGAACAGCAATGAATACTGAAGGAACAGTCCTGGCAACTTAACCACCTTCTTGTGCCAAAATGAAAGAAAAAAATGGGGGAAAAAAAAATCTGGGAGCCTTGACCTCCTGGAATCCTAAGAATATCCATGGCTTCCATAGCAAACACTTTACTTTACTAAAAAAGGGATTTTTTTAAAAATAAACAGTGATACCACTTTATAATTTTCAGGAAACGAAGTTATCTATTTGGATCCTCACACAACACAACCTGCTGGTTTGGTGGAAAATAAGGAACAGGAACATGAGAAAATTCTTGATTCTTCATACCACTGCCAGTATGCAAGTAGAATGCATATTCTGCACATGGATCCTTCAGTAGCAGCAGTAAGTGAAAAGTTTTCATAAACAATACAATTAGAAATTAACCAACAGTTAATGGAGGTTGCCAATTTTAGCATTTTCAAACAATAATTATATGTACAGAGGAACGTTTGTTCTTCACGAATGAAAATGTTATATAAGAGATTAGATGCGATGGCTTACCTTTTGCAGGAGCACAGGCACAGAGAGACAGGTACTCCGGTCAGATGTTGGGTACATTACTTACATGTTTCCGTCCTGAGGTAGTACAGTAACTGCAAAGCAAAATGTCACACTGGAATGGTAGTGTCAGACTGAAAAATTCAATGCCATAGGTGCGATTTAAACCATGGGTCTTTGGCTCTCTTTGCCTGTTCTCTGCCACTTGAGTTCCCATGGCAACGTGCTGGTACAATATTAAATTCTCCAACTGACTACAAATCCCAGTAGACCACTAGGTGTTCTCAATGTTAAGATTACAACCCAGTGGCAACTTACAATCTCGTAAGTACTTTAAAGCAAAAGGTCATGTAGTAGGGGTTAAAAACAGGTAAAGTGTGGGTTGTTCAATACGAGTGTTGCCTAGAATTTTCTATAAAGTCTGTGTGAAAAAAATCAATCAATTAGTATATGTCAATTGTGTTAAATGCAGGTAGGGGTGGTTTGCTTCAATTTTTTTCCTGGTACTGAAGGGTTTTACATATAAAATTTCATAAAAATATCTCAATTAACATTTTCAGAGCTAAATTTTTGTATAAATATAAGCAGTCATCAAGTGAAACCTTCAGTGGGCTTGAAGCTTGGAATCTGTGAGGAAAATGACAATTCTAATAAAAGGATAAAAGCTCACACATTTTACAAAAAGCAACAGATCGGTCGGCCCAGGTTTTGTGAGGTAGGGAGGTCTGGAACAGGGTGCAATCAGCCTCAAGATTCAAATTGAGGAGCTACTTGATAGAGAAGTAGTGGCATCGGTCATGGAAACCACCATTAACGTCCAAGGGTGTCGGAATGCTGACCACATGCTCCCCAATCCTGCCATCTGGCCATGGTAGATGACGAAGTGGTCGGGTGATATGCCTGGTCCCTTCAGGGATGTAGCACCGTGGAGTTTAGTGTTAATTTAATTATTCTATTAATCTTATCTCTGTTTTTTTATGAGGTGATGAATTTATGACAGTTGCAATGAAACAGTTAATGTTCATTTGGACAGATATGATTTAGAGCAATAGCATCCAAACTTCTGCACAGTGTGCACAGATCTGCATAGTGTGCAACTAGAGCTCACAAACCAATACAGTTCCCCCTTCATTCACCTACTCATGTGCAGCAAGGAAGTGTTCTCCCTCACCATTTAGAACTTTACCTAGAGGACAGGTACAATTAATTTTCACTACAAAGATGAGAAAACCAAAAATATTATTTGTATTGAATATAAACCTTATTAATCACATGGTGTGTCACTTGAAGGGATGGTCTATGAAAGAACAAAGAATTTCACAAAAGTATGGATGTTGTTATTTTGAACCATTTGTCACAGTTCACTCATAAACTTGTAAATTGTTGTGTGTGTAAAAGGATGAAAACATCATTGTGGCAGGTACATACGTAAACAAATTGACCGAGAGACTACTTTTAGACAACTACAATACTAGCAGGTGTTTGTTGTTATGCAAAGTATAAATTCCAGTTTTTCTTTTAAATAGTCTTGTTTTCGTCAGCTTTCAATCGCCTGCAAATCAGGTACAAATGTACATACAAATTAAACAACTTCTCAAATTTTCATCTGAAATGCCTGTTTGTTCAGTTTTAATACTGAAAAAATCATTCACATATGTATGTAGAACTGAACATAATTATAAATTTGGCAAGGAAATTCAGGATGAGGAAAGTTTTTATAAAATTCATTCAAATTTGTCTTGCTGGCACCATCTCCTTCTTCTGCACCATCACTGCCTCTCTATCGTTGACTGTATTGCACAATACTGCTGTGTGCGTCAGTGGCGGCTCGTGAGGTTCCACAGGGGTGGGTCACATACAAATATCAACCAAAAATGTTAGGAGGAAAACAGAACTTACACTTAAGCTAAAACTTACCTTTCTGTTTCATTTTTTTTGTATAACATTACTATTCTTCAGGATATTGCCAAGTGTCGCGGTATAGTTCATGAGTCCTTCCGAAAACACCTGGGTTATCAGAACTCGCTGTCTCATTATGCCCACGCAAGGCCAATTCAAATTCCCCGCAAAATTTAATGGCATCAAGAATCCGTGACGAAATATATGTTTTTGTCAACAAGATCATTATGCTTACGGACACATGTTCTATACCTATCATCAAGTTGCACCCTGATATCAGCCTTCCCTAAGACAGTGAGACTCATTTCATTGCCTAAATGGCGTTTTGACAAACTGAGCTTCTTACATCTATCGGGCAAATGTTCACCAGTTTTTAGTCCATGCATCTTCTCCACCGAATAGAATATGCGAAATACAGAATATTGCATTAGTTTTCGGACACCCCGCACACCCACTTCCACTTTTTATATATGGTACATTTTTATTGAAATTCCTCTGTTTTTGTCCTAATTCTTTGGCTAATAACCGCTCCTCGAAATTTAGAATTTTATTTTGTAAGCATCTTATCTCATTCATTTCACCATCACTATATAAAAAATACTTTACTAACTAAGGAAAAATCCAGAAGCACGCACTAACACTCAACATGAGAAAACTTCCGGCTTTAGCCTACTTGAGATGCGGAAGGGGGTAGGAAAACAGCTTTTTTTGCACTCGCCCTTCCCAACTGGACAGGTTTTTCCGGTAAGATGTTATTGTATTGTGATACCCTGAGGGGGATACCCTGGCTATATTCTGTCCTCTCAATACGTAAATATGTTCTCAACTATAGAGTAATAATAGTGCATACCACTCCATCTAGCGGATATGAATCCAATTATCCATTCAAGGGTGCATACAGCGCCAATTCGTGTGAAGTCGCAAAAATACTGTGACCCTGTACAAACTAAACTAGCCACAACCCCTCCCTGCATTCCGTCAGCTTAGAAAATGTTAAGGGAATGAGAGACGGCCAGTCACGAACGAAATTTGACCCATGCTATGTTGCCAAACTTGACAAGCAAAGCAAAAGCGCGAAGTTTGAAATAGATGTTACGTTATTTTATTAGTTGCTATAAATGCAGTACAGTTTATATTCAAAATTGATGGGGGTGGGGGGGGCACGTGACCCTGTGACCTATAGCTAGAACCGCGCCTGGTGTGCGTACTGTGTACACCTGTGCAGATTTAGACACTGTGAAGCGTTTTGGATGGCACTGATTTAAAGGATGAAAATAGATCATGGATGGTAAGTTTGAATATTACTGTTGCATAGAATTTTGCTATTCCTTACATTGTCTGATGTAAAATTTGTCAGAGAATTAGTTTTCAATAGATATCATAAAACAGGGTGGAAAATATATAAGGGATGTTTTGTTCAAATATTAATACTTTTTTTCTGGTTCAACAAGGTATGTATGTAAAATTTTGTATTGTTTCTTAGTGAAAGATAGTCTGTGAAAAATTTCGTGCAAATCTATCAAAGCAATTAGATTTGTATAGAGGACAAACATACACTTTCATACATAGGCCTACATATCCACCCACACACTTTCAACTTTATATATATATAAGATAAACTAGATGGGCCCAAAATGGATCCCTGTGGTACATGGTGTAATTTAGGCTTAAATTTAGAATCTTTACCACTGTGTTGTTATTATTATTATTATTATTATTATTATTATTATTATTATTATTATTTGGACTAAGATTTTGTACCTTTTTCCCCATAGTGTTTTTTTTGCAATACAGAAGAGGAATTTGATACTCTGTGCAAGCTCATTCAAGAGAGGCTGGTACAACCAGAAAAGCAACCTTTGTTTGAGTTGTGTAATGAAAGGCCTAGACATTGGTCACCTCTGGAAGATGGAGCTGAAGAAGCACTTGGTGCTACAGCTTGTATAGGTATGTAATATATCATATTTCATACCCACTAGCATTTCTGCTTGCCTGATGATAATAAACTTGCATTACCTTAATTATGGCCTTAAAAAACTATTGTTAATATATTTCTTCCTCTACCAAACAACCATGACATTTTAGAAGAATATTTTCTCATAGATCAACAATTTTTCACTCCAAAACAAACAGCTCACTGAGAAAGCCAACGAGGATCAGCAATACCAGGTGCACTCCATGGAGCTCAACAGTGCACTTTGGCACTATCATAGTCTGCTCCTTAATTCATCAAGATTGTCTGTTAAGAAAATCCATAACAACAATTCAGTTTTCAATTATTGTTTGTTTCCAAAATCCTAGCAGATATATAATTCATTATGAACTTACAACGAAATCAAAATCAGTATTCCTATAATATATATAAGCGGCGGGATTTTCGATTTAAGCTGAGAGTGACAGTAGAAATTAATTTAGCAATTCATAATAATTGTAATTGATGAATTATAGTATTTAAAAAAATTTAAATAACACTGCCTAATTAATAATAACACCGAAATATTAAAATTTTAAAAGGAATTTTCTGTCAAAATTATACCACTTTCACGGACCTCTAATCATGACATAAAGGAGAATGGCTAAGATCCATACAGGTGGAATTTTAGATATTAAGAGATTTCTTTACTGTGGCAGTTATATTTTTGTTAACGGCATGTTTCGTCAGTCTGAAGTCTCTCCAAAATTAGTTGAAAGATACTGGTACTGGCACCCACTAAGAGCTTAATGACTTCAGTATGGTCGAGCTGGTTATTTAGTTTTATTAAACGGTTGAGGGGCACATAGACCTAGATTTGCTGCTTTTCAAGATGAACTTTTGCAGGCTGGTTTACACTCCTCTTGAATCCGCTTGTTGGATTGGGGATGAAACCTCTGTTGTTACTACGTTCATATGTTCGCCTCCTGGTATTGCCATTTATGGTAAAACCTTGACTTCTTCATGTACTATCGGCCAAGCACGAGAAAAACTCTGAGCAGAACGAGGAGCGGTACTTGACGTCATACCATGCTACTATTCACTAAGAAAGCACTGTCACCTTGCAGCTTGGAACACACTGCACACTGGAGGCTAATGTTTACAACTCACTTACAACAGAGAGGCTCGTCTTTCCTCTGCCCAATCAGAACGCTAGTATCCACCTGCTTGTGAACCAACCCCTCTCACCGCACTCCGCTCACAGAGGTTTACTCGTGCTTGGCCGATAATAGGCGTACAACAGGGGTGCCCACGGGGGGGGGGGGGGGGTTTAAGACGCAGACTGTATCATTGAAATTTCTGTGGGGGGGGGGGCAAAACATTAGTTTTTTATGAATTTTCTGGGGGGGGGGTTGAAAATTGTTGCAAAATTAGCGTTTTATATGTTAAAAATAAAAACGGTCAAGTTTTATAATTCAGAAGGTCTCTTCTAATTCTTTAGAAGTGAATAGTCAATAAATTAGCAAAACCCATTTGCTTGTAAAGAACTGAACCATTGTTGGCCCCCACCTCCCTCACACGCAGATAGAAATTGGAGTATTAGTTCTTACTGGGTTATTACAGTCTTTGTACAATGCCGTCTGCAAGAATAATATTATTCTCGGAAGTGATTTTACTGCACTCAAAAGCACATGCCACCTTATAAGAAGGGGAGGGAAGGTGTGGATCTATAACCAATGCTGCATTCTTAATTTGAAGCTTGAGGTTACAGCTACTGGTTTCAGTCCATCTCGAAAATGCCGAAAAAACAACAGCAATTTAAATATAAGAGTTTAGAATTATTGTGCAATGCCATTATTAGGCATGACAAATGTCAAGATCACTGCAGAAAGAAACATCCGTATAAACTGAAATATAATTTAGATATAAAATACAAGATTACTGAAAGTAAAAGCAGTGACGAAGATAAATGGAAACCGAATATTACTGTATGTAAATCCCAAGCAGAATCTTCAAGATAAAGATGAAGAATTTCGACAGCCATGGGTGCCCATACCCGGGGACAGGGGGGGGGGGGCAATTTCTTGTTTAAGTTGCCATGTCTTAGAGTATAGTAAACAAATTTGCTAACTAGTTTTTCAGTGCTAAAATAGCCTGCGTTTTTAGTCGCAAAATTCAAAGAAGGAGCTATGAGGTATTTATAGCATAATTAGCATAAAATTGCATCTTGCGATTCTGTACAAAGATATGTAAATAATTTAACTTTCATTTGGGCAGACGAAGTTATGTGACTTTCACATCAGATTTTTCATTCTGTTCTGTATCTCAACATATTACTGCATTTTTATTAATAAATAAAGCATTAAAATCATTTCAGTTAGAATAATAAAGCATTTGGAGAACAAATGTGGATTTTAATTACTCAAAATGAGGATGTTACTTTCTTTGTACTTTTCAGAACTATTAATTTGCTTTAGAGGCTCCTGATATTTCTTTCCTTATTTTCTTTTATAAAAGGAAAATCTGACTTCAGGGCTTTCTGTATTATACTTGCATCTTCACTGTAAATTGAAATCAAACTATTAGGGTACGGCCACACTGCAAGCGGTGAGCGGCACGTTGCTACAGTCGAAAACTTGGGGAGTGGGGAGAAAAGTGCGTTGCTACGCATTGGTGTGTCCATACAGTCAGCTGCGCGGCGTTGACAGGTAATGGCACTCTCCGAAGTGTCTCGTCTGTCTATGCTTTTAGATAATCCTTATCTAAAAACCAAAATTCGCCAAAGAAATAGAAGAAAATTTGGGATTCATCCAAAAACAGACAACGAGGAATGTATGGGGAATTCCATCATTTATATCGAGAATTAAGGAGATTTCCTGATAGATTTTTCGAGTACACGCGTATGTCTATCCAAACTTTGACTTTTTGCTAAATAAAATTAATGAGCGGCTGGAGAAGCAGATTACGACCTTCAGGGCACCCATCAGCAGGGCCGTAGCTAGGCGGTGGCGAGGTGGGCCCCCGCCAAGGGCGCAGGTACAGAGAGGGCGCAAAATTAACCATGAAAAATCCCGCCTTGTTTTAGACTGGTGCAATTTATCAAGCAATAAAAATTTCACGTTAATGGAAGAAATCTTTCAGGTTAATGAAAAATGACTGCACGTAAACAATCTGTAGTATTATGCCGATTGTCTACAAACGAAAAACAGTCATGCAATTAACACGTTTTTTATTGACAGAGTATAACATAAATCATGAACAGTATGGAATAATATAACAATAAAAATTAAAATGTACGTTATTATTGAGATGAAAGTGGTTCAACTATTCGAAAAATACTTTTACCTATATTGACGTGTTAAACATTTTAGTAGGCCTCAGGCCTATTATGTAATTTACTTTTGATACTAAATTTTATTATTTAATTCTTTTTTAAGTAGTTAAATCGTCTGAAAATAAGGTTTTAGTACCTTGAAAGTCAAATTGAGGTTTAGGTTTACTTTGAAATAACAGTGTTTTTATATTAAAATAATAAACAGTTTTACAGAAATTTAAAAATTGTTCAGACCCCCAGTATTGGAGGGCGCAGATTTGTCAAACTCGCCAAGGGCGCAGAAGGACCTTGCTACGGCCCTGCCCATCAGTCCTGCAGAAAGGCTAGTCATTACATTGAGGTAAGGATGTTTTAAAACTAAAAGCTCCCATAAGACTATAAATAAGTCTAATTAGAATAAATTTGTTTGTGGATGAAGTTAAGTCACATTAATTTCAAATAAATGCACAGGCGGTTTCTTACATGACAAGAAAAAAGAATTCAAACAATTTTACTTTTTTATTGTAATGGGCTATTAAAGAATGTAAACACAATGCTGATGCAACATGTGATGGTTTAAGCATAACGTAAAATGAATAAAAAGAAGTAACATAGGTCATATATGTATGCATATTTAAAATTATAAAAATAGAAGATACAGTGTACCTGGAAATTTACTAAAATAAATAGAATGGACAATAAGAAAATATGAACTCAAATAATAAACAAATAAATTTTAAAAAAATACAATTGAGTCTTGTGATAAATCGATAGGCCTACCTGAAGGTGTTAATTACATCTGGTTTAATATTTTATAGAATTTAAAATTTAGAAACTTAAAATTTTGGTATAACTCCATACTAAAATAATGCCAATTAATTAAATTTGATATTGAAAATATTTTAAGGAAAAATACTAATACAATACTAAATACTATTTAATTTTATATACACTATACATATTAGGTTCTAGATTGATTTTTCACTGCACTCAGTCCTTCAAGCAGCAATTTGCTTTGCAATGTTAGCTTGTCCACAGCATTTAAAGTTTTTCCTATTTCTTCCCAAGCTTTCTTCGTCAATGAAACATCTTTGAAATTCTTCTCCCTGTCATTCCACAGGAAAACTCGAGTTTGCACCTCCGAAATTAATATTTCTTTTTGTTCTAGAGTTAGCTCTCGGCTTGCCATCTTGAGCGTCACCGCAGAAATTTCAAACAAGACTGAGCGGCGTGCGTTGCAGAGCGTTGTCCTTGAGTTCCCTTCCCCTTAAAATTGCCGCGACGCGCCCAGTATGGCCAGCTGCACTTGTTAACATAGGTTTGACACACCTTCGCGTCGCCGCTCAACACGCACCGCTTGCAGTGTGGCCGTACCCTTGCACTCAGTGCAAAACTTACCAAACTAGTAAGCAGTAAAAGGCTCAAAGAAAAATGGCCAGCACAAGTCTACATTGGACATATCATGAACCAACAGAAACGGTATTATTTTTAATCAGATGCCAACTTAATCCATGGCAGTAGCAAATGATCGTAAGAATCTTAAGCCTCCAATGGAATGTAGAGTAGAAAATTGGCAAAAGTAACAGTTCCTAAAAAACCAGAACATTTAGGTGTGAAAAATAACTATTGGGACAGTATGCTCAAAACTGGGACTGTCCCGTTTACCAGGCTATCTGGTCCGCTTGTATAAACATGCTATCATTAACAGCTTACTTTCAGAGTACTCAGCATATCACATAATTAACAGATACACGAAACAAATACAGCTTTTGAAAATTACAACACTATCAACCACAAAAGAAAAAACCAAAGTTTAGAAAATTCACCTACCCTTGGGCAACTCCAAAGTTTCAGAAAACTTTTATTGAATATGGCATCTCTTTAGCTACATACAACAAATTCAGTGTAAGAGAATATTATCAAAAATAAACCAGTTTGCAACCAGGATTTTACTAGATAGACTTGCAATGGTTGTGATAGAATAAACCAGAAGGAACATTGGCTGTGGAAATATGGCGTTAACAAATGGCTGACCAACTTTCATTATAAATAATTATACGGTATTTTTGTTATATTTCACATAATTTAGAGAGCCTTTACTAAAAAATATTGTTTGCACCACATACGCAAAAACTTTATCGGACTCATCCAGTATTTTGGTCTCAGTTTACACCTCAGCCACTATACTAAATTTGTCCGCTAAAGCGTTATTTTGCATACTTGATACATAAATAGCTATTACTTATTTACTCAATGACAACAGACAATTCCTCAGCAAGCTAAAGGAATATTATCTATTTTATGGAACCAGAAGGTTCATTGCCGCACTTACCTGAGCCCGCCATTCAATCCTATTCTGTGTTAACTTTATCCAATCATCCCTTGCAATTCCTACTTCCCTTAAATCTATCCTAATATTGTCCTCCCACCTACGTCTAAGTATTCCAGGTGGTCTTTTCCCTTCGGATCTTCCTGTCAATACTTTTGAGATATCTTTCCTCCCCCATGCATGCAACATGTCCAGCCCATTTCATCTTCCGTGAATAATTGGCAAGTGAGTAGTTAAATGTGTAGTCAACTATATTACTTCACAAATACTGATTGTTGTTTGTTATGTAAGCAAGATTTAAGCAGCCATTAATTTTCTGAAACCATTGTTTTGAATTCATTTCTTTTCCAAAAACAAGTCATAAATGGGACAGCATATAATAACTTCAGTACAGCAATTTATACCAAAGGGATGAACTGCCTTGAAATAATGTAAATTGAACACAGAATTGTGTTTGACAAGATCTTAAGAATACCTCAGATATTCATATTCTTCTCTATAGCCCCATTCATTTTATTATTTTTGTTTTCAGCTTTTGAAGACTTTGAGCGGCAGTTTGATGACTCTGATGAAGATTTTGAACTTCTGGGTTGAAGAGAAAAGTCTTGCTCTACAGAGAGACTGTCAGTCTGCCTTCATGCATCAGTAAGAGAAGTAAAATCTAAAATGTTTCTTGTACATTACAGTGGGCCATAACCCAAGATTGTATATAAAGCTGCATAGATACTATGCAGCTGTTTTTAGTCTTTTCAGGTACCTATTAAATATATATATATATTGGGCTGTCCAATTCAAGACATGATGAAAATAAATATACCTTAATGAATGATATCATATGATACTTAAAGCTTTTTATAAAATTGCTATCTTCAGTTAAGTATCCACCTGCTTTTTTGTGGCAGTATTTGTTTTCACAACACTCTGGATTTTAATGAAATGAATGCAAATAGTTTTACAAATGGTATGATTTCATTAACATGTTGTGGCAAGTTCAACGATGGTGAATCAGATTATGTCCCCTAAAAGCACTGATTTTTAATAAATGCTTGGCAGATGTCCTAGCTGTTAATTTCCTAAATGTTAATTGCTGTAGGTTTTGTGTGAGTGTTTTTTAAGAGAGATGTATATTCTATTTTTCATTATGTTCAACCAAGCCTTTTATTTAAATAAAATCTAAGTACTGAGCCTTTGTAAAATGTCAGTATTGCAA